>PVIA01002378.1:0-212646 GCA_004024845.1 Tonatia bakeri | reverse complement strand
ATTTGGGGAATATAACCGGGTACGAGACACTGAAAGTAGTGCTTGTAGTTTTTATTTTTATCTTATTCACTACTCGGTGCTTTTGCACTGTTTTTGTAAATAATTGTATTCTTGGCACTCTCATCGCAGTTGTACGCAGGCGTGAGTTTTTAACTCTGGTCACTTTGGGTGGTTTCATGAGTGAAATGTGTGTGTTCATTTTTTTCCATCCTAGTTCCACCTGTTAATCCAGCACTTGCGAATAGCTCCAAACTGGGATATGTAAGTAACATTCGTATTTTAATAATTTATTCTTCATTGTGCTAGTCAGTAGTTAGCACAAACATGTTTATCCAAGGCCCATAAACACGTGATCATGAAATCTTCTGAAGGACCGATGCCTCTGAATCGTAGGCAGTTTCTACGGGCATTTCGACAGCAAATGTAAAACGATTTGAAAATAGTCCTTATCCTAAAGTTGCGAATGTAGTTCCAGGATTGTACAAAGCGTGTCTGGAAACTTCATGGACTGTTACTCTTTTGAGTGTTCTTTATTGAGTACCTTGCCCTTGATCCTGGGCTTTGACATAGCTGCGCTTCCTAAGGAGTTTTCCCCGCCCTGGTGACTTTGGTTCATGTAGCGCCCGCCTTCCTCACGATGTTCTGTAAAGTCGAGTGCGATCCTGATCCATAAGCTCTTGACAGGAAGACGCTGGCTTGCTTACAGGACGGTGAGCGGCGGCAAGCAGCACCTTGGACAGAGCGTCAGAAGGCTCTGGGCTCTGGCTGCCCCTGTGACTTGGTCCTGTGATGACCTATTCCCGAGGCTCAGCCCCCCCGGGGGAACCTGTGTGGGGTGACAAACTTGCACAGACTTCGGACTCAGGCGGACCTGGGTGTGGATCACAGATCTGAGCCCCGTCCCCCCAGACAAGTCTGCTTTAACAGCCGAGCCTCAGTTTCCTCGTCCGCAAAACAGGGAGAGCGTGTCTACTGCATAGATCTTTGGTAATCATTAAACTTTGGATGAGAGAAGTATATGGAGCAGTTTGCATGGTGCCAGGTTCTTGGTGGCTGCTCAGTCCACAGGGCGTGGAGGTTGTGGTTATCGTCATCCGGTGGGCTCATCTTGTGGGATTGTTAGGAGAAGCCCACGGAAGCATGGAGGTGAGGGGTTTGTGAAACGTGGCAGCAGCTGCACATCTGGAGGGCTGGCAGAATCTGGGAAAGCCGCCGCAGTCACAGAATGCTTCTTTCGGATAACTGTTCATGTGCATTTTCTTACGTTACTCTCCCGAGGTAAAAGCTGGCATTACATAGTAGGGTTCTCAGGTAGTGTCTGAGCGTGTGAAAGGCTGGGAAGATTCGTGGCATGCTCATTAAAAATAAACCAACGAGACTGAACACTTCAGCTAAAGTTTAAATTACATCCTTGAATAGGGTGCCCCCTGCTGACTTTTTAAAAATAGACTTTCTTAATCCTTTGCAAGTACTGCTTTAAAACTTTTCTTTTTCCTATTTTTTAAAAATTGACTTGTAATTGTAAAACACTTAGTGTGAGGGAAAGGCAGACAAGGACTCTGTGTGAAGGCTTCGTTTGGTCTGCCTCCCTCTCCTGTCAAACACCACTTCTCCTGGGGGTTCCTCCGGCTGGCCCGTCAGCCGAGCGTCCACCAAATGCCCTTCCTTTGGCTGCGGTCCCTGCGGAAGCCCCTGTGGAAGCCGGTGTGTTTGTTCTTGGCTTTGTTCAGCATCCAGAAAAGCAAAATAGAATAACGTGATACAATTTTATGAGTTTCTCTCCCCTTAGTTACATAATAACTTTTAAAGTTATTAACTGTTTGTCTAAGATACTTTTTAAAGGTATGTCTTTTTTTTAATGTTCTATGAATGTCCGACAATTTATTTACACTCCTCTCTATTTTGGACTAGGAAGTACTGCCAGCAATACAATGACGGACATTTTTGTGCTCACACCTCTGTGCCTGTCTGTTTTCTTTGACCTCCGAGGGCAGGGTTAGACAATTACCATGAATGGCTAGAAGGCAGTACATATTTTTGTGATTCTTGTTAAATTCCTAAATGCTCTTTCGAAGGTTTGCGTCAACATCATTCCCAATGTGTGTAAAATGCCCTCTTCTTAGAACTGTCAGTGGTGGACAGTTGTCAAATTTCTTGGCCTCTGTCAGTCAACCTCACTGAGACCTAGTTTGCATATAATTATACATTATAATTTTATCAGTTGTGGTGAAATGTACATAATATAAATTTTGCTGTTTTAGCCATTTTAAGTGTACAGTTCAGTGTCATTAGGTGTATTCACAATGTGCAACTGTCACCGCTGTCAGTTGCCAGAACTTCTCCATCATCCCGAAAGGAAGCTTTGGCCCTTTAGCCAGTAAAGCCCCTTCCCCCGCCCAGTCCAGGTAACTGCTGTTCTTCTTTTTGTCTCTGAATTTGCCTCCTCTAGGGACCACACATAAATGGGGTCACACAGTATTTGTCCTGTTGTGTTTGGCTTATTTCATTGAAGTCAATATTTTCCAAGTTATTTTATGTTGTGGTGTGTATCAGAATTTCATTTCTTTTTAAGGCTGAATACTATTCCACGTATGCAAATTTATCTTGTCATCTGTCGGTGAATACTGGGGCTGCTTCTGCCTTTTGGCTGTTGTTGTTGCTGCTCCGAACGACGGTTCACAAGCATCTGTCCCAGTCCCCACGTTCGGTTCTTTCGGGGTATGCCTCGCAAGGGGATTGCCCGATCGTACAGTGGTCCTTGGTCCACCTTCTGGAGGGACCTCGTTTCCCATAGTGGCCGTGCCAGTTTGTGCTCCCATTAGCAACGCGCGGGAGTTGCCGTTTTTCCGTTCTCTCCCAGGACTTGTTTTCTGTTTGTTTGCTTTTTCCCCTTGATGGGAGCTACCCTAGTGGGTGGGAAGTGACATCTCATGGGTTGGATTGGCATTTCACTGTCACTGGTCATGTCGAGTGTCCAGATGATTGGCCATTTGTGTATCTTCTTTGAGGAACTGTCTGTTCAAGTCCTTCGCCCATTTTTTTCTAAATGGGTTGTTTTTTTTAAATTTTTGTTGATTTGTAGGTGTTCTAGATGTAAACCCCTCATGAGATAAATGATTTACATGCATTTTCTCTCATCTTGTGGGTTGCCTTTCCACTGTGGGGGTAGTGTCCTTTGATGCCCCAAAGTTTTACATTTGTATCCTGTAACTCTTGGTTCAATGTTCTTCCGAATGTTTTCCATGTAGCGCCCAGGCCTTCTTTAATCTGTGTGCTAAGAGATTTGAGTGGCCAAGTGAAGAAGAGTCGAAATCCACGGGAGTTGTTTCTGTGTGTTAGAGCTCTGGCGATGGGAACGCCTCCCTGTGGTCCTTCCCCGAGTCGGCTCAGTTTCCCCCCGGGGGTCCCGTGTGGTCGTTTTCGGAGCCTGGGGGGTAGAGGCTCGCTGGCTGCTTGTTCCAGAGGACACACAAGTGTCACTACATGAGAGCGAGTTCCCTTCAGCTCACGCACTCACCCATTCTTTTTCAAGTTAAAAAGAAGATTCTCACCCAAATGAATTTTCTACATGAAATAAACTTTTTTGAGTCACCTGAAGTGATATTTAATAATTGATCAGCTTTATTTTCTGCTGGATAGTGAGACAAACACCTCACTAAAACTAAGTATTTATTAGTATCTGTTAAAATAGAACAATATTGGTAACATTTATGATTGTAAAACTTGGCATTAAAGTGAATACATACATTACAGGATGGGCAAAAGGCAAGTTTACAGTTGTAAGTGAAACAGTTTTTTCTTATTTGTTAATTATTGTATAATTTTTGATATGAACAGCTGTAAGCCTACTTTCCCCCCACACTGTGTGCATTTCACACTCCTGATATAATTTACTACTTATACATAAAATCACTGGTCTACTAATAAGCAGAACAGAGACCTTTAGCCAAACACCTGTGTACTCAGAAATGAAAGGGTTAATTACCACGCCCTTCTCCCAGCCTAAGGCCTTTTGAAAATGTTTTCCATTTTACAGTTAAAGCTCAACTTGTTCGGTTTTTGTCACTTTTACAGCTGGGGCTGCGGAGGGCGTTGCTGTTCAGGTTTCTGGGTGCACGAGCGTTTCTCTGGGCTCTGGCGGCAGGGAGGAGGCAGGGGCGGGGGGAGTACGTGCTCGCCCTGTCTTGCGTCAGTTCTGTCCCATGTTCATGTTCATGATGACTTGGTGTAACTACCCTGGCAGTCGCTTTCCTCAGTCCCTGACTCCCGCTCAAAGACTCTTTCCTCTCCATTTGCAGACGGGCCAAGGTCGCTCGAGTGATCGGCTTACTGGCCTCACACACAGCCGAACTTCAAGAAAATGCACCCATTATTGAGGTAATTTCTTGTGTTACTGAAGTGCTGTGAATGACAGAAAGATGGCTCCTCCTTCCGTAGTCCAGAATATGCGGCTTCACTGACCTTCACGAAGCTCCGCTGAGTGTGCCAGTTGCAGTAAGACGACAGCTGCAGTAGATGTCTGGCTCACGTGCAGCTGAACACGCAACGCACACTCTGCTATTAAAGGCGGTGTGGCGGAGGTCCCGCTCTGGGCTCTGCTCCTCGTCCCACGTACGCTGGGACAAGGCCTGTTCTGTGAGGGGAAGCTGTCCGTGGGTAGAGGGCACGGGAGGTCAGGAGAAGAGGGGTGGCTCATGGCACAGAGCCTGGGGAAGACGGGCTGTTGGCCACAGCTGCAGCTGAGTGACTGCCCGCACCCCTGTGGGGTCCCTGTGCTGGGGACCCCCTGGGACTGGGACAGCACACGGGTTCTGCTGCTGCAGGGGCTCCTGCAGGTCTGGGCGGAGGGCATCTGCAGTGACCGGTGACGAGGTGCCCAGCTCCCTGCGTCCCCATGCCTGAGGCCTGACCCTCTCCCCCCGCACCCCCCCAGAGCATTTGGCCTGGCAGGTCTTGAACCATACTTGTCCCTATGCTCTTGAGCCAGTACTTCCCTCTCTGCAGCCTGGGTACCTCTCCAGGTGTTTCCCCAATGCCGCTTGCTGCGACTTAATAAGCGTTGTGTTCCTGATGCTGCTGCTGCCATTGGGAGGAGGGGCTGGGTGGGAGTTCCTGAGCCCCTGCGAGCCTCCATCCCTGCACTGGCCCCTGTGGGACGCTTGCCTGTTTTATTAATTTGAAATGAAACTTGGGAAAAGTCATATTTACTCCATTATAAAAAGCACAGTAGTGTATATTTAGCTATCTGGGCAAATGTTCTGAATTAAGCACATCAGATTGTGAACCAAGGCCTGCTGGATAAGGAGGAGTTTGCAGAGTAATTGGAAACTGCCAGGTGCCCCTGCAGTACCGGCTTTTATTCAGTTGGCTGTCACGCTTGAAACAGCCACTAGAGGTCGCTCAAACACTGGAAACAAAGTTCCTGAAGTTCAAGAATTTATCTTTCAACTTCAGGAAAGAGCAGGCTTAGCAGATATATGGTACCATATTTCATCATTTCCCTGTTCTTTTTTTTTTTTTTACTTTCGGGTTTCTGCTGCATGAAATGCAGTTGCACTCCATTGGTGGTTAACGCCACTTGCGATGAATGAGAGCTGAGACAGCCTCTCCAGAAAAACGCAGTCAGCACCTCACCCACCGTGTCAGGGGCTCTGAGAACCCAGGAGGCCTGGCGGGGAACCTCAGGTGCAGGGGTCTTGAGACCAGGTTTCTCTGAAACTCTCAGTTGGGCGTTCGTAGGTAACTTTCCAGTAAATTATTATTAAATTTTCAAGCGTGAGATGCATGCAATTTCTCCAGTAGGTTTACTATTTGTGGACGATACAAATTGTGGCTGAAGATCCTATAGATATTTTAAGGGCCTAGAACCTCACTTTATCATTCATCTTTGTTCCCCACAGTTCCTCGCAGCGAGGAAACGTGTATCCCGGGCCCTCAGTCAATGCTGCAGGGCTTCATGAATGATTAAAAGAATGGTAGGGAAGTATGTCTGTGTTACAGATTTGTTACAAAGAGGCAGAAGAAATGGGGAAGACTGTTTTACTATCCTTAAGATGTAGTTTAAGTCCCTTTCATCTTGTTCTGTCATCAGCAGTTACAGAGAAGAGCTGATCATCACCACTCGTGTGTAGTTAAAAGCATTTACTGAACTATTCTGCATCTTTTCCACAGCAAACTACAGCCTGATTCTTACTCAGGCTTTTCCTCGTAGATAACACATTTATCATCCAGTAATCACTGTGGTTTGTGTGTGTAATAAGTTTTAAGAAATATTCCTGATATTTTGGTGTGTATATATAGACTCAAGCATGCAGTGGATATATTTTAGGAAATTGAATGTAGAACCCTAAAATTTAGAACTATACAATATTAACAGACATTATAGTTTGACCCCTTCATTAAATGTTTTTATTATGGAAAATTTCAGCACATAAAAGTGGAGAGACTGGAATAATGAGATATCGCTCATTTCCAGCAGTTATTAGCACTTTGCCAATTTTGTCTGTCTGCTTATTTCTTGCCCTCTCTCCCTTTTTCCCCATCTCCTCCTTTTCTTACAAATACTGTAGTATATGTATCTAACAGAAAAGAATTTTAAAAAATATAACCACAATACCATTATCACACTGAACAAAATCGTCCTGAAATCCATCTCCTATCCAATCAGTGTTCAGATTTCCTTAATGGTATCATCCGTGCCGTTGGGTACTTTTTCATTGAGCCAGGACTGGATTAAGGTCCTCTATTGCATTAAATGTGACTCTTAAGTCTCTTAATTTCACACATTTCCCTATTTTTGTTAGTGCCACTTATATACTGAAGCCAAACTGTCATTTGTTGCAGTCAGACCTGGAATGTCAGTCATTTTATTCTAAACTTTGGGCGCCATTCAACATGGGAGTCTGTCACCTGTATTTCGTGGGCTGCTGGTTAGGCGTGTGGCCTTGATTAGGCTCAAGTTCAGTTTTTTGGGGGGAGGGTAGGGATTCTTCATGGTTGGTGCTCTGTATTCCTTGTTCCCTCCCAGAGGAAGGCGTGTTCTGTCCAGGTGCTGCACCGTAAGGATGCTGCGATTGCCCACTGGCCTCAGGTGTTCTCAGCCTTATCCTTATGAACTTTCCCCTCCCTCTCGCCTGGGAGTTTCAGCACCCATGGGTGATCGTCGCTCAGATGCATTGGCCCAACTTAGGGTTGCAGAAATGATAATTTTCTCCTTCTACAATGCCTTTCTCATTTCCAACTGGGAGTTTTCCTTGTAGAAGAACTTTTCCATATCGCCCAGTGGGTTATCTTAAAATCAATTTCTTTAGCAAAGGCAGGAAAAATGATTGTTTTCTTTTATAGACCAGTTTTCAGAATAATGAGTTGGTGCCTTAGTCATCTCAATAAGTGTTCAATGAGATTTAAAAAAAAAATAAGATCTTATGGCTTCACATATGTATATTTATATAGTTTAGTCTTCGGTAGACAGTCACCAGTTTTTTTGGTGTTGAAGTCGTCCCAGCTCAGCGCAAGGAAGCCCTCTGGAAGGTGCCCCTCTCCCCAGCGTGACCCTATTCCTGCCTCTGATGGCCCGCTTTCTGTCAACAAGGCTTTGCAGACTCATCTCGGGAACAATCAACTTTGGTTGCGACGTCGCGTCTGTAAGCAGCCGTGTTTAATTTCTGCCAGCAATGGTGCTCAGACAGCACAGTCTGGGCCGGGGTGTTTATTGCTGCTGGGATTGCCATTTGTTTTAGAATGTTTCTGCAGTTAAATATTATTTCTTGAAAAGAAAAATCACAGTTTATTCATACTGTTGCTTTTGATTCAAATTTAAGAGTAGAGTTTTTACTGTTTTGACTTGAAATTATTTTTCTTCTCAGAAGCTGCAAATTTTGGCCACTAACGACATTAACGTAATGACTTATTTTCTTAAACCTATAGTCTAAAAATGACACCGATATTATTACTAACAGTAAAACTAGCAAGTACAGTGTCAGGTATTGGTGTGCGTCCTTTTAGAAAAATGCCTGTCCTTGCGATGTAATGACTAGACGGTGCGTGCAGTCAGGATGCCGAGGTGTCAGTTCAGTGCTGACAGCTCTTCACTTCCCACTCTGTCACCGACGTGACATGTAATTGCCCTTTCCTTCAGTTCCTTTAGACGTTTAAAGATTCCTCCGTGCTTTTGTTTCGTTTCAAAAGTTCTAATGCTTTTGTATTGAAGAGTTACAAATATGCAAAAATGCGGATAAAACAGGAATGTCGTGGTCAGTGACTTGTCACCCAGTGGGAACCCGGGAAAGTGCTTCTGGGCGCAGACACAGGCCATGGCCAGCACGCCCGGGCCCCCGAGCCCTGCCCCCATCACTAGTGTCTCTCTCCCTGTGCTCAAAAGACGACCACCACCTCGATTTCACTGTGATGACTTTGCCTGCTTTTGAGTTCTGCGCTCACCTGGAGTCACGTGACATACACGGGGCCAGCAGAAGCAACGTCTGCGTGAGTGTGGTTGGTAGGGTAGTGACATGGGTGTGATCATTTATAGTTTTGATTTGAACATTTCACCTAAAATGCCATATGGCGAGCTTTAGTGTGATATTGTTATATAACAGGATTGCATGCTTCTGATTTTGTAACAAAAGACTTGGTAATGAAAGAGGGGCGTTATTTGTGCTGGACCCTGTATTCTTTGCTAGGTAGCTATATCGTTCCGTGTTACGCTTGTGGAGTTCATTCTTGATGTCTTAGGTACCCGTGGCCCATTGTCATGAACTGAATAGACCACACCACTGGTGGTGGACAGTTGGGTTGCTATAAATAGTCCTTGCACACGCATTTTGATGCACTTACGTGCGCTTTCTGTTGGGTAAACCTAGGTGTTAGAAATGCCAGTTACAGGGTATGTACACGTTTAACTCAGAGAAATATCTAAACTGTGCTCCAAAAGAAGTGTAAATTTAAAATCTTTCCACTAATGAAAGAGAATTTTCAGTGCCCTGAATTCTCGTTAACACCTGGTTTTGGTATAAAGTCATGTGAAGTAAGTGCCTACCACGTTCCACTTTATTTTCAACGGGAATGGGTATGGAGTTTGGTTATGTGAGAAGCCGTCAGCATTCATTCACGTAGTTGTTGCCTTCTGTGTAGTATGTAGTGTTTCTCTCATTGCTGTCAAGATGTTCTCTTTGGCTTTGATTTTCTGCAGTTTGAGTGTTGTGACACACGTAGTTGTCTTCTTCGTGTGGATCTTGGTTGAGGGTCAGCGAGATTCTTGGAAATGGGAGGTGATGTCTATCTTCAATTTTGGAAAAGTTTCAGTGATTAGCCCATCAAACATTTCTTCAGTCTCATTCTATATTATGTGTATATTATGTTGTATGCATGTATTGTATGCGCTCTTACATTGTATAAAGAAGTAGTATAACGTTGATTTAAGGTGGATTTTGTAACTTCCAGGTGCTATTGTAATCAGAAGCATATCGAGTAAAAAATTAAACTATAGCTATAGCTAAACAGGTCAATGGAAGAGATAAAATGGAATACTGAGTTAATACTCAATCCAAAATATGTCAGGGTATGGATCACAGGGTGGGGGTGGACTGTGGGGACTGGGAGAGGGGAGAGGGCGAGGCAGGGGAGAGCAACACGGGAAAATGTAATAGAACGACTAACAAACAAGCGTACCCTCCCCGCCCCCTCCACCCCAAATAAGTCAGGGTAGTAGGAATAAAGGAAGAAAGATCAGATGGAACAAGTACAAAGCAAACAGCAAGGTGACAGACTTGAACCTCACCACATCAACGTGACTGCATTAGGGTTCAGTGCCCTACATACTCCTGTCAAAAGGTAAAGGTGGTCATACTGGAGAAAAATGAGAAACCAAGCTGGGGTGAGTTCACATGAGACGTACTTTAAATACCAGGGTGGGCTGAAACCCATGGGAGGAGATACACCATGGAAACCCTGATAATAAGTCAGTTTGTGTGGCTACATCAGTAACAGAGTAGACATTAAGGGAGTATTACCCGAGATGAAGACATCGTTTTATAATGAAAGTTTTGATTTATCAGGAAGTAGAGTTGACCCTTGAGCAACACAGGTTGGCGGTGCCAGCCCCCATGCTGTTGAAGATCTACATGTAACTTTGGGCCCCTCCACAGCGTCACTCCTAATTCATAGTCTCCACTCACCGCAGCCTCACCGGAAACATAAACGGTTCACATACGTTAGCGTTTGTAATGTGTGTTGTATACTATATTCTTACAATAAGGGAAGCTAGAAAAAAGAAAATGTAATGAAGAAAGTCCTGAGGAAGAAAAATACATTGGCAATATTTATTGAAAAAACCCTCCCCGTGTAAATGGCCCCCGCGCAGTCCAAAGCCCTGTGTTCAAGGCTCAGCCGAACTAACAACCCTTAATTCATAGGCCCCAACTAACAGCACTTTCAAGTAGGTGACGGACAAACGGACAATGAAAAGGAAGAGTAGGCAACTCCATTATTGTTGTTGGATGTTTTTTAAACAAGCAGGTAAGCAGAATGTGTAAGAGTTAAATGATATGAATGAAATAAAATTAACTGTCACTTGTGGCACACTGATTCCAGGCGCTGGGCAGCACCCCGTGTTGAACGCACACTGCACACTCACTGAAACCACGTGCTCATCCACAAAACGTGTCCTAATCACAAAGGATTGAAGTAAATGGGGTTAGGTTAATTAAATAAAATAAGTGAAAATTTAGGGTGTATTCTCTGACTGCAATGAAATGAAATTAGAAACCAATAAGATAGGGATCTTATCAATTTAGAAATCTAGAAAATTTCTTAAATGTTTAGAAATTAAGCAAAATACTTCTAAGTAACTCAAGTGTCAGTGAAGACCTCAGAGGATTTAGGTAGTATTTTAAACTAAGTGGCAGTAAGAAGGAAATAGTCCATAGCATGGAATGCTCATGTTAGGACAGCAGGCTCTGAAAACTCGAGCATGTGTCAGAACTACCCTGGGAGGTTTGTCCGAAGGCAGCTTGTGGGGGCTCACCCCCAAGTCTCTCATTCAGTGGGTCTGGAGTGGTGCATAGTAATTTGCATGTCTAATAAAGTTCTGGGTGGTTTTTTAAGTGCTGCTGGGTCAGAGCCTGTACCTCTGAGAACTACTATAGAAGAAATTAAGAGTGTTTAAGTTTCAGTTAAGAAACTCAAGAACGGAGAGCAAAGTCAGCGCAGTTAAAGTAAAGGAAATAATAGAAAGAAGAGCTGAGACCAGTGCGCTGGAAGAGGAACAGTTGGTAAAAACCGGTGGAACCGTGGTCCATTCTTAATGACTTAAAGTGACTACATCTCTACCCAGGCTGAGGAAAGGAAATAGAAAGAAAATAAAAGTGACCACTTCCAGGACGAAAGGGGAGATGGAAGTGTAACTCTAACGTCCGTTAACAGCCGCTGAGGTGAAGATTGGAGTGACTTCATGCCCACACGCGTGCTGTCTTAGTGAAATGGAGACGGTGCCCAAAGACACAACTTTCTGGGACTGATCAAAGAAGACAGAAAAATTTGGAAAACCCTAAGTCTGTTAATACATTATTAACACCCCCTTACTCCCCCCCCCAAAAAAAAAGACAACCACCACCCAGCTCTGGGCTTAGATGACGTCACTGGTGAATGCAGCCCCCATATGCATGTATGCACACACACGTATGTGATAGTATATGCACTAATATGTGTTTTACTTACTCACACTTACATTCACTCAGCATCAGGTGTACTGAGCTTTATGGGAAAGTTCCGTGCAGACCACGGAGCTCGGCAGAGGTCTCATGACTGAGGCAGAACTGGCGAGAATGCGGCTCACTTCACAGTGGGGAACCGTGGACGGGAGAGATGGGACTGGACGGTACAGCGCAGCTCAGTGTGGGGAATGCAGTGTCTCTGAGGTTCCTCAGAGTGGTTTGTCTCCTTCTTCCGAGCTTTGAGTGCCATCTGCCTTCCCTTCTCCCTCCCTCCCTCCCTCCCTCCCTCCCTCCCTGTCTTACCTGTCACTCTTTAGCTGTCTATCTAAGTACCTATGTCTAGCTGGGAGTTGTTTTTGTATTCAGGCTATAAGTCCTCATCAGATTTATGGTTTACAATATTTTCTCCCAGGTGGCAGCTTGTCATTTTATCCTCTTCATCATGCCCTCCAAACTCAAAGTTCTTGACTTTGATGAAGTCTGAGGTATCAGTTTTTTCTTTTATGGATATGCTTTTGATGTCATGTCTTAAAAAACAGTCTATGTCCAAGGTCACAGAAAGTTTCTTCTTTGATTTCTTTTTCTAAAATTCGTGTAGTTTTAGACTTTATATTTGGGCCGACGATTCCTTTTGAGTTAACTTCTGCCAGGGTGTTAGGTATGGATTGTGGTTTATTTATTTATTTTCTTGCATTTAGTCAATGAATATTTAATGAGCACTTTCTTCCAGCCGAGTAATGGGATAGGCACCGGAGGTGATGAGCAAAACAGGTGTTGCCTCTGTCCTCCTGAGCTTTGTGGTGGGCAGAGGGGAGTCAGAGAGAAAGACGAAGCTGTGAAGGAGACTGGGGAGGAACAGTGGTGAGGTGGAGAGAAATTCTGGAGAGTCGCTTCAGCGAAGAGAAGAGAGGACCCTGTGCCAAGAAGGAGGAACTTAAAAAAAAATGGTTTCTGAGAGTTAGGTTGAGTTGGAAACAAGTTTCAGTGGGATTTGGCGAGATGAGTGTTTGTAGTGACTCATGTGCTAGAGAAGCCAGATGGGCGTGGTTGTGTAGGAAACCAGAGGTGGGGGGGGGGAATATATATCTAGATAAGGGTGTTTGGCAAGGAGTGTGAGGCCCATTTAAATGCTAACAAGAAAGATTCACTCCAGAGGGAGGTGGTGCAGATAGAGGCTGGACAGGGGCTGACTGGCGGCATCTCATGGGCAGAAGGGTAATTGGCCTCAGATCAGAGAAGGGGTCCTTCGTCTGCTAGGTGGAGGGAGTGGGGGTGAGATTTGGTGGTGGGAGGGTGAGGGATCTGGTGTCGAATGGCCTCTGGCAGTGGAGTTCATCGAGTTCATCATCAGAAACAGGGACTGAGTGCCCGGGCATTCGAGGCGGAGGAGGAGCTGTGAAGCTGTCCTTGCAGAGAATGGAGAGCCGGCTCACCAGGGAAAACAGGGTCTCGTAGGAACCGAGTTGGTGGTTAAGAATTTAAGGTGAAAGGAACCACTTTGCCTAGTCGTGTGATAGTCTCCAGATGATACTCCGGTTTCAGCCGAGGGAGGGTGGAGTCTGCTGGAGGGAGAGCACAGCTACGTCCAAGCCCTGCACCAAACGGCCCTGTGGTTTTGAGTCTTCCACCCAGAATCCAGTCTGTGTGGGGAAGAAGGTGGTGGACTCACTGGCTTGGATGGTCTTGTTGAGTTTAAAAAAGGCTTGCAGAAGGGCTTTGAATAAGGGTCTCGAGAACATGTGAGTGGAGCTCAGGGGGTGTTTGAATTTGACGGGCATTGGAGATGCTGTCGGGGTTCCTGTGACTGGGTGAGTGGCTGAGCTGGAGGAGCAGGTCAGGGAGCCGAGTGGTGGGGCTAAGGGACTGGGTGGTCCAGTTTGCGGGCATGCCCTCCTCGCGGATGCCCACTGGGCTGACGGGGAGGACAGGAGTGCATGTGAAAAGGAAGGTTGTGGGCAAGGAGCCAGCGTCCCCAGTGGGCAAGGAGAGGGAGCAGGGTCAGTTGTCAAGGGCACTGAGGAGGAGGTAGCGGAACGTGATTTGTGACACCCCATGTCACTGGACCTTCAGCAAGACAACATCCTCAGCTTGCTTCAAAATGCACTTTGAGTTAGAGCCGTGATTACGTGTCGACGGGCAGGACTACAGGAAGCACAGAGAGACAGGTTTCCCACCGGAGTCTCGGAGAAAAGGCTCGCTCTCCCCTTTGCATACGGTGCTGGTGAAATCGGCCCATCGTGTGGACGTGGTCAGCATCAGCGTCGGGTGTGCCGGCGTGTGGGTCACAGCTCAGGACAAAGCACATGTCAGAGACTGCCAGCAGGAAGGACGCGCAGTAAATCGTGTTCCTGTTAGCACTCTTCTGTCTCCTTGTTGGTGGCAGTTTGTAAAAACGGCACTGGAGGCTTTCCTGTGAGAATGACTGCTGTCTGTGGGGCTCAGACGTGCCCCTTCCCGTGGTTACGCCACAGCCCCATGGCGTGCTTTGCACCTGCCGCCGCCTCGGTGGAGTCTCCCCAGGGTTTTGGAGTTGGGGGGCTGCAAGGTGCCACCTTTCACGGCAGACACTGTGACCATTTCTGGCTTGTTTGTAGCCCTGATCCAAGACTGACATTTACAGTCCTCCATGTTGTTAGTTTCCGTGACTTTGCCCTTGTCTCTCCCTGCTCACCAGACCTCTTTTTTGGTGCGTTTGTGGGCAGCGTGAGAGAGACATTTGTTGAAAACAGTGAAATCAGAGTTGACCAGCATCCCGGTCTTTGTGTAGACTGAAGTGAAACCTGTTGGATTTGCTACATTAATCCGTGATGCAGAAGTGTATATATTTGGGGAATTGCCATATTGGAATCACTTCTGCATACAAATTAAACATCTCACATCAAAGAATTCTCAAAAGACATGCTTCCTAATTTTTTTAGAACGATAGAATTCATTTAATTTCTTACCCGACAGCTTGTAGAACAATTTCTAGCTTCAGTGTTTTTTGTTTTGACTAATTTTTATGCTCCTTTTACCTGAGCCGTGAACGTACCTTTGTTATATTGTACAGCAGCAGTGGTGAGGCTTCTAGGTGTGGATGTGATGTCAGGTAGTCATCCTCAGTAACTGAGCAAAGCGTCACACTTAATTTTCTACCGGATGAAAGAAACACGGACAGAGAATCGGTGATGGAAAGAACTGCACGGAACACAACTCATCAGAGCTGGCCCCTGAAGCAGAAACACACGATTTATAATGAGCTTCCTCTGTGTTCCTGTCACTCGAGGAGTGTGGAAGAGACGGCTGGGGAGAATATAGGCCCGGGTGGGTAATGGTAGTTGTGGATTGCAGGCTCAGAACTGCAGTGTTGGGGTTTTGTTTATCGTGCCGTAGCTCTGATGGGTTCCGACATCGAAAAGACTCAGTTTTAATAAAGCACGATGCTAAACTTGATTTGTTTAGAGAACATTTATGGGGTGGGCGTAATCGTGTTCTGTTCCTGAATAAAAATGTCATTTAACCCGTTATTCACACACACACACACACACACCCACACACCCACACACCCACCCACCAGCAGGTGCTTACATTAGACACGGAAGGGAGGGCCTGCCGGAAGAGGGAGGAAGTCCCTGGCATGCACATGTGACTTGGTTTCCTCCGTCTGAAACAGCCTCTCCGTCCATCTTCGCCAGGTTTAGTTTGGGACTGCCGGAGGGAGGTGAGAAGGGCGGGAAGAGGGCGGAATCTCTGTCTGGTATAGCTGCTGAGCGGCCTGGCTGCGGCGCCTTATGCGGGCAAAGAGGCCCTGGCTCAAACAGCATCACTCTGTCTTTGTCTCTGTGGCTGGGTCCCAGACGGAGGCCGCTGCAGGCGTCAGGGGCCTTCCTCTGCGCTGCCCCTCCCCTCCCCCCGCAGCCACCTCTGCACAGTCGCTGTTGGTGAGCATCATTACCTGCGGGGAGTCAGGAAGCAAATTCAGAGTGTCATTGTCTGAAACTGAGGTGGCACACAAATCCACTATCCCTGGCAGTTACAATAGTTTCTTCTTCTTTTCTTTTTTTAAAAATGTGAGCAACACCCCTTGCCCCCAAAAGAAACTGTAAAACTAATAGTTTGTGAAGGCTTAAAAGCTGCTATTCAAAGCGAAACCTTATGACTTGCTCATTGGTCCAAGTATGCCATGTTAGTGTTCCAGTATCCTTCTGTTCCGAGGAGGGTATTGGTGGACGCTGTTGTTTCCAGCATCGCCTGCTTTCCCAAGCCCTGACGAGAAATAATGGAAAACAAAGCTTTTCCAAGGGGGTTATGTAAGCCACAGTCCCTAACACGTGGCGGACTCACATTGGGGAAATTCAGCGATGGTCTGTGCACAGAGGACTGATTAACTACAAAGGGTAGTTCTCCGGGGTTATTGGTGATGGAGTTGTTCTTATTTCTAGGCCCAGAGAGGAGGAGGGGCAGGGTGGGTGTGGTTCCTGGAGCCCAGAAGCAGCTGCATTTGGGAGGTTGATTGAAAGGGGCAGTGCCATGTGCTGTGGTGTCGGCCCAGTGCAGGAAGCAGGGATGGCTAATTTATACCTGGAGTAGGCTTGTGTTCCTGTGAGGACCACATGTCCCCTCTGTGATCAGAGGGTTAAAGGCCAATCAACCTGCCACTGAGTGGCCAGCTGGGGCCCACAGGAAATGGAGCTCCATCAAGGCCTATGTAGGCCTTTGTCCATGGCAGGTGGGGCACTCAGCAGTGGTGACAGCCAAGTCAGCCTCCGTGAGTGGACATCCGTCTTGTTGAGCCCATGTGCAGCCTCTCTCCCTGCCTTCATGCTGTGTTGCTTGTCCAAGGGCTCACTGAGCAAGCTCCAGGGTACCTGGTGAAGGATGTGCAACTGCCTTCCCTGTTCTGCTCTCCCGGCTGACTGTTGCCGCCCTCTGGTGGGCATTGATGTGAGTGGGTTATGAATGGCTTCCCATTCTGCTCCCATTTCAAGAGCTCTGTCTATACTTCTCTCCCCAGCACTTTTTTTGGAGTACAATTTTGTTCTTTCCAAGTTTTTGACCCCCAGCCCCAGCTAGCTAGCCTATTAGCCACTGCCTTTGAGTTGTTGTAGATTCACTCCTTAGTCCATCTCTCCTTTTATAGATGGATTGCCCGAAGTTCTGTGTACTTGGAGGTTTCTTTTCACCAGTGTCTTTGTGGACCACCTTTGGGTGGGCTGCACTGAGATGGCTGTCCAGGGGGGCTGCCCTGTGGTGGTTGCCCATTGGGGCTGCAGTGAGACAGCCATCCACTTTCTGCTGGTGCCAATGTACCATGCACATGCCCGTGTGAACCAGGTCCATGCTTCCTGAAGTCCCGAGCAAGCCATGGGTGTGGCTTGAGGAGGGAAAGGCAGCTGGGCAGTGGGAGCAGATGCCATGGGAGACCGAGCCACCTCCCTATGGAGTGAACGTGTTTGATCTGCTCGGACTTGTGCATTCCATTTCCATTTCGAGATAAAATGCTACTGTGCGCAACCAGTGTTGTGGTAACGTCCAACTCACAATGAGCAGGTCAGGTCCCGTAGTATTCCCAGGCCAAGAACTCATCTCCTCCGGGGCCCAGCAACCAGCCAGACGCTGCTTTCCAAGTGGAGAACAGCTCTTGGCAGAGGGCGGGCCAAGGCCTCATCCTGAAGTCCTAGGGGTCTGCGCGGCTGCGGCTGCGGCTGCGGCTGCGGCTACGGCCAGCCGCGGCCTTCGTGGAACAGGCCTGTCTGCACAGGCAGTTCCAGCAGCACCAGGTCTGCCTCGGCGTCGGGGCTGCTTCCATCCGCACAGCACCTGCACCCAGTGCGTGCTGTCAGGAGCCCTGGGGCCGGAAGACAGGGTGGGAGATGGACACAGGAGTGCGGGCATTGAGTCTACTTCTGGCCAACCGCCCAGAGCTCGTCACACTGCCCCACCCAGCCGCAGGGGTGGTGTGTTTGTTCATGAATGTTCTTACAGTTTTCCGTTTTAATTTAGTAGTTCTTCACAGGTTTAAAGTGACAAGTGGGAAAGCCGCACAAGTGGCACCGCAGGGAACCGTGACCTGCAGTGTGCTCCCCGATGCTGCCTGACACGTGCGCAAGTGACAGGCCGGTTGCTGTGGAGTGGCCGCGCAGGTTATGTGACGTGTGTCTGTTTGTGAGACCCGGTGCTCCCAGGCAGTTCCTGTGGTGCTGCTGGCAGTTCTGGCGGTTTTATCTCTTCGAGGATCCACAGCATCAGGTGTTTTTAATTTCCAGCGACGCTCGCTGACACACAATGCCAGTGGGTTATAAAATGGAGAAATGGTATAAATCCCTGTCGCTGACTTGGTGAAGCAGAAAGCTGGGTATGGGCTTTGAATGTAGTATGAGTTTGAACTAAAAAAAAAAACAACAAACCTTTTATTTTGAGATAATTTTAGATTCACATGAGGTGGTAAGAAATAATGCAGAGAGGTACTGCATACTCTTCATCCTGTTTTCCCCAGAGGTCACATCTTGGAGGCCAATAGCACAGCGTTCATAAGCATGACGTTGGCATCCAGACAGTGAAGCCACAGCTTCCACACCCAAGGTCCCGCCTTTCGCCCTTTCAAACCACGCCCACTTCCTTCTGCGGCAGGCCCTTCCCTGTCCCCCGCTGCCTGGCAACCACTAACCTCTTCTCTGTTTTCTATACTTTTTGTTGGTTTGAGAATGTTGTATAAATGGAATCATATGGTATGTAACCTTTTGGGACTGCTTTTTTTCCACGTTTAGCATGATTCTTTGTAGATACATTCATGCTGTCGTGTGTCTCGGTAGTCAGTTCCTTTTTATTGTGTAATTGTATTCCATAGTATGGTGGTGCCACAGTGTAACCGTTTACCTGTTGAAAGACTTCTGAGTCTTTTCCGGTTTTGACAGGTGCGAATAAAGCTCCTATGCACCTTGATGTACTGTTGTTGGTATTGTTTTGATTTTTTTTGATTGGTGAAAGTTTTCATTTCTCTGGGATAAATGCTCAGGAGTGCAGTTGGGTGGGTCCTAAGATAACTGCACGCTCAGTGGAGTATTTTTTTTGTTTTTGTTGTTTTAAAGAAACTGATGAACTCTTTCCCCCATGGCTGTGTCATTGTCTGTCTCCGCCAGCGAAGTGTGAGTGTTCCTCTCCATCCTCAGCTGCAGTTGGTGGTGTCACTGCTTTCTATTCCTGACGCTCCGATAGGCATGTAGTGATGCCTCCTTGCGGGTTCAACTCGCCTTTCCCTGGTCGGTAATGGCGTTCATGTGCTCACCTTCTGGCTCCGTATGCTCTGGTGCAGCGTCTCTGTGCCTTTGGTGTCAGGTCTGCTCTTCACCTAGGCCTGGATTCTGAAGACGTTACCCTGTGTTTTGTCCCCTACTTTTGTAGTTCAATATTTTACGTTTAAGTCTGTGATCCGTGTTGAGTAAATATTGGCTGTAAAGTGTCAGACATAGGCTGAGGCTTTCGTTTTGTCTTCCCCTCGGAAGGCCAGCGCCCCAGCAGCTCTTGTTGGAAAGATGGACTTGGCTCCATTGAGTCGCCTTCGCAGCTTTGCCGGACGTCAGTGGGCCTCGCTCCTGTGCAGCTGCTCCTGCGTCCTCTGCTCTGGCCCTTTGATCAGTGCCCCTCGCCCTGAGGAGGCCTTGCTGTCTTCATGGACCTATCACATTGGGGAAAACTGACGTTTTTGCTGTGTCATTTTGTATTTGTGTGTGAGATGGTAACTCAGGAGACAGTGGCTCAGGGAAACAAAGGCTATCGTACTCACAGGTCTTAGAGGCAGGCGTTGCATGCCATGCAGGGCCACCTGGGAAACCAGCAAGGTGGCCAGGAGGCCAGAGCTTGTGGCGGGGACAGGGTTGGGGGAGACCTTAGATTGTGGCCTTCCTTGGGATTTTGCGGTGGTGGGTAAGGCCAGGTAAGGCAGGCAAACAGCTTAGGATGGGCTGGTTTGAATGGTTTTGGTAGGTTTTTGAGTTAGAGAGAGTCTTTAGTTGCATGGCCACTGGCCCTGGGGTGATTAAGGCAGAGGGCTATTTGCCTCCTGAGGCATAAGGGACAGATAGAGGGGGTGTGGCTCTGAATCGGTTAGTTAGCCTATCACAGCCGTGCTCTGGGGGGCAGCCCTTCACCACCTGTAAGACTGGGCTCATTTCAAGAATGGCTGTCTCTCCCAACCAGGGTGTTTTTTTAAAGGATATCAAAGCATAATATACAGGAAATAAAATATACACAATATTCATCTCTCCATTTATTTAGATCTCTGATTTCATAAAAACATTGTGTGGTTTTAGCATACAGATCCCATACAGGTTTTGTTAGATTTACACCTGAGTAATTTTTTTAGTAATTGTAAATGATATTTTTATCAATTTCCATATGTTCATTGGTAACATGTAGAAATACAATTGATTTTCAATGTGGACATTGTATCCTGTGATCCTGCCAAACTGACTTATTAGTTCTAAGAGTTTTTCTTCGATTCCTTGGGATTTTCTTTGAAGACAATAATGTCATCTGCAAATAATTATCTATTTGATACTGGGTGAGATATGATGGTTTGTGTTATTTTAGTTATATCCTTTTGATGTCTGCTTCTTTTCTGCCTAGTGGTTTTATCAGTGGTCAAGAGAAGGGTGTTGAAATTTACAACAATAATTGTGGATTTGCCTGTTTCTTCATGTATTTTACAGCTCCTTTGTTTGGTGTACACATTTAGGGTTGGTGTGTTTTCCTGGGTGGGTTGACCCGTTTATTATTATGTAATGACTCCGCTGGTCCCTGGTAATTTTCTTTGCTCTGAAGTCTACTTGACTGGGAGTTAATATAGCCATTCCTGCTTTCCTTTGGTTACTGCTTCCAGAATATATTTTTTCCCTGTCTTCCTACTTTCAGCCTGCTTCTGTCAGTATAGTTTATGTGAATTTCTTGTAGACAGTACATACTTGGGTCATATTTTCATGTTGATTTTTTAGTATTTATTTGAATTTACTCTTTTTTATTTTTTAATTTAACGCTAGGTGTTGTAGTAGTTTGCGGTATAAAATCCAGTGATTTGACATTTGTATGACTTACAGTGTGATCACACCGAGTCTAGTTGTCACCTGTCACCATGCGAAGGTGTCACGGTGTTGTCGACTGTATTCCCGTCACCTTTTTCACCCATCCCCTACCCGCTCCCCTCTGGCAGCCAGCAGGGTGATATTTTACATTCAGCTCTGTCTTTTAATGATTACATTTAGACTATTTGCATTTAAGGTAAATATTGATTTTCTGATCTTAAGTCTGCCCTTTTGTTTTTGTTTGTTCTTGCTGTTTTTTGTTTCTGTTTTCTTTTTACTGCTTTTGTATGAATTAACAAACTATTTTAGAATTCTAGTTTGATTTTTAGTGTTTTACAGGATATGTCTTTGTATAGATTTCAGGTGATTGCTCTTGGTGTCGTATACGTAACACATGTATAGTGCATCTGTGTGTAATTACACGCATATGGTACATCCGTGTGTAATTACACGTAACTCATCATCATAGCCCACTAGTGTCAACATTTTACCAGCTCAAGTGAGGTGTAGAAAACTTACCTCCCTTTTCAACACTTTAACTTCCCTCACTTTCGTGTAATTGTCTTAAATAATATCCTCTAAGTACATTTAAAGCCAAATCAGACATTTTTATATTTGCTTCAACTATCAAGCATAATTTAGAAAACTCGATAAAAGCAGAGCCTATTGTATTTCTGTTTTTTTGCCTGTTATTTACCATGGTCTTATTTCTTTCCTGATATTCCAAGGTTTTTTCTTTTATTGTTTCTTTTTTCTTTAGAATACTTTCTTTAGCCATTTTTTAGGGTGACAAATGGCTATTTTTGTAGGTAAGAAAAATGACTGAACATTACTAATTTTGGATGGTTCAGTGTAATACTAGAGAATGTTTGGTAGAGGTCAGAGGAAAAGGAAGGCTGTGTGTGGAAGTGACCTGCTGCAAGGGCCCAGGTGAGGCACATGACTCCTGTCTTCTCCGGGGCCACTTCACGTAGAGTGTTTACTGCAGAAGGCGGTGTGTGGGGAGAGTTAAACATTGTGGTATGTCCATGGAGGGGAATACTACTTAGCAATGAAAAAGGACAAGTGATTGATACACGTTCCAACCTGAGTGAATAGCAAATGCATGATGACACTTGAAAGGAGCCAGGGTAGAGAATACATAGTATATGATCTCGTTTACCTAAACTCTAGAAAATGTGAATTAATGACAGGTGGTAACGTTGGTGGCTGACTCGAGAGGAGAGAAAGGGAGTGGGATTGGATTAATTACCACAGGAACTCGAGGAGACGCTTGCTCGTGGTAATGAACGTGTAGATGTATACATATGTCCCTTGTGTCTGGTGTTCACTTTACATACATGTGGTTTATGGTGTGTCAGTTGTGGCTTAGTAAAGCTGTTTACCATCTGAGAGCATTTTTCCATTGCATGACCGCTGCGCAGTGCACCCCCATGGGATTCCCACCCCTCCCTGCTCTTGTCGTCAAACTGCTCTGGAAGTTTTAAAAATGCATCCTTCCAGTGTTTATGCTGCTGTCTGCCGATGGTAAGAAGTAGTCTTGTCCCTGCACCATGCTTGTAGCCACATTGTTTCACAGCGGGGCCTCCACACCGTCTCGCACACATTTATTTCCGTCTCAGAGCTGGGCCCTCGTTTATGCGTCTCTCTGAAACCATTCTCCCTGCTTCCCGGTCACAGGGCGGCATCATTAACCCGTGTCCTAGTGCATGAACTCTGGCCGTTAGTGTATGTGGTTTTCTCAGCATGGCTCCTAGGAAATTAACAACATTTGATGAATGCTGCTGAGTTTCAAAGTAGATCATATTGAAACTTTGGCATAGTGTTTCTGCTCTCAGATTGTTTTGAAGGAATCATTTAAAAGTCTAATGCAAGGTAAGAATCTTCCAGAGTGGGCTGTGCCGGAACATACAGGGATCTGGCCCGGCAACACCTGTGCTCAGGCCCTGGCCGTGGGAGTGGCCGGGGTGGGGAGCCGCTGGACCTCCTGCCTGCGTCTCCCGTCTCTGGAGGGGCAGGAGCAGCTGCCCGACAGGGTCAGCGGCGCAGTGAGAGTGCTGGGTCATCAATGAGCACCCTCCGGATGGGAGTTTACTTTACTGGGAATATTTTTACCTTCATAGGAGAGAGTTACTATTTTTTTCAGGAATAAGGCTCATATTTTGAAAATAATTTGGAAACTAGTTTTTAAAAATGGAAGGTGAATTCTGTAGAGTGTCTGGCCTTTTATACATAGGTTGAAGAACTGAGAGATACATATGAAATAACATACTCTTTTCTCTTTTCAGGCAATTACCCTCTTAACTGAATTAATTAGGGAAAACTTCAGGAACAGCAAATTGAAACAGTGCCTTTTGCCCACCCTCGGGGAGCTGGTCTACCTTGTAGCCACCCAGGTGAGACTGGTTCACTCTGTTGCTCCTCGACTTGTTCCGACCTTTCCTGGCCGACAAGTCTTTGTGCCCCGTGAGAGCTCATGAGAGTTTTCTGGCTTTGCTCCTTAGAGCCTGCCTCAGGGGCTTAGGAGTGAGTTTACTTCTGGTGTCTCTGCGTCTGTCTGTCTGTCATCCTCCCTCTCCCCCGGTGCCTTTTTTTACTCATGCAGGGGTGTCCAGCCTTTTGGCATGTCTGGGCCACACTGGAAGAAGAGTTGTCTTGGGCCACACATTAAACACCTTGTGACACATAATCACACAAAAATCTCATGTTTTAAGTAAATTTATAATTTTGCATAGGGCTGCATTCACAGACATCCTGGGTTGCATGTGGCCTGTGGGCTGCAGGTTGGACACCCCTGCTTCAGAGTGTAGGAGATTTTCAGGTCATATTTTACAGCCAGTGGACTGAAAGCCCAAAAGTACTCCGTGGTTTGCTGCTGTCTTTGAATCTTTAACATGGACGTAAGAATGTGTAACTTATTTCTTAAGTTACAATATGGAAAGGCTATTGAATTCAACAAGGGAAAATTTAATGTTTCATTAATATACTTTTAGAATGTTATTGAGTAGATATTGGTAATGAGTTATTCATTTCATTTCGTACTCTTGAGAGTTTTAAATAAGTACAGATAAGTTATAAGCTAATCAGGTAGTCTCATTGTATTCCTGATATTTTGGTTCTAGAACTTGCTTAAGTGTTAATATTACCTGCGTGTCCTCAGTATGTAAGTTAAACTGACTTTCTGCACGATCAACATTTTAAGACAACTGCCATGATGGTTATAAAATGTCAATATTGACGGTCATTTAGCTCTGTAATTAGGATTGATGCGGCAGAGCTCTTCCTGTTCTTCCTTTTTGTAAGTGTCTAGGCTGTTCCCAGCCCTTCGCATGTCAGAACGAACTTCCAAATCTGCTCGTCCAGTTCTGCAAATCATTTTTTTAAAAAATTGCATGGAATATGCAGCTCCATTTGGGAAGTACTGATGTCTTTATAATTTTGAGTCTTCTAATGTATATGTGGAATGTGTATCAGTCAGTTAGGAAAGTACTGGTATATTTATGGTATTTTGTACTCCAGTGTACAAAAAAAATGACATTTTCCTATACTTATATTTTTAAAAATGTTTTTATTAAAGTTATGAGTCTGTTCTAGTTTTTTCTGGTTCTATTTAAAATAAAAATTTCCCTCCAGCTTCTCGGAGGTGTGAGTGGTATGCAGTAAACTGCACACGTTTAAATGTTACAGCTTGATCACTGTTGATCAAGGTGCATCAGAAACCCATCATGAAAATCGAGATAATGACCCCATCCTCCACCTCCCGGAGTCTCCTGGCACCCTTTGTGATGCCTTCCCCACACCCTGCGTCCTGCACCCAGGCAGCTGTGGGTTCACTTTCTGTCCTGCAGACAAGGTTGACTGTCAGGATCTTACAGGAATGGAATCATACAGCCTCACATTCCTATTGTTTCTAAAAATAGATCTAGAGAGTCCTTTTCCTCGGTGCTCACTCTAATTGGGTATAAGCCAGGCTATTTCAATGAAGCCCGTGTCTGTGGCCGCGACATTTGACCACATCTTATGGTAGCAGACCTCAGAAGGGAATCCTGTCCCCAGGTCCATGAAAATCAGCGTTTTCATGAGCTGAGGGCTTCTGTGGGATTGTCACTTTGCATATATGTACACCTTAAAATCTCAAGTCAGTGTGGCCCTCGCGAGTCTGACCCGAAGTGATGCTGTAGGTAATAGAGACCTAAGCCTTGTTCTCCCGCTGCGCTGGCATCACCCCGGGTGACAGGCTCGAGGACGGAGGACCAGCATGTGATCTGCAGAGGAAGTACTGGGCTGGTTAAAGAGCCTGTTGCCTTTTTTCCATGAAACCAAAGACACGTTTTTCACTTGCACCAGTAACTTTATTGATCTGGATATTTTGAGTATGTTGGCTCTCTCCCACTATTGGATTCTGGTGGGTAGGGGTCAGGGGTGCTGCTCAGCATCTTCCAGTGCATGAGACAGCCCCGCAGCAAAGGATTATTTGGCCAAAATGTCAATAATACAAGAAACTTCAAAACCACTTCTGACACATTCCATCAGTCGCAGCCCCTTCTCCGCACCCTGCACAAATCTTGTGTTGTTTCAGGTGCGTTTTTACCTTTCTTTAAATAAGAAGCGTAACACGCTGAAAGTGTCATGTATTTTCTGCCACCTTCAAATTCACCGATTTGGTGAGTTGTTTTTTTATGCACACTGATATGACAGCTGTCACAACACAGTCTGACAAAGTTGTTTGAGATGAAGCCAAAGACAACTAAGCACTGCTAGGGCCGTCGTACGGAAAACACGTAACGGACTTTTCGGCCACCTCAATACAGATACAGTTCATGTATTTCTTTCTTTCTTTTGTCAGAAACACCTTCCACCTGAGTCCACTTATTCTTCTTCCCCCCTTTTTTTTTTTTTGCCCACAATCACCTCCCACCTGACCTGTTGCAAGAACTCCCAGACGGTCTCCTTGCTTCCCTCCTGTGTCCATAGAAGGCTGCTGTCCAGACAGCAGCCAGAGCGAGCCTGTTAGGAACACAGGAGAGAGGGCTGTGTCACTCCTCACTGCCCTCCAGGGCTTCTCGATCTGCTCATTGCCGTAAATCCCTCCAGTTGCCTTCCAGGCCCTTGCAGGCTGCCTCCCAGTGCCTGTGTGACCCCGCCCTCAGTCGCTGGTCTCCCTCCCAGCTTCCAGCCACACTGCCCTGCCCGTAGTCCCTGGGCAGCTCCGCGCCCTGCTCCCGTCTGCACGCTTCTGCACTTGCTGCTCCTCCTGCTCGCTGCGTTTCCCCCAGATGTCTGCATTTTCTCTCTGTTCGAATGGATCCCTTCGCAGGGTCTTCTGGCTCCATGCAGTACAAGATAGAGCCACCCCGTCCACAGTCTTCCTCTGATGCCTCGCCTGCCGGGTTTTATTTTATAGCACCCATCAGTCTCTTGGCTTACCTGTTTGGTTTACTGCTGCTGCTTGTGCTTAAGTCTCAGTCCCCACTAAGCACTATTATAGCAGGAAATTTATCTATCATGTGCATATATCTGTGTCTAGAAGAGTTCCTGGCACACAGTAGGTGATTTTTCCTGCTGTGTGAATGGCGTCAGGGCCAGCGGGACCTGGGGGAAGTGAGCAAGGAGGCAGGGCCTGTGAGACTGGCAGACGTGTGGTTGTGAGCAGCTCCTAGGCCACGTCCGACATCTTCATCCTGATCCCAAGAGCAAGGGGAAGTCACAGAGGCTTTGAGGAAGGGTCATGATGTCATCTGGTTCAAATGAGGAGTACAGATTGGAGAATGCCTAAGGCAGGATTCTGAGCCGTGAAGAGTGCAACTAAGCGAAGTAGGAGCAAAGCTGGGAGAGAGAAGGGTGTTCCAGGACAGAGAAACGCAGTAGGGCTGGGTGGACACACCCTGTGGTCTGAGGAAAAGGATGAGAAAGTGAACTGCATGGAGTGACAGGAGAGTCGCCGGGACTGAGACAAGAGCTATTTTATATACTTACGTGTTCTTGTTTTTTAGCTGCAGTGAGGGAGACAGAGTCGGACAGGAGTGTGCAGAGGATTTAACGGGCAGTGAGGAGACTGAGGAAGTCAGTGTGGAGCCAGCTGGGTTGTGTGGAGGAGCGGGAAGTGCGGGGGACAGGGGCTGAAGAGGGCCCAGTTTTGGAAGTGGGACACAGCAAGGCTGCTCTAGTGGAAACGGAAAGGACCCAGTGGGCACAGGACATTGAAAATCTAGGCACAGTGCGGGCTAGTCCGTAACCCAAAGACCCTGAAGAAGGTGGAATGGGGATGGGACCCCAGCCCCATATTTAAAGGGGAGCCTGCCCTGTTACCACCGGGTAGCAGGGGACGGCTACGGTGTAGGTAAGTTAGTTCGTGGACAGCTACTGTGTAGGTAAGTTAGTTCCTTTCTCAACTTCTTGGATCTCTGTGAAGAAGAAAGGAGGGGATGGAGAGAGAGAACTAGGCCTGGAGAGTGACGTTGAAGGTCCCTGGGCTGCTGATCCTGAGTCCCTCCCGGGCTCTCTGTGTTCCTGGTGACCCCCCTGAGTGCAGGCCCGGAGGGAAGGAGCCCCAGCTCCCTCCAAGGCTGAGCTCACCCAGACGAGGGAAGGGGAACGCCAGAGGGAGAGGTTGATCAGGCTTTTGGCAGGAGCTGGTTAAATGGTAGATGAGGGGAAGGGAGGGGGGAGAAGGGGGTGTTGGGGGAAAGCAAAGGGGTCGGGTGAGGGGCCCAGGGATCAGACTCCAGAGATGTCAAAGAAAGCTTGTGGGCTGACACTCTGAGTACGTGAGCTGGAGGGGAAGAAAGTTGTTTGGAAGCGAAATTGGGTGCCGAATCAGTGGTTTTCGAGTCATGGCAGCTTGGCAGGCAAGGTCCAGGTTCTGAACATGCGTGGGTCTCTGTGATGCAGGGCGCAGCTTGAACGGGTCACAGTCCTCAACGCTGGTGTACAGTGCATCTGGATCTAGAAGGTGCCAGTTCTGACGTTCGGACACTCTTAAATATTTGTTTGGCTTTAAAGAGATGGCCTTTTTTCACCTTTCTGTCTGGCACCCAATTCATTTTGTGACTCTATTTGCTGTGCCGCAGGCATGTTCTTGTGCTTATTACCCTAACTTGGTTCTTCTGTGAGAGAAGTGTTGCTGACGTCAGTAAAACAAGTGTACCTGCTGCTCGTGAGGGCTTGTGCTGCTTCAGCTCGTTGTTTCATGGGTAACGTTCTGCCCGTCCCTTGTGTTTATGGGTTAGCCTGAGCTGCTGTGGAAGCTGTGCGTTCTCTGCTTCCAAGCCGTCCTGTGTCATCACCGACAGTTACGGACAGAGTGGTCTTTCTGTTGACCAGGTCATGTGGTCCTTTCTCAGTGCTCTTCATCTGGCTTCTGATGAGGGGGTCATATCAACATCATATAAAACATGATGAGAAACAGGAGGACTGTGTCCCTGGAAGGTGCAATGCGGTAAGAGACCCCTAATCAGATCATAATTGTCAGGTAGTAAACAGCACTTTAAAGCGAGTGCTACGAAGTTGTAGATAGTTTGTGTATTTGAAACTGTGCCTTTCTCTCGAATGGGTTAATATCTTTCCTGCTGTTGGCTTCACAGCCTTTTCTTCCACTTCGTTTTAGGAAGAAAAGAAAAGGAGCCCCAGAGAATGCTGGGCTGTTCCCTTGGCGGCGTACACAGTGCTAATGAGGTGCCTTCGGGAAGGGGTAAGGCTCCTTTCTTGTCCTCTGCAGACTCGCCCGCTGGTGATTGCCCTGCAGGCACCGAGCCGGGATGGTAGCCCGAAGCGGTGCGGGCGCTCGTCAGCCAGGTATGGCTCCTGAATTTAAATAATCCCGACAAGCGGCCCTCAGCAAGTGGCCTGCCGTGGAGCAGGTGTAAAAAGGAACCTGCTTTCTCATTCACTTTTTTACCTGTCTTGCTTTTTAAATGATAGCAAATATAAACAACATAAATGGCTTTTAATAGCGTATTCTTAATCCTGCACCCCCCCCCAAAGTTACTGATGTACCAGTTTGGTAAGCAAGGTGGAGGCAGAGAATTTTCCGTGAGCCCCCAAATCAAAAGTTCCATGATTATCTTGTCAGGGTGCCATTTCACAGTTCAGAAACAGAAGCTTCCACTAGTATCCACTGATTTTAATGTTAAGTGGGACTTATTGTGTGATGTGATTTTTCAGTTTACTCACATCCCTTCTGACTCTGCTGTTATGGGCTGAGCACCAGCCGGCTTGCCAGGCAGCCGACTGGTATGCACAGCTCCTATGTGTGACTTCGTAAAGGGTTCAGTGACTGACCTAAAAGGGTTGCCAGTCTCTGCCTGCTTTAAACCACTTGACATGATTTCACCCAAGGCAGAGCCATAGGCTAAAAACGTTCCTTAAGGAATGAAAAAAAAAAAAACCAAAAAACCCCCGTGTCACAGTAAACATCTTCCTTTTGAGTTGTTGCTACATGGTAATGGAATAATGTTTCAAATGTTTCAAGTGTAAAATGCCCTGCAAGGTTTTCCCCTAGTGATCCCGGAATGAAGTTCGAACACTTTCTAGCCTGTAGGGTTGGCGCGCAGTCAGCTTTCATTATGGGATATGAACGAAGCCAGTAAATTTTATTGTATCAATAATACGGCAGGTAAGACATGTTTATCTATAGTCAAAAACATGTGTAGGTATCAGCTAAGGCCTCCAGCTAGACACACTTGGGGACTCACAGATGGGGAAGGCGACATTTCTGCCTGCACTCAAGTGCTATCTCTGGGGGAAAGAAGAGACAAATATAAAGTGGAATAATATGTCAAGTAAGTACATGCAAAAGAACAAGGTAGGGGAATGCAAAGGAGAAAGGAGTCTTCTAGGAATTCTTTTCATAGTGTAAAAGAAGTTTTAAAAACTGTATCTTCAATTTTTAAAACTTAGATTAATGCCTAGTAAAAGATTATTAATGGTGGTTCATGAGGTTGTATCCTTTATTTAGTATCTTCTCCCCTCCCCGTCTCCTATTTTCATTGTATATGTAATGCGAAGAAGGATGTTTGATATCCATATGCACTGTTCTCAAATTATTGTTAATAACTATAAAATAATGATGGTAATGCGTGTTTTTCTGCCCATTAGGTCAAGCTTGTTAATCTGATAGATGTAGAGATACAGACATCAATCTTTTGTATCTGTGCTAATGGGTTTTTGTCTGTGTTTTCGGCTCCTGAGATATATGTTTAAATTGCCTTCTTTGGTAGGATTGCAATTATGTCGAATTTTACTTTTACGTGTTATGAGTAATAGTTATTAGATATCTCAGTTCCTTTTAGAGGGACACAGTTGTCCAGATAATCTAGCTCACTACATTGTAAGAAATAAAAGTCCTATTATCTTGATTGCATGAGCTACTAAAACAATGAACTGTGTAAAATAAACTCCAGGTACTTTGAAGCCTTTAGAAGAAGGAACTTAGTTATGGTGAATTTACAAATGTGAAAACAACTAATGTCATTATTTTAGGTGTTAATTTTGTTATTTTTCAGAAAAGTAGGCATATATCGATTATAATTATATTGACAAACATACTTTCTTTTTTTTCAAGACTGCCTGCAATACATTAGATCTACTTAACACCATTAAAACACAGTACAGCTATTCATTAAAAGCCTAATTATCATAGGCTTATTGCCTAGGATCAGTTTCTAATCATCATAGCTTTTATCCTCATGATATGATGAAGTGGGCCTTTGATTTAAGTGACAGGTATTAGTTCAGTTGAGTTATCCCTTCCGAAGAGTTAATTAAGCAGAAAATAGCACCAGTCTTAGTGCTTGTGTGGTGTCCCCCAGGGGGTCCCGGAGGAGCTGGGACCGCTCACGCACAGGGAAACAAGGTGAATTGGCCGGACAGTCCCACTGAGTTCACGGAATACTGCGATGGCCACGGCCCCCTTCCAGCCTAGGCACTCACACAGTTGTGGCTTTCTGCTCCTGGGAAGGAGAGCTCTCGGAATGGACTGACCATTGTGATGTACAGCACTTGGGAAGGTTTTTGAGAGGTCCTGCAAAATAGCACATTTCCCCCCACATTCAGGGGAAAGGTTTCAGAACCTCATGAGAAATGAGACAAAGAGCAAGGCGTGTGGGTGGAAAATGGCACGTGTGTGTGATGAGAGCCTCGGGGGAGCATAGAGCTTCTGTCTACGGGCAAATAGGCTTCCTTAAATGGAACTCCCACACTAGGGAATCTTAGCGCCCTCCAGATGTAGCAACACTGGTACTTACGATGGCGGTGGGGGGCGTATGAGAAGCCAACTTGGGTGGTGGGCCTGTGCCCAGGGAAAGGGGGGAGGAGTTGAGCGGCACTCTTAGCATGCCCAGCATTTTCTTTTCAAATTTACCAACTGCATGAAGCATTGTATTGCCCCTTGGGTGGAGGTGTGCAGAGTCACAGAGAGAGGTTGAAGGGTTGCGTTAATGTGTCCTAGCTACATGGAAGGAAACCTCAGGACTGGGGAGGAGGCCTTCTCTCCAGTCCTCCTTCTGAGAAGTGAAATGTGTCCAAGTTTGAGGAAGTTCAGGTATCTTTGAATATCTTTTCTAGGAGATATTCATGCTGTATGATATTAGTAATAATAGGAAGAAAAGCCAACGCATTGGGAATGTACTACTTTTTATGACCAAGATTAAGTATCCGTGTATGTTGTCTCATTTAATTTTCAGACTGCCTGTGTTCTGTTATTTCTGTTTTGTCAATGACGGAGCTGAGGCCCAGGGATATGTAGCCGGTGGGGTGCAACACCACGGCTTGAACAGAGATATAATTCAGTGTTTTCTCATTTGTTTAAAAATATTTTCTAAAGAAAAATACGTAAATTTGGGTTGAAAAATATATAAATTTGGATTGGTTGCTACATACTGTAGCAATCCAAACAATGTACAAATGTCTAAAGTGGAATTCACGGCCCCCCTCCCACAACCCTCACTGATTGTAATCATAATTAACAGAGTGTTTTGTATCTCTCTATGCCCTTCCTTTACAAGTATATTTATGTGTGCACATTTTTGTTAAACAAACATGAGATTATATTACACATATAATACTTTAGCATATTTTAAAATATTTGTAATGGATATATAACATATAAAATGCTCAGATACTTAGGGTGTACCTATTGCAAGTATTTTCTCCCATCTAAGACACTGCAAAGCTTAATGGTGTCATTATGATCAGGAATTCATAATTTTGATGGAGTTTAACAGTTTTTTTCTTTATTCTTAGTGCCTTCCTGCCCTGTCCCCTGCCAAGAAAACTTTTCCTACTTTAGAATAGTCAAGATACTCTTTAAAAAAAAAAAAAAAGATTTTATTTACTTATTTTTAGAGAGAGGGGAAAGGAGGGAGGAAGAGAGGGAGAGGAACATCAATATGTGGCTGCCTCTCACGCGCCCCCTACTGGGGACCTGGCCTGCAACCCAGGCATGTGCCCTGACTGGGAGTCAAACCAGCGACCCTTTGTTTCAAAGACTGGTGCTCAATCCACTGAGTCACACCAGCTAGGGCTCAAGATATTCTTTGTGATACCTTGCAGAAGATTTTGGGCTCCAGCTTTTGCACTGAAGTTTGTGACTCATCTCAAATTGATCTGTGAGTATTGAGTTGATGTGGGTGTGTTTATGGTCCAGGACGTGCTCTACCGTGGTGCTGTTCCGTGTGATCTTGAGAAGGACGTGCTTTCTGCTTTTTTTGAGTAAATACCAAAATGGGTTGGTGGTGTTAGCCTGCCTTTCTGCCTACTGGTCTTGTCAGTTATTGAGAAAGTATATTGCATTTCCCAACTAAAATTGTCTATTCTCTCAATCCGATCAATGTTTGCTTTAGATATTTTGAAGCTCTGTTATTAGGGGCGTACACATCTAGGATTGTTATATCATCCTGTCGAACGACTGTTTTACCGTCGTGAAATGCCCATTATCCCTGGAGATATTCTTTGCTTTGAAATCTGCATTTCTGAAGTCATTATTGAGGTATAGTCAATGAATAAAATTGTAAGATATTTCAAGGGTGCAAAGTGGTGATCTGATGTATGTACACGTGGCGAAAGCATTCCTCCTTCGAGTTAAGTAACACCTCAATCACCTCACCTGTTCACCTTTTGTTGGTGAGGACATTGACATTCCACTCTTCTAGCAAATTTCAATTATTTGGTCTTATCATCTGCAGTCACTGTGTTTCGCATTAGATCCTCAGACCTTATTCAGTCTTGTAGCTGAAGTTTTGTAACCTTTTACCAACCTCTCCCTATTTCCCCACCCCCTTTCCCTTTGATTTTGAGAGGTGTGGTTTACCTTTGTTTCTTTTCTTTCGGTGCTTTAAACCTTCTGTTCCACTGCCTTCTGGTTTGCACGGGTTCCTGACAAGCCGTCGCCTGTCATCCTTATTATCATGTCTTGCTACAGGATGGGTCTTTGTCTTTTTCTCTTGCTGCTTTTAAGTTTTCATTTAATTACTGGTTTAGCAATTTGACAATGATGTGCCTTGGTGTGATTTTTCTTTGTTTCTGATCTGCTTGGGTTCATTGAATTTCTTAGAGTGTTTATGAATTTGGAAATTTTGCAGCCAATATTTCCTTCAAACAGTAATTTTCTGCCACCCCTTGACTCCTCCATACCACACATACTCTGTGGGGATTCTCACTGCGTGTATGTGAGGTCATGAGAAGTTGTTCCCTAGTTTACCGATGCTCTGTTCTGTTTGGTCAACCTTGTTACTCTCTGTGCTTATTGTGGATAGTTTTTATTGATTATTGCTGTGTCTTTGAGTTCAGTGATCATTTACTCTATAGAGTCTGATCTGTTAATCCAGTCTAGTGTATTTTTCATATAAAAATAGTTTATCTCTAGCCTTTTGATTTGGGTCATTTTTGTGTCTTCTGTTTCTCTCTTTGTCATGTTATGCCTTCCTCTCCTTGAATACATGGGCTATATTTATAATAACCATTTTAATGTATTTTACTTCTAGTTCTATCATGTGCCATTTCTGTTGATTGAATTTTCTTATTCTTATGAGTCCTACTTTCCTGCTTCTTTGCACGTGTTCTGATATTTGACTGCATTTCAGGCATTGTGATTTTCATAGTGTTGGGTGCTGGAGTTTTCCTGAATCCTTTTAAGTATTTTGTCCTTTTCCTTGGACTCATTTCGGTTACGTGTGGGTAGTTTGATCCTTTTTGAGGCTGGACTTTAAGCACTATTAGGACAAGCCAGGACAGCCCTTAGGGTCAGTTTGATCACACCACTGACGCTACACCTTTCTTAGGATTTTCCCTTAATGTCCCACATGTAGGTGGCCTTTGGCCAATTTTTGCACTAATTATTCCTAGCCCTGAGTGATTTCTTAGGATTATTCTGCCTGCTCCTCATGGCTTTAAAATGATCTTCCAATCTCGTTATGCATATTATTTTATATTGCATATTATTTTAGCCTTCTTATTAAAATATAATTCTATCATGCTAGGTTATTGGTAGTAGTTTCATAGTAGCCTGAAAGAATGCTCATGCGTTCTAAAACCCCCAACACATACATGGGCAGGTAATGTCCTCCTGGTATCGAACCTTCGTTTGCAGTAGATGTGAAAAAACGACATGTATGTTTTCACACTAAGTAATACCCTTTTATCTTCCCCTCGCTCTCTGCGCTCCCGCTCCCCAGGAAGAGCGTGTGGTGAATCACATGGCGGCGAAGATCGTTGAAAACGTCTGCACCACCCTCTCCGCCCAGGCCCAGGGCTTCATCACAGGGGAGGTTGGGCCTGTGCTGTGGTACCTCTTCAAACACTCCACCGTGGATTCCCTTAGGATAACAGCGATATCGGTAAGCTGGAGCATCTTTGGGGGGTATAGTTGCGTATATTTAAACACCAAGTTTGCACAAGCTGTGCCAGAAATACGGTTCATTTCATTGAGTAGGTAGGAAACAGAGATCTCAGAGGACTAGTTGGTGAGGACAATAACCTGATTTTCTCCTGAAGTGGAATTTTCAAAACAGGGCCTGGGGAACCCTGGCGCTGTGAGGAAACCCTGGGAGGCCCTCGTGGGTCCGTGGTATTATGGTTTTACAACTACTTGGAGGTGGCAGTGGAGAAAACTGGCAGTGGATCGGGTACCGGGTTTGGAACGGTCTGTTTGTAAGCTCCCCAGTTCAGGTTTTATAGTAAATGGATCTATCATGTGGCTCAATTGAATTCCTTCTCAGGCATCTGTGGCTTTCCAGGTTTTGTATTTTGGTTGGCAGTCTACTGCTTTGCTCACGTGGTCATAGTAACTTGGTACAAAGGGTACGTGTGGATGAAGGTGCGTTAGCACGCTTGTATCAGTTTAACAGTCTCTGGAACTCGTACAGCCCTTTCTCACATAATCTGTTTAAAGACTCTCTTTGACCGCTAATCTCTTTCGAACTCTCTGCATTCTGTGGCAGCTTCCCCATATTGCTCGCGTCTGCTCATTGTGACACTTCTCACGGTGGCAGTTTCCTACCTCCCCTCCTTCCTTAAACCTCCAGTCCCCACTTTGCTCCTGTGTCCTCTCCTTACTGCAGGTCAGTGAGTGACTTCCCCGCATACTTCCCAGAGGAACATGAAAACAGCCCGTGGGAATGCTCCACACTGAGCCTGCCCCGTCAATCGATGCACGTACGCCCACACCTACCCTCACTCAGTTCTTTCCCTCCTGTTGCAGTCGATGAGCTGCCCCTTCCTCTGTCAGAGACAGGCCTCGTGTTTCTCCAGATCTGCTTCTGGTTCCCCTTTTTGGGGACCTGGCTCAAATGGTTATTGTTGCTCTTTCCTAAATCTCTAAACTATCCTTACTTTCTAGAGCCTTCTGATCAGCATCCAGGTATTCTTTGCCTCATCACACGAACACACACACACACACACACACACACACACACACACACACTAGAGGCCGCACGTCCTCTGGCACAGCCACACTTGTTTATAAAGCATTATTGTCACACACACTGCTCCTTTTTGGCCCATTTCATCTTCAACCCAATCTGGTATCTGTCCTAAAAATGTCACTGAAGCTGATCCTGCTGTGATCTGTAATGATTTTGATGTTGCCAAATCCTGTGGATATTTGTGGATATGTTTCAGTTTGTATCTTCAGTTTACCTAAGAAATTTAGAAGGTCAAGGACTAATAATTCTGCTCACTGAACATCATGAAGCAGCGGACCCATGGCATCCACCACACACACCCTCTGCTTCAGGAGCCCGCGGTTTCAGAATTCCGAACCTGAGCTACGCTGTGCGTGATTACAGAGAAGCTGTCACAGGGAGTTAGTTACGACGTGTGCACCAGTGAGCTTTCTCCGGGCGTCTTGGAATCATGTCGTAAGGCATCCATTTTAATCCTGGGCCTTAAAAAAACACCCCCAAACCTGTCTTGTTTTAATTGGGTTAATGTTCTCATATTTATCTTTATATCAGCACGGTCTTTTTTTTCCTTGGCAAAGTTTTTCTCAGTTGTTCCCACCAAAGTCTTGTCCTTTCTAGCCCTTTCTTCGTCTGACCCACTAAGCTTCACTTTTTCATCTTGGGCTACTTTTATTTGGTTCTTAGCGTTCATCTAAATAATTGATTTTTTCCTGAAATTTTGCCAATTACCCCCACCAAATGCCTTTCTTTTTTTCTTTTCTGCTCCAGGATCCTATTCAGTAGTGGATGTTATATATCATTTTTGTGTCCTTTTAGTGTCTTCCAGTGTGAAACCGTCCCTCGGCCTTTCTGTGCACTTCATGTACTTACAGTTGGAAAGAATACAGAGCTTTTCTTTTGTGTGGTGGGGCCCACCCTGGGCCTGTCTGGTGCCTCCTCAGGAGCCTCCTTAGCACCCCTGAGGAGCCCTACCTGTACGGCTGCCTCTCTGGGGGTCGCCCTAGGGTGACCGTCTGTTTGTGTCACTCTTTGTGTATGGTAGGTTGGCAAATATTTTCTACAAAGGGCCAGATAATAAGTATCTTGTGCTTTGTAGGCCACACACAGTCTCTGTGGCATCTTCTTTTTGCTTGTTTTGTTCCCTGCAACCCTTTGAAAATGTCAAAACCATTCTTATTATACAGCTCGCGAGCTGTACAGAGACAGGCCTCCAGTATCAGTCGGGGTTCTGTTGCGGGAAGCCCTTTCCTTTCCGGCACATGCATGTGTGGATCTATATCATCATGGTCATGGATGGCTATTTTATCCAGGGGACCGTGGGGTGATACTACCACTATTAGGATGTATTGTTTGGATGCTCAAGTCCTCCTGGATTTGGCCAGTGTGATCCCTCCAAGCTGGCTTCTGTGTTCCATTGACCTGTTGGTATCATTGTTTGAGCTTTTCTTTACTCGTTGACACCATGTAATGTTCTAGGCTAATTTTATGCTTTCTTGCTGCTAGCCCTGGAATCCATCGTGTCTCCAAGGAGCCTTTGGTATTGAGGAACCAAGATCTAGGTGTTCTTTGTGCTTACTGCTGTGGGTGTCACTGCACCTCGGCCGCCTTAATACAGAACTAGAAAAACCATGTGCTTATGTACAGATAAATATATATAAATATATGATTCTACATACTTGGAACAAGACTCATGCATTCACATTGATACCCCCAACTTTAGTCCAGTACCTTCGGATTCTTCCTGGCCTTTCTTTTGTGATGTTAAATCCCTTCTCAGACAAAGAAAACCGGCTCCCATGATTCTCAATGTATTTACTGGTTTTCCCCCTCAGTTGATGTATTTATTCAGTGTGACAGACTCCACCCACTCTTGGCACCTCCCCTGCGTCATCTGCCATCTCCCTGCCACGGCCACTCTGCTTCCTTGGCCACTTGGGCCCAGCGCTTCCCTCTCCCCTCGCTGCCCCCTTTCCTCAGCCTCTGACACGTTTCCCTTGGGAGGGGAAGCTAAGACAAGATGGATTAAGGGGAATGAAGGGTTAGGTGTCATTCTCGATGCTTTCCTTTCCCTTAACTCCTTCCACGTCACTGTTTCCTCCCAGCTAATTAGCCTGTCCTGTGATTCTAATTCACGTGTGTCCCTCAGATCTGTCTACCTCTCTCTGCAGCTCTGCTTCTTCCCCCACAGTCCGGGCCACCACTGTCTGTCACCTGGGCCACTGGAGTGGCCTCCTAATTGGCCTTCCCATGGCTGGTCCGATGCTGTACTAACTGTTCTCCACACAGACCAGATGTCACCAAATCACACCTTCTCCTCTCTGTGCTGAAACTTTCAACAGCTTTCCCCCGTTTTCCTTAAAGAATTATTAATATTTTATGAAAAGTACAAGGTAGAAGTTAAGGACTGGCTGGTGCTTTCAGCTTTAGGGTAATATTTAGTGTTTAAAGCTGTTAGTACAGTTCGCATAGTCCATTAGTTAGGTTAGCTTATTATATTATAATTCCTTGTAGATTTTAGACTCCCGGAAAGTTGGGACCAGGTTTTGCTCATGTATTGAACTGAAGCCATCTTTCGAGGGCCAGTTAGGATTTTTCCTGCAGGGTTTGAGAAGGCCTCCCTTTTCATGTCGTGAGCAGAGGACAGGCGGTCCTCTGCTACTGTTATTACATTGGAGAGCCCTGTTTGCTGGGATACAGGGCAAGCAGGTCACAGTGGAATGCAGAATCCGCTGTGAGATTATTGTTCGGGGACCCTGCAACACAGCTATTCTAACGATCCTAGTCCCAAGAAAGTTGAACCTGCCCTGTAAGCAGATATAGGAGAGGATTTGTCAGTTCCGAGGTTGTAGAAACTGAAGATGTCCCTTCCGAAGTCGCTTCACACACGTTCTTAGCAGGGATGACGGCGGCTTCCTTCCCAGCGTGCCTTACGGAGCTGGACTTCCTTCTCGCTTTCTTTTCCCACGTTTACGGCTCAGGAATGTGCCTTGGAGGTTAATGATCAGAAGTAATCAATCAATTAACTAGAGCGGACATACAATATTGTATTAGTTTCAGGTGTGCAGCATAGTGATTAGACACTTATGTACCTTACGAAGTGATCCCCATGATAAGTTAGGGGTTCTCCACATGACTTTTAAGACCTTGGGGTGACTTGGCCCCTGCCCACCTCTTTTTTCCACATCTCATAACTCTCATTGCCTCTTTCACCACTTCCAACACACTTGCAGTCTGACATTTTCTAGGATTTCTGGAACCTACGCAGTTTTCTGCCCCAGGTCCTTCCCCCTATTGTTCCCAGTGCCTGGGGTGCTGTCTGCTAGCTTTTCACAAGGTGGAGTCCTCATTTTTCAGGCCTCAGCTTAAATGTCACCTTCTCGGTCAGGACACCCCAGCCCCTCGTATCTCACTGTTTTCTGTCCTCACCGTGAAGACAGCTGAGTGGATGTAATTTATGACTCTGAACATGTTTTCCCGCCGAGTGTCAGTTGCAGGAAGGGGGGAGCCCTGTTCCTCTTACTCCCTCTGAGCACACGTGGCAGGAGCGTGGCAGGCAGCCGTGGACCCGGGGACTGAATGAGCACTGGCTGGAGGGTCACATGGCTCAGTGTCCAGGCACCAACCTGCTCCTTGTCCCACTTGTAATAAATAGTCTGAGTCTGGTCCCTGTCACTCATTTTCTGCCTCATTTGTCCAGGTCATCTCTTGGCCCCACTGATTACCCTGCATGTGGTCCTCAGACCTGCGGCACCCACAACACCTGGGAACTTGTTGGAAATATAGGTTTTGGGGCCCTAACCCAGACCTGCTGAATCAGAGTCTCTGGTAAAGGCGGCTAGTAGTCTGCATTTCAATGAGTCTGCCAGTGAGTCCAATGCTGCTAAGGTTGAGAACCACTGCGCTAGACCCTGGGGCTCTCACTGGCATGGCTCGGAGTGAAAGGCAGCTGATTTCTCCCTCCCACTCAGGAGCAGCCTCCATCACTGAGGGAATGGTGTTCAGAGGGAGTGCATCTGAGTTGGGGAAAGGTATTGGATGGATAAAAACATTCCTAGAACTGTTGGGATTACAGAGAATCTCTGAACCACAGTGGGGCCCCGAGGGACCTGCAGAGGCGGATTGAGTGGACTGGCTCCTACCAGGGAGAGGGCCGGGTAGTCACGGTTACCGCAGCGCTGAGCTGCAGGGTGCAGATGGGAGGGTTTCGCACGGTAGGCGGAGCTTTTTAAGCAGCATCCTTGACTTCCTCTTCTCTTTCCACTCCCTGCCCCTGTTCTTATGTGGCTTAAAATCTCCCGGGTTGGAGGAGAGTGGGTGTAGTGTGAAAAAGCTCCCAACGTGACTTTGCTATGACACCAAAAAAATCATTCAAAAGACAAAAAAGAAATGATTCTTAAATTTCTTATTCCGTGGTGATTGTGTTCACGCTGCTAATAGATATGCAGCCTTCTCTTTTGAATCCATCTGTTTCTTGGAAAGCTTTATTAAACAGACTGTCAGAAACTCTGGAGGCAATTCAATGTTCTCTCTGAACAAACTTTGAAGTGAATTTTGAACTGGAACTATTCTTCCCAGTTTTAAGATGTATTCTCTGTTTTAAAAAGTAAATACTTCAAAGCTAAATCCCTGAAAATCAGACCTGAGAATTGATTCCTTTTTTGATTCAGAAAACAGAAGCACTAATGTGCACGTGCTCAAGCCTCCAGGCAGCGCCCACTGGGTTTGGTACCCAGAGTGACCAGTTACAGGGAAAGCGTGCGGTTTTCGAGCAGCATTCTGAAGACCAGACCATTCCCGGTGCCCTGGACTGCCTGGAATACACTTAGTAGTCTTGACAGGTCTTTCATCACGAGATGACCCCAGCATGATCGGGGTCATTTTATATCTATTTTATATCGATAGAAAGTCATTTTTGCTGATGAGACTAACTGTTTCTCTGTATTGGAGTTACGTTGGGAGAACCCTGCATTTGCTTGAAAAGTTCCAATTGGAGCATGATGTTTAAGGGCTCTGTCTAAAATGTTCTTTTTAAGTCCTTGGATTATTAAAATAATATAACAATTCTGTTTTGATTTTGTACATAACCATTTTCTTAGATTTATTCCAAATGAAATTTTAAAACGTTCACTTTCAGAGCCAAATTTGTTTTTAGTGAATTTATTTTTCATGTTCCTGTTTCCAGTTATTAGCTGCTGCTTTTCTATTGAAATGTACACAACTTGGGTTTTCGGCTTGAAGAACCTGACTTTCAGACCTTATAAACCGTGATATCCAACTTTCATCCATCCATAGCTCCCTCAGAAGAAAGAGGAGAGACGGCAATGTTACTTGAAACCTATTCAAAGTAGAGGTTGCATCGTGGAATTTCATTCCAATATAACTACCTGTAAATGAATGCAAATTTCTGGTGTGAGTTAGAAATGGGGTCAGTGGTTATTTTTTTCAGCTTTGATGAGACATAACTAACATACAACATTGTGTAAGCTTAGTTAGGTGTGCAACACGTTGATTTGGTACTTCTCCGTTGCACAGAGATCACCACCACCGTGTTAGCTGATGCCTGCCTCCCATCCCAGCCCATCCCAGTCATTTCTTTTTTGTGGCCAATGGTTAAGATCCATTCTGGTAGCAGCTTCCAAGTGTATACTACAACATTATTAACTATGATCACCATGCTCCGCATTATATCCCCAGAACTTGCTCATCTTACAACCTGAAGTGGGTGCCGTGTGCCCGACGTCTCCCCATTTCCCTCACCCCCTTGCCTCCGACGAACACCATTCTAGCCTCTGTTCCCATGAGCCGAGTTTTGTAAGATTCTACCTGCAGGTGGTTTCTTACAGCATGTGTCTGCCTCTGTCTGGTTTCTTTCACTCAGCAGAATGCCCTCAAGCTCCCTTCCATGTTGTCACAAATGGCGGGGTTTCCTTCTTTCTCGTGGCTGAAAAATATTCTATTGTATGTATGTCCCACATGTTTGATCTCTGCATATTCATCTGTTGCTGGACGCTTAGGTGGTTCCCTACCTTGGCTGTTACAAATAAATGCTGCAGTGAACATGGGGTCAGTTTGAGACCCCATTTTCATTTGTGGATGGTTATTAAGGCAAGACTTCCGTAAGTGTCCCCTGTGATCATTAGTTCCACGAGGAGAGGGACACTTTTTCTTTTTTAGGGAACCGTTTCTATTTAATGCTTTGCAGATGTTCGTTTTTCAGTGTATTTGTTTACTTAGTAACTTCAGAAATGGTAGTCAATATATACAGTATTAATAAAGTAAACTTATCCTGTAAATGCTTATTTCCATGTAGTAATTTTTTTTTGTTAGAGATTTTCACTTCAGCGAAATCTCATTAAATACTATCTCACAGAAAGGGTTCAAAACAGCCACATCTCTTTAATTTGCGTACAGTAAAAACATAGAGAAAAATACTGAGCCTTAAAATGTCTCATACAGTCCTGGCATTGGGATGTAATTAATGTTCTAATAAAATCACGTGCATTTACTTGAACAATTTGAACAGCACAGACATCAAAGATGGAAGACTCTCCCTTGTCCTTTTTCCACCGCTCACCTCCCTGGCTCCCTCCCGAGAGACGGCGCCGGGAGAGGGTCCCTCCAGACCTTCGCTCTCTCCCTGTGCGTTACCTCTCCCCTGCTGGTGACACGCAGTAAGGTATCGTTAGCATTCCCATAAAGATGGGAAATGAGGTGCAGCATAACAGAAATACATTTACTTTAAACATTTCGCTTTGGTGGCAGATCCACTTTATGCCAATCAACACTTCTCTTCTTTGTGTTATCAATGGGAATAACTTTTAAATGAAGTTCATTGTTGAAGATAGAGACATATTTAATTTTTTTTCCTGAGATGTTCAAGAAAGGGAAAATAACTTTCAGAGTCTTTATCTTTTCTCTTCCTCCTGCCTTCCCTTCTTTTGACATCATCGTGTTTCGAACAGTTTATCTTGTACTTGCTCCTTTCATTATTCATCAGGGTTATGAATCCGTTTCAAACACAGATCAGGAAGGAGGTTATATGACGTTCATTGTAATGAATGCTTTTGTGAAACGATTCCTGGCGTAAGTTTGTCTCTCTTGTTGAAGTCTCCCGTGTGCACACGGAATGTGATCAACCCTCTCTTCTGCTTAAAACTTTTGAAGTCTCTCCTTTGTTCCTGGCAGCAACTTTCAACCTTTTCCATCTCCTGGCACACGTAAACTAATAATTGAACTTCTGCAGTTTTTTTTTTTTTGCAAAGCTGACAAAAAAATAGGTATAATTTTGATCCATTCACACTGAATGGCTGTTGTTGTATGGGCTGTTGTCACTTTTTGTCTGACAATCTAAGACAGAAGAGGTCAGTGCCCCTGACCAAATACTCAGGTACTGCGTGTCTTAAAAACTCTTGCGGCACATCGGTTGAAAGTTGCTGGCTTATGGCATAAAACTGCAAGGTCCTGGCTTGGTAGACCATCTCTGGCCTCAGCCTACTTTCAGAGGTGGGTCGTGTTTTCCTCTCCCCCACTCTCTGCTTCTCCTCCTTCATCCGAAGTGCATTCTGCTCACCCCAGACAACTTGCCTGTCCATCTCCCCGTCACCGTGGGAATCCTTGTTCTCTCTCTCTGGCTAGAATTTTCCTTGCCTACTTCCCCATCCATCCATTTCCTACTTCCTCTTCAGACACTGGCTCAACATCCTCTTAGTGAGGCAGCCCTTGTCGACTGGCCTTTCCTGCCTCTCCAAGCGTAACTACAGAGCCTGCTTCTACCAGATTGTTAAATTCTATTTATTAATGACAAATTTTATCTCTAATAGTTTATGAGCAATTTAGGAAAAGCTCAGTGGTCTGATTACTTCAGTTTGAATTCCAGCTTTGTCACTTACTAGCTATATATTTTTGGGCAAACTACTTAAGTATTTTATGGCTTAGTTTTACCATCTATAAAACGGTGTAATAATAACACCTTGCTTTCATATTGTTGAGAGAATTAGATGAGATAGTCTTCAGATATTCCCAGTGTTCTTCACGTACTGAACAATAAATGTTAGATACATACTTTTATGACTATTTTTCTAGCCCTTAGCTTAGTGTCTGCATGAAGGGACACTTGATAATGCTTATTATTTAAAGGAATGTTTTTTTATCTAGACTTATGAATGAGTTTATCATTTTAGTTAGTTCATCATCATTTATATGACCATTACTGTAAGATTTTCTAATGTTATAAAAACAACTTAGTTTTCATTAGCAGCTGGGTTATTGTCCTTTTTTAAAATGTGTTGAAATTTTCCAACTTTCTTAAGCTGAAATAAGTGCCGAAGGAGCGAGGCTAGCGCCTTCTGCTCCCCCTGCCTTCGCAGGGCCTGGCTGATGCACTTGGGTCGTCTGATGGCCATCCCCCTGTCTCCGCAGGCCTTGTGCAGGGTCACGCGCCACTCCCCGACCGCCTTCCAGAACGTGATCGAGAAGGTGGGCCTGAACGCTGTCGTCGACGCCCTGGCCTCTGCCATCTGCCGGGTGCAGCAGTGCCTGTTGACCTTGTTCGCCGCCATGCTGTCCTGTGGGATCCATCTGCAGAGACTGATCCAAGAAAAGGTGCGCCCCTGCTCTCACCTGTTCCTCCGCGTTGAAAATGGCGGTTTCCCTGTACATTTGTTGTGGATGAGTAATGCCATCTTGATAGAACTGACTTTTCATTTCAAGAGACCTTTTTAAACTTGACCAAACCTACGTACCGCAGGCCATTCACCTGCAGATGTTGTGAGAGCCGCTGAGTGACTGAAATAGATGCAGCAAGTGGCTCTGCCTGCTTGTGCCACGTTAGTGATGGAAGGTTAGAAAGTGAGTCCTTCCCACCTGCTCTGTGCTGGTGCGCTCTCTCCCGCCTCTTCAGCCCCCACCTCTTTCCCCACGTCCTTCGCCTGCCTCAGAGAGGGGTCCCTTTATATTCTGACTCATTTTTATACCTTCCTTGTTGAATTCTCAGTCAATGCCAGTCCCCTTCCTCCTGTTTTTAGCCCCCTGTTAAAGTATCCCCCCTGGTCCTCACTGAAGAGAGGTCCCTGGGCCAGACCACTGGCGTCTCCTGGGAGTGGGCTGGAGACGCAGCCCCCCAGGCCCCGCCCAAGTCCTGCTGACTCAGAATGATCATTTTAATGAGGTCTCTAGGCGACTGGCGTTACCTTGAGGGTTTGAGAAGCCCTGTCCTAGAGCATTAGCGCTCAGCGAGGTGTCAGCAGGTGAAAAAGCGGACCATGTTATATGTACATTTGGAAAGTAGTGAGTTAAAAGATGATTTCAGTTGTGCAGACTTTCCCGTTTTTGCGTATGCTCGTGTGTATTACGGATCTTCGTGCGGGGAGAGTCATGTGTGGTTTTTTATACTTAGTGGGGCCGTTATGCTCTTTGGAGGGGGGCTGCCTGCCAAATTGGAGTTTTGTAGAACGTGGGAAAGTGATGCGGCTAAGTGTGGAGCCACTGAAGTAGGTGCTTGCTGTGCTTCCTCTGCATTGGATGCAACACTTTGAATGCTGGTTTTTGTACTAAAAGTTAAAATTTCAGGAATTGCTATTAATAATATTCAGGTTTGCATAGCGAGCTTGGTCTGTGAAAGCCCAAACGGGGAGTAAACCTCTTCCTGCCTTTAATTGGTCTGACTTAGATTCTGCTAAGGAATCTGAGCCTCAGAGGAATATATTTTCCAACAGTCTGTATATCTAATTTTTGCTACTAAATTTTCCAAGTCATTACTTTTGTTGTCATTGTATTAGAAAAAGTACCACTTGAGTGGTTTTACTGCGTCAATTATGATAATAGAGGCTGAGAGTTTTAGCAGTTGGTTTTTTCTCTTCACCTGAGCACAGGTATAAATTTAGTTTTAAATATGGTATCTCATAAAACCAGTAAAATAAGAACTTATGGTAGTTGGGCTTCCCTGAGGTGTGAGGTGTGTTGGGAGACCTGGGAAGAGAGAGGCGGCCAATGAAGCCGGCGTAGCCGGCAGGGACAAAGGGACCTGGCAGGAGGCTGGAGGCAGGGAGAAGACCCAGGTCACGGAGGGTCATGGAGGGTCACAGAGGGTTGTGGTGTTGGCTTTCCTTAGGGTGTTGACCCAAATGGTCATTGTTTTATTTTCATGTGAAGGCAGGTGCTGGTTTTGTATACGTGGTGGGAGTCCGGGGCAGGCTTACTCACATTACCATTGCTAAGTGGAGGTGGGCTCCAGTGTTTGGCCGTAGACAGGCTGGAGAGAGGGGAAGAGGGAGGGACCCGGGAACGCATACCGGGTTTGCTGCCTCCCCGTGGGCAGGGAGAAAGAACTGCCCGAGTTCTTCTTCTGGGGGAACTGGTGCCTTGTAGAGCCTGGTGTTTTTAAATGGAAGCTCCCCAGAGAGGCCCGTGTCATTCCTTTTAAATAGATGAAATTGCTGTTTACTGCAGAAAATGCAGATGAACCCGAAGAAGAAAACAAAATCCACTGTGACCTCATTACCCAGAGATAGTTGCTGTTAAGGTGTCGGTTTATTTATTTTTTAGTCTTCTTTTCTGTGTGTCCATTTTATGCACACATTTATAAAATTAAGGTCAAAATGTGTATATCATTCAGTATTCTCCAAGAACATTTATAAATTATTATATAATTTTCATTTTTTTGGTGCCGTCATGATTTACCTCTTCTCCCACCATCGACCTGTTTGCCCTCCTGTCTTCGGGTCGGTGTCGCCCTGCTGAGTAAACGCCGCCACACACGTCTTTGTGTTCGCCCCTGCCGGGGAGTGGGGGGGGGGCACCACAGGCGCCACCCACAATTACAGGGCTCTGCGGGAATAGTTCTGGCTTGTTCTCCGAAAGGTGGGTGATGAGGGTGCTGTTTACTCGCACCTTCACCAGCAGTTATTAAGACGCATGCTGTACTTCTCTTACTATAAGACTTAGAGTTTGGGATCATTTAATTAGCTGCATACTGTATGTTTCCATAGTAATTTGCAGTTAGTAATGGATCTGCATTTGAAGTATGTAACTGTAGCCATATTTTCACCTGAAACTAGATTGACTGGTGGTGGTATTATTCCCTCCTGACTCAGGTTCTCGTTCGTGAGAGGATGCTGATGTGTGGAAGGGCTTTGTCGTGCATGTGAACACACACACACACACTCACTTACTTTCTCATACACACATGTGCTACTAGGATCTTTTTACAGAGATGGGATCAATCGTATATTGTTTGGTGATCCATGTATTTCCTGTTCAGGGATGTGTTTATAACCTCTATGAATTTTGTGTTTGAGTAAGCTAAAGCCAAGTAATGAGAATAAGGATGACAGTATAGTATGTTGTCCTAAACCTGTAGTGACATAACACACAGGTATATTCACATATCAATTCATGTATGTAAATATGTACATGTATGTGTGTGTGTGTATGAACGCACATAGGGAGAAGGGGAAAGCATATCTTAATTAGATAATTGCTGTGCAAATCACTGGTGTGGCATAAAAAAATAACTTACATTAAAAACTCAGTGCCAGCCCTGACTGGCATGGCTTAGTGGATTGAGCACAGGCCTGTCAACCGAAAGGTTGCTGGTTCGATTCCCAGTCAGGGCACACACCTGGGTTGTAGGCCAGATCCCCACTTGCGGGTGTTTGAGGGGCAACCTAATGTGGTATCTCTTGCACATCGATGTTTTTCTCCCTCTCTAAAAAATAAATAAATAAAACCTTTAACAAAAAGATTAAAACAAAAAAAAAACAACTCAGTGCCAGATTTTGCTGGTAGAATATGGAAAGCATATAAAACTCCTGGATCCTCATTGTGCTGCATTTCAATTAGTTGAGCTGAAAAAAAACTCACATCAACTTAAGTTACATGTATTCAAACATCTGTCTCAGTCATTTTGTTCCTGGGGTACGTGACCTTGAACGTCCTTCGAAGCCAGAGAATCAGGCATGCGTCCTTTGGACTCCATGTGCTGTGGGGGCCACTTAATGATGTAAACATTACTTTGTAAAGCCGTAGCATATTTTGCAGGGGCATTTGTTCAGGCTCACTAGTAAGACGGCTCCCTTCTGAGTGCTATTGAATAGAGATACTGCCTTTTAACTTTTTCGCTTATTAATTTTGACAGTAGCTGCTATTTTTATTTGAGCAGTCTAGTTTGACTGAAGCCATGTTTTTAGGTTTGGCATGTTGACCGAGCAGCACAGCGGTGATTAATAATATAAACCAGAAGCAGCAGATCTGTTATTTGTGAGTACTATGGACGATCACTGTGAAATTTCATGGCTGTAGAATTTTGAAGAATTTGAATGCTAAGTCTACTAAAGTTTATTTTTCAACCATCTCTAGGCATACTGGCACAACGGTTGCTAACCCAGCTTTTAAAATATGGTATTATGCATATTAATTTATGCATATTAATCAGGTTAATGTGTATTATAATATTTTTAGTTTGTACATAGTAATAAGAACAAACTATTTGCATTTATGCATAATAATCAGGTTATTAATGTGTATTATGATATTTTTAGTTTGTTCATAGTAATAAGACTGTTCTCTTACAGACAGTTTTTACTTAGATACTTGGCCAAACTTCTTTAAGGAAAGTGCAGTCCAAAACAATTTTGAGTTTAATCAGTACAATTTTCATTTCCGTCAGTATTAAACAGGAAAATGGTGTCAGTGTAGTTACCCGCATGCTGTCTCACTGTTTTTCCTTCGGGCTGTGACCAGTTGATGGCCAGGTTGTACTCACTGATTTTCTCCTGTGACAGTTGATTGAAGCAGATCAATTTTATTGCTTCAGATTTACAAGAGATAATTTTGAAGTTCTCTACCTTGTCGTTATTTTTAGTCATCTCCTAATTTCCTCTTTATGATACATACTAGAGGGATGCTTCGTCCTTTTGCTTAATTACGATGAAGATCACATTTTGTTTGTGATGCATGCTGCAGATATTCGGGCCCATTCCTAACATTGTGAATATTCCATTGTAGCATCTTTGTGTTAGAAAGGTATGTTCGTTCTGAAATCACTGTCCAGTGCATTTCCACGGTGGCCATAAGTGCGCCCTGCTGGGGTTTGGCTGGCAGACCCAGACAGCTTCTGCTCTCTTTCTGCACGTGTGATATTCAGGTGTGTTGAGCTGAGTGGCAAGACGAATCTAAATCAAAGCTGGACACGTAGTGGGTTGCAAACCGAAGTGACCTGAGGTCATTTTTGGCTCTCTAAAGGTCATTTTGATTCTTCGCTGGGGACTCCAAATCTTTGCCGGCAGTCTGGAATCTTCCCTCCTCAGCGTCGGAAGATGAACACCGCTCCGAAAGTGTGGCGCCTGTGGCTTATGATTAAATGTGGGGCCCTGGGCAGTGAGTTGTGCAGAGTCAGTCAGTAGTGTTCACTCAGTTTTTCCGAAGTGACTGTATGGGAATTTATTTAGGGCACAAGGTGCTTTTAGGCTTAGGTCCAAAACGGCGGTGTGTACGCACTGCGTCTTCTTCAGGGGCTTGGACTGGTCGTGTTAGAGACGAATCTCGTGCCCGGTTTCATTTGTTTTCAGCATTTGCTATACTCTGTCTAGTTTGTTTCACTCGGAATCCTAAGCATATTATTTTAATTTGCAAGATTATAATGCCTTAATTTCAAGGGCTGCAGCAACTGCTGAGAATGTCTTACAGGTGAATAACGTGGTCATATTTGCTGTCCTAGGAGCTCACTGTGGCTGCATCTTGTAGGATAGATGGAAGAAAACAAAGATAGATAAAGCCGGTTGCAGTCATTCAGAAGGGACAGGATGGTGCATAGAAATGGGGCAGTGGTGGCGGGGTGGTGTTCTCGCAGAAACTGGGAATCTGTTGAATATGGGGTGGAGGAGGAAGATGTGCTGATTTTTAACCTTAGCCATTGGTTGGATGATCCTTGGAGTAGATCCCCTTTTGGGTAGGTGATAAGGTTGATGGTAGGTGCGTAATACAAAGGATTGCAATACACCATTTACCCCCCTTCACCAAAGGCTGACATTTGACCATATTAGTTTTATAGTTTCTCTGTCCTTCTGTCTCTTACTCTGTTTTTCTGCATTCAAGAACAGGTTGCAGGCCCGAGGCTCCCCTGCCTTCAGTTACTTCACTGAATATTCCCTAAAAGCAAGCCATAGGTTTAAAACTCAAGTCAGCATTTATTTAGCATTCACATTAGCTACTCTGCAGACCTTACTCAGATTGTGCAGTTGTCCCAGTAATATTCTTCTGTGTAGCAAAAGACTTCCAGATCGTGAGCTGCAGTCTCCATGTCTCTTTAGTCTCCTATGGGCTGGAACAGTTTTTCAGTCTTCGGCTGGTGGCTGTGTGAATGGCTTTGGAATTATGTGTGTGCACGTGCGTGAGGTCGTGCTGGCGTGGAGCACAGACTTAGGGTCATGGTCCTTGGACCACAGAGTACGAATTAGAATTGGGAGTTGACTCTGGGGAAGTGGGTTTTCTTTCTTCTTTTAAAGATTTTATTTATTTAGTTTTAGAGGGGAAGGGAGGGTGAGAGAGAGGGAGAGAAACATTGATGTGCAAGAGAAACATCAATTGGTTGACTCTTGCATGTCCCTACCTGAGGACCTGGCCTGAAACCCAGGCCTGTGCCCTGACCAGGAGTCAGACTGGTGACCTTCCATTCTGCAGGACAATGCTCAGTCCATTGAGCCACAATGGTCAGGACGGGAAAACAGGCTTTCTACTGCCTGCATGCGGGAGAGGTGGAAACAGATCTGTCACTCAGGGACACCTTGGTGTTGCTTCTAGTTTGCATCAGAATGATGATGAGTATTTGGTTCAGGAACTAGGTGAGACTAATACATGGAGATACATAGATATATCTCCATCCTTAAATAGAAAGATACACCTGCCTGTGTAAATTCTTCCTGCTCCGCAATATAGTACCTAATGTAAAAGGCTGGTGGCATGGGAAAAAATCAAGTTGCTTACATCTGCCTTGGACACACAGTGTCACCACTAGTTACTTGCCTTTGTTAAGGACTCTGGGGAATTCATATTCCTGCTCTCTGCAGCCATCCTGTTGACAATGCGATCCCATATTCCTACCTACTTACTTTCATTAACCTTGTGTGTGTGCATCTGTCTGTTTGTATATTCTTTTTGCATATCAGTAAACACCTGAAATGATGTATAATCTCTGTTAGAAGGAAAAGCAACAGTAGTACTTGTCAGTACTACTCTTCTGTGTTGTATTATACCTTTAATTAAAGAAGGTTATAGGAATACAGGTTTTTCTTTTGTGCTCTGTATGGAGTGTTGTATGGAGACTAGAGATGGGATCTCTACCTGTGCAGGTTCACTCGGGGGTTCGTGCCTACGTGGGGTCATGACTGCCAGTTCTAGTTATTATCGCCACACTTCTGGTTGTGTGGGTGTGTGGTTAGGAGGCAGGCTTTGTTGTCCGACTGGCTGGATTTGAACCCAACTTTGAGTTTGGGCAAATTGCTTAAGCTTTCAGGATTCATTTTCCTTTTTAAAATAGGGAGAATATTGTTAACTTTTTATGGCTGACTTTCAGGTTTAAATGAGATAATACATATTAAAAATTTAGTATAGCTTCTGGCATAAATTAAGAATGCAGAAACGGTAGCTGATATTATTTTATTTCCTGCTGTCTATTTGGTAATTATAATCTGTTAACCTTGAGGGTTGACTGCCCTATTTATTGCATGTTTTCTAAAACAAATTTTAATGTCTTCCACAGGATTTTGTCTCTACAATTATCCGCTTACTTGACAGCCCCTCAACTTGCATTAGAGCAAAAGCTTTCCTGGTTCTTTTATACATTTTGATTCATAACCACGAGATGCTGCTACTCAGCTGCCAAGCAAGGTATGATTTCATCAGTGACTTGAGTTTGGAGCCTCTTTTCTTAGTTTCATTAGCAGTATTTTTGGCCTCTGCGTAGCCGGTATTGAATTTTTGCTAGGTTTCCCCAAGGTTTTAACATGTTATGTACGGTTGCAGCTCGGAAACCCTGAAGACCAGAAAATGGACCTGTGAAACAGAAGCAGAGCTCTGGGAAATCCCTGGAGTTGCCCCCATCTCAGCCCAAGCCGAGGCAGGGTGTTAACGTTGGTTCCGGTTTGTGTCTTTGGGAGGTGTTCTTGGACCCATGGTGCGGTCCACTTCCCATGACTGTAGGGTCTGGAATGAAAACCCACTGGGCAGCCTAGTGAAAGGAAGGAGCAGAGCAGGGGCAGGAGTTACAGGATGGGCAGGTCTCACTCTCTCTGGGTGTTGCCTCCCGGAAGCTGTCTTGCGTGCATCTCAGGCTCCCACCATGCTCTGGTGCTCCCTAAACGACATCTGTTGAAGTGTCCAGTCCATCCCCTCGCTCTGCTGAATCCCAGAGGAGCCTTCACAGTATGGTTCAATGTCTATTTCTCAGTCCAGCTTTTTACTTATTATAGGATGTTGAGGAGTGCCTGGAATTGCTGTGATTGATCTAAGATTAGGGGTTGGCAAACTCGTTTTTGTAAACAGCTAGGGAATAAATATTTTAGGATTTCTGAATCAAGAGGCAAAATTGTGAATACTATGTAGGTACTTATATAATGAGAGAAAGCATGTTTTTATACATTTTTTTATTGACAAAAATGTACTACTAATAATTGAGTACACTTTTTTTTTTGGTAATACAGGTCTAATGAGAAGAATATATTTTTTTTGGGGGGGAGAGAACATTTTGCTTAATTAGCGGTTGAAGTCAGTGTCCCCATCATCAGAGCAATTACAGGTACCCACGTGAGTGCTGGTCTCCGTGCAGTTTTATGATTCTTATCTTTGAACATGCGTTTCACACAGACAGGAACTGCCTTGTCCCAGTATCAGGAGCACGTGGTTTTGATTAACCACACTCATTGCTTGGGAGGCATTTGTAGGATTCTGTTAGATTCCTCCTCAGTACCTGCCTTTAGCATGTCCTGATATTGTAGGTTAATGACTTCTAAGTCAAGGTCACGTGGAGGCTCTGAACAAGCCTCCTGTGTTTCGCCTCTCCCAGGGAGCACTGTCCTTTGTTGTTTTATGCACAGTGTCTCCAGAACTGATTTCACATATGTTTTGGTTGTTTTCGATGGGAGGCTACTTCCTGTCCCTGTGAGTCCATGGGGGCTGGAAGCAGAAGTTGCTCTTCTCTGTTTTTAAAGACCTCACCACTGGCTTTGCTGCCTCTGTTGCCTCCTTGTGTCCACCATCACTCTTCCCCCGGCTGCGTAATGCTACATAGTTTATCAACAGATGCGCTTACATTATTTCTTGGACTCACAGTCTGGTCTCCATGTAGCGACTAGAGTACGTCTTACCCAGTGTGAGTCAGCATTTTGTCTTTTGCGACGTCTCTAAGTGCTGAGGTAATACCCTTGCCCCTTACCCCAGCTCCGTCTGCCTTTCTCCCATCCGCCAGTCCCTGCCCACCTCTCAGGCCTGTCTTGTACAACTCTTTTTTTTTTTTTTTTGCACAAACTCCATTCCTGCCATGTTTTTTTTTTTTCTGTTGCTTTTTAACCACTAAACCCGCTATAGTCACTTCAGGGCTGTTCCCAATTGCTGTTCCCTGGCCCATAATGCACTTCTCCCAGGGGTTTGCATGGCTGGCTTCCTGAGGTCATTCAGCTTCCATTTAAGAGTTACTTCTTTGGAGACCTCCTGGGATCATTTCATCTAAAATACCTCTCATAACTCCAACTCCAGAAAGAATTAAACCACTTCAGACCACTGGAGCCTGGGCATGCTGCCTTTGGTCCTCCCAGGAAGTTGCTGTGATTTTTGTATTCCTGAATGAATATTTAGAAACTTTAGCAGTGGTGGGACGATGGCGGCTTGAAGGCATGCCCTGACCCTGAGCAGGATGAGTGTAGGGAATGGGTCTCGGAAGGTGAGGCTGAGTCTGCAGGAGAGGTCAGGGAGGGCCCCATTCTTCCTGCACTATGTGGTGGAGAGGACATCCTACCCTCTAAGCCGGGCTGATTACCAGACCTCCGGGCTCCTGTAGGGTCCAGAAATGCATATGCTCTCAGTGTGCGGCCGTTGGGGCCAGCACTCCTGTCCCCGAGAGATCTGGAGTGGAACTAATGTGGGGCCAGTCCGCCTCAGTCTGGGAGCCTGCAGAGAGAAGACCCCATTTGCCTGCACCTGAAGGGAACAACTCCCTCTCACCACCTGCTTCTTTGCCATGGCCTGTCCTGGTCAGGTGCTGAGTAGGTGAAGAAGTCAGAGTAAGCAAGAGCGGTCCTAGTCCATTAAGAGGGAGACAGTTCTTGAAGGAGGAAGAATGAGAAGAACAGGCAGCTCTTACTGAGGCACAACTAACGGAGTAGACAGAGTTTTAACAACCAAGTAATGAAAACTCCATGAAGAGGCAGTTATTTGAAAGTCAGTGGAAGAGCCGAAGGAGAATGGATGGCTTTTGGAGGGCAGTGAGAAAGAACACACTGACCACACTGAGCTGCTTACAAAGACGGGAAAATTCATGTGAAAACAGTAGAAAAGATGGAGTGGGCCCAGGAGACTTCACGTGGAGGAGGATTGTAACGGAAGGAGTGATAGCAGTTGTCTTCGGCTTGAACGTACTCTCATCTGAGACTGTACTAAATGGAGAGTAAAGGACTTAAAAAGTCATGCAACCACAAGGGGGAAGGGAAAGGGAAAGGTGGCCCAAGCAGACAAGCCTGTCACCTAGCCTTTATTTTGGAAGCTGGAAGGCTGACCAGTGCTTGCTGGTTTAGCAGAAGGGAGATTGCTGAGATCCCTCGTTGTCTGCAGGGGAAAGGCTGGGAGGAGATCTGATTACTGCAGGACAGTTCTGGACAGGCCCGGAATGGGGAATGTGTCACGTACCTTCCCCAAGGCAGTGGTAAGAGGGAGGTGAGACTGGAGAGAGGAGGACTGATGGAGATTGGATTCCCAGCCCTCCTCACCCACCTTGAACGTCCAGGAGACGCCTCCTCTTCCACCTCAGAGGGTAGTATGAGCTGGAAAAGCTGCAGATGTGGGTGTAGACACAGATCAGAGGGAGATGAGGTGCCTTCTGACAGATCGGGATTGTATGCAAGTCTGTTTACTGTGAAGGGTGAGGGCTTCAGCCCCCACCCCCACTTTGACTTGCAGACTGTTGGCATCCTGGCCTGCATGCTCTTGACCAGAGTTTGGAGATTGATCTCAAGGAAGCTGACTGATTCCCCAGTAAAAACCCTATAGGGACTGATGGGGTGTCCACTACTGCAGTCTTTGAAACCTTGCCTGGTACTTCCGTGCTGGTGTCCTATCAGTCATAAGCCTTATTCCTGCACACAGGCCATCTGACAACACTGCAATCATGGACGAGTGTTGGACTTTGTCAGGTGCTTTTTCCATACCACTTAATATGAAAATATGATTTGTTTCTGTTTTTTTTTTTAAGATTTTATTTATTTATTTTTAGAGAGGGAAGTAAGGGAGAGAGAGAGAGAGAGAAACATCAATGTGTGGTTGCTGGGGGACATGGCCTGCAACCTAGGCATGTGCCCTGACTGGGAATCGAACCTGCGATGCCTGGTTCACAGCCCGCGCTCAATCCACTGAGCTACACCAGCCAGGGCTGATTTGTTTCTGTTTTAACATGTTGATACAATATATGGTACATTACACTAATTGTATCTTTGGTGTGTGGATTTCTTTGAGTGTGTCCTATTTTGAGTTTCTTCAACTTCTTGAATTTAGACATTTGCTTATTATCTTAGGAGACTGTACATCCTTACCTCAATCTGTGCCATTAAGTCTTGTTTCTAGGTAGGGGTGGAGGTCCAGCTTCTCTCTGCACCCCACTGACACTAACCTGGTGAGGGCTCAGATTGCTGCCTGCTTCTGCTGGTTAGGAAATGGCAGGTCGGCTTCCTGCTAAGATGTGCTGGCACTTCCTGCAGGGAACTTGGAGAGTGGCTTGCTTTGGCTGGGCAGGGATTGGAGGATAGCTGCCTGCTCAGTGTCAAGGGCACTACCCCTACAGAGAAATCGGGTCACTGCTGCCTGCTTCCACTGGGCTGAGGTTGGAAGGTTAGCTCTCTGCTTGGCCTTGCCCACACCCCCCAGCTGGGGAGTTGGAGTGGGTTACCTGCTTCCATGGAGTTTAGGTAGAAGATCAGTTCCTTGATTGGTTTCACTGAAACTAGAGAAGGAAGAGGGAGGGGGTTGTGTGTGTGTGTGTGTGTGTGTGTGTGTGTGTGTGTGTGTTTGGTGCTGTTTTGCCTGAGTAGGACAGCTATTGCCTAAGAGGTTTTCTGTTAGGTCATGTTTTTACTGGTTCTCTGGCCAGGGGAAGCAGGCTTTTTCTTTTGGGGGTGCAACTCTGGGTTGGAGGCTTCTGAAGCAGTTTCTTTCCTGAACATACGAGAGGAATTAAGGAAGCTGAGGAAACTCACTGCCATGTTGTTCCTCACGGTCTCTGTTCTCCAGGCAGTCCACCTTCCACCTTTCAGAATCTTCTTATACTTTAAAAAGTATTATGTCCAGGAATTTTTAGTTATTAAGAGGGAGGACTGAGAGGAATGGGGCTATGCCAGCTTGGCAGAACTCCAAAGTCACTTGTTTTTGGAAATCCGAAGTCACTTTTAAATGTGGCTCTTGGAAATGTGAATTGCTCCAACTTTGTGGAAAGTAACTCTGAAATGTGTGACTACTAATAATACCCTTGACTTTGGTCTAACAGGCCTGCATTTGATATTCAGCTGCTATAGAGTTATGGAATGTTTAGAAAATGTGCATGAGGGTGTCCAATCTATCTTTGTTTCTAGTGGTTAATATCTGGAAATATAGTTAATGCCCACTGGTGTTGAAACACTTTAATAAATGATGGTATGGCTATAATGTAAATAGATGGTCCCTTTGATGAACTTGAAGGGATGTTTATTATGTATAGGTAAGTATAAAAATGAAAGGACAGTTATATATTAATTATTAAATTGTTTTACAAAGCAACAACTAAAAATGGCAAAACTCTTCTATTTGTGTATATTTGTACAGAATTTAATAAACCTGCATGGAAGAATATACCGATTGGTTATCTGAGGAGGGTGGGATAGAGACATTATGTATCCTTATTCACTGTTATTTTTAGTCTTATTACAATAGGCATGTTTCACTTCTATTGAGGAAATTATTTAATGAAGCAACAAACATCTCAAAAACTAAAAGAAATATTAGTAACAGGTACCAGTTAATTTTGAAGAAGTAGGAAAATCCTCAAGGCAGTCAAAGCTCAAATTTTTTAGATTTTGTAGATTAAATCTAGTAACATAAGCCCTGATCAGCGTGGCTCAGTTGGTTGGGTGTCGTCCGGCAAAGTGAAGGGTCGCCAGTTCAATTCCCCGTCAGGGCACAGGCCTCTGTTGGGGGTTCAGTCACTGGTTGAGGCATCTGATCGAGGTTTCTCACATCAACGTTTCTCTCTCTTTCTCCCTTCTTTTCCCTCTCTAAAAAGAAATAAATAAAGTCTTTAAAAAAATTTAGTAATATAAATTGCTCCCCAAAACACATAGGCATTGAGTACAGACTATGCAAAGATGGTTTCCATTTGTTCCTTGTGCTCTGCAGCCCATGTATTACATTTGCATGTGCATAAAATGCAAAGGTGAATGCATTTTCACCTTTGGTGAATGCATGGAAAAGAGGGACGGAGAGATGTTAAAAATCTCTGTGATGAGTTTATATGGGAAAATGTTCGCCCTTCCTTACCTAGCTCCTGAAACTCCACTAGCAGCCGGAGTTCTGAGCTTGCCACAGTGCTGCCCGTCTGCCTGCAAATGGAAACCTCACATTGAGAGCCGACAGTAACCTTTGCTGCATTATGCAGATATTTTTTTCTGCCTACCATCACCACCATTGGCCTTTTATGGATTAAGTTTAGCACCTTTTTTTTTTTTATGATGTTGGCTCTCAAATCTTTCTAGTGTGACAGGAAGTGAAATGGAGCTGTCAGAATCAGATAAAAATGATATGATTGCCCCCAAACGTCCACCTATTTCTTCAAATGGCTTCATACTCATATTGAATATGACAGGTGATAAAACAGGGTCCTATGTGTCTCTGGAAATGATAACCCTTTGAGAGGATGAATAGTCTTTTATGTTCATTGTATAGGTTTGCTGGGAGCCCGAAATGTCAGTCCTCCTGATGGATCGGGTTTTCCTAGAGGCTTCTCCCCTTCCCATAGCATTGATATTAATATGGTAATCAGTGAAATTTAAAAAAAAAATCTGCTTTGATCTTAAAAGAAGGATCTTTAAAAAAGAAATATTTACTCTGTGTAATTGGTTAACTGTGTGGGAAAAAATGATCTTCTCAGCTTACACCATACAAAAGTCAATTCCAGATGGATTAAAGAATTACATACTCAAAAGAAACTATAAACAGCTGGAAGAAAATATGTTTAAATATGGATAAGGACAGTTTTCCTGAGTAGAAAAGCAATGAAAAAAAAAAACCATAAAAGGAAACTGATAGTTTGGCTATATATAGATTAAACACTTTTATATTTCCCCAAAATCATAAATAAAAAATTCCATGCTAACAAAATTTATAAATTTTTACATCATATATAACAGAGTTAATCTGTGTACTGTAAAGAGATTTTTAAAGATGTAAACAGATATCCTCATTAGTAATCAAAGAAATGAAAATTAAAATAACCAAATACTATTTCTACCCATTGTAATATCAAGTTAATCAGAGAAACTATCACTATCTTGTATCCAAAGTACAGAGAGAGGGACTACTTTTAACCAGTTGGTGGGGCTACCTTTTTGAGGGCATTTAAAAGTGTCTATCAGGCCCTGGCTGGTGTAGCTCAATGGATTGAGCGTGGGCTGTGAACCAGGCATTGCAGGTTCGATTCCCAGTCAGGGCACATGCCTAGGTTGCAGGCCATGTCCCCCAGCAACCACACATTGATGTTTCTATCTCTCTTTCTCCCTCCCTTCCCTCTCTAAAAATAAATAAATAAAATCTTAAAAAAAAGTGTCTATCAGAAATCTCTATGATCCAGTAGTTCTGCTGTCATAAATAAACTTGAATTACAGGTTTGTACGTTGCTGGGGATGCCAGGTGCCTGAAAGCGCCAAACCTGCCTTTTCTTGGTTGCTGAGCTTTCGTGGGCTTTATCCGTTAGCTATGGAAGTACCCAGAGGTTCTTCAGAGGACCCTTGGATTCTAGTTTGCCCCTGTCTTTGGCAGTTTGGCAGCAACTCACTTTTCACTTAGTAATCATGATCACTCATTCTTAACCAGTAGAGTAACCCTCTTCATCCCTAAAGCTGAATTATTGTATCCCCCGGTGGAAACTCTCCTTCCTGGGGGCCCATCCAGCAGAGCGCAGGGTCATGGAGATGGGTTATAAGGTGGAATCGTGGCAGGTGGTCACTCCCACTTCACCCCTTGATTTCCAGATCTGCGTTTTAACTATGGATGAGACAAAAGCAGATGCTTTGTTTGTTGACTCAAAACACATGCTTCAGTTTTGGAAGATAGAACCCAGTTTTTTTACTGTTTTGGAAGATAGAACCCAGTTTTTTTACTGTGTTTTTCCCGGCTGGCACTGCGACTGACTTTTCAGTAGGCCATTCTTCCTGCAGTCAGGATGGGTTTTTCTGGTGATGGGGACTTGCTGAGAAGAGCGAGTTTCATGGGCCCGAGCACGTTACCGTCCTTCTTTTGCTGTACATGAGTTCCTTGATCGGCTGTAGTGTTATATCAATTACCATATCTTAGATAAGGCATTTTTTTAAGCCTAAACTTTAGTGGTGTTAACAGAAGCTTCTGGGCAGGGAAAGCAAATTTATACCCAGGATGAATAACTATTGCAGTGAGGAGAGCTGACTGCTCCTTCTATAGAGCAGCTGTTGCTGGATGACCGGCCGGTCTCCCCAGGGAACGGGGCCAGTGTGGGGCTCAGCCTTGGTTTCCCCCATTGGCCGGAGTGGCAGTGTCAAGATGAGGAGCATCCATTTTGTTGAGTCCATGCATAGCCTAAGTCACTGCCACTTTGGCCACTTCATGCCTGAGCCCGTCGAGCAAACCCTGGGGTGGCTGGGAAAAGAATTTGAGTGACATTTGCAGAACATGTCATCTTGTCTAGCTGGCTATTGAGAGACTTCACCAAAGCGGGCATCCATGTGGTACAGAAATGCTTTTATGCTTTCTGCCCATTGTGAGATGTCCACCCAGCATTCCCCTTTCACAGAGCTTCCTGTCAGGCTTCAAATCTTGCCCTTTCTAAGTCTCTGGCCCTCTTGCTAAGTGGCCAGTCAGTGGCCATGAATTAGTGTCTGTCTTTTTGGCCACATCTCAGTTTAAACACAGGACACAACAAAATTTGTTGTTTGAAATTCTGCTAACCGGAAGGCCTTCGTTTTCAGTGGCGCTTCTGATTCGGTGTGTGATGCTGCTGCAGTCTGCTTTAAATCGATGCCAGCATATTGTATCGAACCGGTCAGTAACCAGGCCCAGCGCTTTTCCTCTTCACCCAGCTGGTCATACGTAATTCTTAACCAGGACCAAGAGAGGGGAGGCCCTGCAGAGGAGGCTGTGCTGAAGGAATCTGACCCACCTGCTCATGTGGTTTGCTAGTACATCCTGCACCTGTTCAAGCTCAGCCTCTTATACTGATCAGTCTACTTACTGATGATGGGTTATGGCTGTGCGTGCCCAACCTAGTGGCTGTGTGTCAGATTAGTGCTGTAGTTAAAGACTGGTGACTCGGATCACATGATCACTTGAGGCTAGTAGTCGCGTGTTCATTCTCTACCAGGAGCTGTTTCTCAAAAGACTGGTGACCTGCAGAGGGGAATGTGGCTTGGCTCTAAAACCTCTTTGTTTGAGATGCTGTAATAAAATACCAAAGACTGGGTAGCTTGTCTACATCAGGCATTTACGTCTTGTAGTGCTGGAGGCCAGAAGACTGAGATCAGAGCGCCAGCAGGGTGGGGTGGGAGCCCTCTGTGGGCTGCAGGCTTGTCCTTAGATCCCCACAGGGAGAAGGGGACTCGGGTAGGAGCTCTGGGGTAATTTAATTCATGAGGACTCTGTCTACCCTCATGACCTAATCACCTCCCGACACCATCAGGTTGGGTGTTATGATTCCAACATGTGAATTTGGGGGTGGATACAAACCTTCAGACCAGAGCGACTCCAAAGATTTGTGTTTTGATTCACTGACTGGTACTTCCCTGGGGCCCCCTACACCACCCCTGTTTTCCACAGACACTCAGAGTCCGTAGATCTGCTAGGTCGGAAGGCCCAAGTGGCCGAGCAGCCCACCCCACAGACTGGAGTTGGAGCAGAGCCTGTGTTCACTGCAGCGCCATTCCCACCTGCAGGTTTACGGTGCCGCAGAAAACGATCAGAGAGACACCTTCAAAGGTGGCGTGTGTTGCTTCCTAGATTCACAAAGGGCCACTTTTTTGGTCACAGTCAGTAGAAGATGCAGTAACTTGTCTTCGACTTGAAGGGCTGCCCCAGCATGCTTTAGACCGCTGAGGCCCGGAAACTACTGAGGACCGGTAGGCCCACTGATTCTTGTGGGTCTCTCGTGTCTTAGTAAGCCGCCTAAAGTACTTGCTGCTAATTGTTCCTCAGTGCAATCAGCTTAATCTCATCAAAGTGGTATACAGGTCTGGCATTTGCTGGAACATCAGGATGATCCAGTTCTTTGCAGGCTGTTTTATGGCCAAGAGCAGGATTGTTTGCTTCGCTCAAAGGCAAGACGGTGAATGTTTACTGTTTATCCTGATGAGTAAAAGCAGACACGCGCTGGTGGTTTTTTCCAGTTGCTACAGAGAACCAGCAGCTACGATGCCAGGGCCGTGTTGATTTGCTGCCATAGAGATACTAAATCTTACTGCAGCAGCCATTGGAGTCACACCTGTTTATATTTTGGATAATTCAGTCATTTAAGATTCATCAAAGTCATTTTCTAAGATTTTGCACAAGCTAATAGTTTAAATGGGGATCTAATAGATTTTATCACCCCTGCACCTTTCAGTGTTTTGCTGTTGGTGTTAATTCCTATGGTTTCGTTTTCTGTTGCTATGGGCTCCTATCGGGCGAGGGGGGACGTGCCAGGGACTTCCACTGGTCGTCACAGCCCTCCTGGCACAGATCAGATAGTCATATATGGACTCCGCTCCTTGCTGAGGATGTCTGTTGCAGTTGTGCATTTCGGAACTGAACAAATAATCCCAGTGTAGGTCTGCAGATATGCTGCTGGGTCACTGAAATTTGAATTGAGGCCAGAACTTCTTTATCACCTATCATAAGCTGAGAAACAATAGCTCTAATTATAGACAGGAATATTGGATTGGATGAGGAGTTTCTGAGGATTCTGACAGGAAGATGGAAGAAAGCAAGCATGCATCTCATGTTTAAAGTACAGGTTTTTCCTGCATGAGAGAAGCAATGACTGTAAGAGGAAGGATGTGCAGAAGGTAGATTAAAATGGGCTTGGAGTGCAGTGAAGCAATGGAAAGCATGCTGTTTTGATCCTTTGGAAATAGTGTATGGCCACAGCAAGGGACAGGCGTGAAGCTGTCCCAGAGGAATGCGGATGGGATGGATAGCCAGGCAACATCTTATTCCAGTAGCGTCCTGCCTGTGGGAAGGTCTGCGGTCGAAACAGACAGGGCTGTGATGGGACACAGGGAGTAGCTCAGTAATACTTGAAGGGAGGGAGGGTGTCCCAGACAGGAGGAATGGGGGTTGCAGGGTTAGTGGCATCTCCAAGGAGGAGCCTCGGTTAAATTCAAGCAAGCATGTGGCTTCTCTGTTTCTGAAACCCATATAATTGATTCTGCATAACACGAATGCGCCCTTCTCCGAATAGACTCTTGGAACCTCATCTCCTGTTCACACCATTTCCAGGAAGTCTCTCCTTTTCTCTTGAGTTCCGTTCTGTTTCTCCACTTGACCTGCACACCTGTAACCCCTAACCGCCGGTCTGGCTTCCTCCCTCGCGTCATTCATCTGTTTCTCTGTTAGATTAATGTTTCTCAACTGCCACTCAAATCAGTCACTCCTTTGCTTTAAAATCTCTGCATTCCCGCAGCCTCCCTGTGGCTGCTCTCCCTGTAGTCTGCAAGCCTTTTGCGCCAGGTGTTCTGGTATGCAGCTCATTCAGAAAACTGTTCATAGGGGTGAGAAACTCACTTTTACCAGCTCCTAAGTCTAAATGTGTCCCGTTCCTCTGCCACTTAGAGGTTAGGGTGCTGCTGGGTGACCTGCCTCCCAGGCGGGTGTTTCCCACCCGTGTGCTTGGGCCTTCCCTCAATCCACTTATGTGCGCCAGCGCTTTCAGGAATTTCTTTGAAGGTTCTGGCTGTGAATGGCGCAGGTTTTTGTCTTTACAGCTAATGTGGATTTTCTGCGGGAATATGTAAAAATGGGAAGTACAATAAAATGCTTGGGTTCAACTTGCCAACTTGAACCAGAATTTACCTTTGTAGTTAAAGGGCTCAGTCGGAACTGAACAGGTGTTCCCCTTTAGCTTTCCACCTCAGTCCCTTTGTTGTTCATCCCTCTTTTGCATCATCCTGGGCCCTTTTTTTCTGTCGTTAAGGTGATGTCCTTTAACCCAGTGGTACCAAATACCACATACGTGCTGATATGCATCCATATCTCCAGGTTTATCTTAATGTAGTCAGTGGCTTGCCCCAGAAGAATCCTCGAGTTTACATAAAACAAATCTGCTTCCCGACTCCATCATCTCCACTCCCCAGCTCCCCATCAGTCACACTCAGAAGTGCTCAGTGGCTCTTTCTCGTTTCTCAAACCCACACCTCCGAGTAACGCCTGTTTTTACCATTCAGTCCAACTCGTCAGCAGACCATACTGACTCTTCCTTCATGAGATCTTCATTCACCCCCATTACCTGCTTCTTTCCATGCAGACATCCCCCCCAGCCTACGCTCCGAGCCAGCAGCATCTCTGTGCCGTGACATAGCTGCCTACCTGGTCTCCCTGCTTCTAGTCTGGCATCCACCGAGCCCTCCTGCAGTTCCTTTTCCATACAAAAGCTAGAATCGGATGAACATATCTCGGAGTTGTTTGAATTGAAGGCAATCCTGACTATAATATGAAAGCTTTGTTCAATGGGAGTTCCAAAAAGATGTTTCTTCTGGGACCATGTTGTGTATAGGGATTTGATGAAATATACAAATATCCACCTGTGACAACAAATATTTATCACTGTAGTTACACATATGCATTTACAGTTACATATATAAAAGTATTGCTTTCAAATTTTTTCATTATTACACTTCAAAAGATATGATTCTTTCAGCAGTCCACGTGCCCTTTGCAAACTGCTTTAGCGAAGGGTCACTGCAGCGTGTTTGACGTCAGTTCCCGGAGTTGCTCTGCGTCAGTGACACAGTACTTCCGGGTACAGTTTGTCATCTTGTTTTGCATTTGAATCGCCCCAGAGACAGTGCATGATGCTTTCACCCGAACCACAAGTTTTTTTTTAACAGTAGAGAGTTAGGCATTTTGTGTGTGTTTATTTGTAATCTACATAATTTGATATGATTACATATGAAGTGGATATGCATTTTATTCGATACTTTTCACTGTTGTTTTGTTGTTGGTGGGAAGATTTGTCTGAACAACCTAACTCACCTTGACTGGTGACTGGAAGTCCATGGTCTTCTCTCTGAAGCATTCTCTGTTTGGTGGTGTGACTGCTCTCTTTAATCATCTTCATTCTTCACCAGCCACTCTTTCTCTGTTTCCTTTGCCGGTCCTTTTCCGTGTTCGGCCTGCATAGTGGTGGTTCCCAGGCTCAGTCCTGAGACTTGCAGCTCAGGTGATCTCATTCAGTCTAATGACCTTAAGTACCACCTGCCAAGGGTCACTTTCAGGTTAATGTCGCCAGCCCGGGCCTTTCCTGGGAACTCGGACTTGCATGTCAGCTGCCAACATGATGTGCACATTTCCGCGTCTGATGGTGGTTCGTCCCCCCCGGCCCGCTGCTGCAGCGCTCTGGGCCCGTCTTGGCCAGTGGCTGCTCTGCTCTTCCCGTTGATTGGTTGGTTGCATGGAGTTCCTCTCGGGTTCTCTTTCTTTCATGTCCAATCAATAGCAAACCTAATTATTTACACCTTTAGAAGATATCCAGCGCCTCATCAATTCATACCATTTCCACACTACTGCCATAGTGTCTTACCTGAGCTGTTAAACTGGCTTCTTAACCCGTCTTCTTATGTCTCTGTAGTCCATACTCCTCGCAGTCTCCAGAATGCTGATTTTAGCCACAGGTCAGATCATGCCACTCCTCCATACGGAGAGGGAAAGGCAGTGTTCTTACCATGGCCCGCCAGGTCTAGCCAGGTCTGGAGACTGCTTTGCTCTCCGATCCTTTCCTTCGCTGTGCTCCAGCCGTGCAGGGACACACCACGCTCCAACTAGTGACTGTCTCACTTTTCTTCATTTTTTGCTGAAAGACTTATCCTCATCCCTGCTATTTTTTAGTTATTTATTTAACTGGCTATCTCTTCCCACTTGAATGTGCATTCCATGAACTGTATACCCATCCACTAGAAAAATGTTCGGTGCATAGTAGGCAACAGCAAATATTTATTGAAAGAATAAACGAGATGTTACTGTCCTTATTGTCACTGACTCACTTTACTATGGGTGCTGCACTGGTATGGGTGCTAGAGAGATAAACAAGTATAAGACATGGTGGAGTCTGGCCACAGAAGCATGCAGGTACAGCAGGAGGACATTCTGGAAGGCGGGTGAGGGCAGAATAAAGATGGGTGTGTGGGGAATGAATGTAAGGATTCCTGTGGAGACAGAACTAAGAAAACCGTGGTCCAGTTAGAGGGAATGAATCCCAGAGGTAAATGGAGGAAAATGGGGTGGGGGATAGATTGGGAAACAGAGAAGTCCTAGGGAGAAATGGTGCTATTAAATGTAATGGTGGGGGGAGAAGGAGAGGTGTGTATGTATGTATATGTTTATTTAAAAGGTTTTATTTATTTTTGAGAGAGGGGAAGAGAGGGAGAAAGAGAGGGAGAGAAAACATCAATGTGTGAGAGGAACATCGATTGGTTGCCTCTTTGAGGCCCCCCTCCCAAGACCTGGCCCACAACCCAGGCATGTGCTGTGACCAGGAATAGAACCTGCAACCTTTCGGTTTGCAGGATGATGCTCAACCCACTGAGCCACACCAGCCAGGGCATGGCCTTATTTATTTGTGGTTTACTTGCATTACTGTTCAGATGGTTGATCTTTTTAACTGGATACCCTTGTAGAACACCAAGGAACGCCACGTGTGGCTTTGTCATAGAGCAATTGTAAAGTGTTTATGGGCACTATGCTCAAATGTTGCCACATTTCATTTCCTTCACGGAATATGAATTCTTTTCATAACTAACGTGCCTTGTCAGTCACGTGAATTTATTCTGTAGTTTGTGTAAACACACTCTGTGAGGGGAAGGCACGAGGGAGAGCGTCCCGAGAGGAGGGCGCGGAGCATCACTCTAGAGTCAGTTCCTGTTGCGGTGGGTCCCGTCGGTCTTGCATTTCTCCCAGCTGACACAGTGGGTAGTTTCTCGTGTGCCAACAGCCTGTGCTAGTGTTTGAAAAGTATGAGTAGTTTTTGCCCGAGAGATATTTCAAACTACGGTAATTAAGCAGCACATTATTAAATGTTGTCACGGATAATTTAAATTCTAGAGGAAAATTGACTCCTTATAGACAAGTGTGAATTTGCTTTTTTATACTCCACAGATTTTGGGTTTGACTTATGCAGTGGTGGTGCCCCATTTCTTTGGTCTGCTCATTATTGAGAAGATTCGTGCTCTGAACTCTTTAAGCAGCACTGGTACATTTCTGCTGATTTCGTCATTTTTCTCTCTGCGTTTGACCGTTGTCACATGTCTGTTAGAGCATGGCTTGGCCGTGATCAGCAACTAGAACAGAAGATGCTAACTGCTTATATGGAACTTAAACATTTGACTTGGTTCATTCCCCATGTTTTCACAGGTAGGGCTCCAAATATACTAAGCAGAAAGGCAAAACCATGACTAAATTTACACCAGAGCCAACAGAAATTCTAAGGGTTAAGATTTCAGTATACTTGGCGTGTATTGATTGTGGGTAGAACCACCTCTCCCCAGTTTATGGTGGGAGCTGGCTGCAAGTTCTGTCTGAGGAGCAGGCGTTGGCTGGGAGCAGTGATCACGACAGAGCTGGGGGATGGACGGTGCCAAGGGAGGCAGCTGTGAAGGGAGGGGCCTTTGCCTGATGAAGTCAGTGGGCTCATTGCCCTTTGGAGAGATGCGGGGAATGGGAACTTGGGAAGATGACTGGCGGGCCAGCAAAGGGGATAGAAATGGACCTAAAACTTGTCAGCAACTCCCTAAGTGCTAGACGGGCCAGTATGATCCCGGTTCTGGGGTGGAAACAGTTGGTTCAGAAATTGATGATAAGTATGCCAGTGGTTTGAAAAAGAAATCAGTTTCTTAAAAGGCAGATATCAATCATAAAACTACCGGACAAAAGGACATGTGAAATCCAGTGTGGGAATGAAACTTTCTTTGGGTGTATGTGTGTGATTTACTAGAGGAACTGGAATTCGTCTGACCAGTCCGAGGTTCTGAGCAGGTTCATTGCTGACGGCGACAAAGTGCAGACAACTTGGGTTCTGCTGTGGATTTTTGAAACATCAAGAACTCTCTTCTGTCCACGTGTGTCTGTTTGCCTTTCACTGTCATCCAGGGACACAGTTTCTTTCCATGGGCCAAGGGCACTGTTTTGTAATACACCGGCAAAGGTATCAGTTGTCTTCTTTTCCTTCTGCATAAATGATTAGATTTTTCTGAGGCAAAAATGAATTGTGCCCAACAAGTTGCCACAAATCTAAATGTCAACCTGATTTCGTCTGTGCCCCTACAGGCACTTGCCTTGGTGGCATTTTTAGACTCTGCCATCGATGCTTTTGTCACGCGAGGTAATCTGTTGCACCCTTCTGTGCGCAGGCTGGTGATGTACATCGAGCGAGACAGCAGGAAGGCCAGTCCCGGCAAGGAGCAGCAGAGCGGCAGCGAGTACCTGTCCAGGTGCCTGGGCCTTCTCATCCACCACATTGTGCAGGAGCTGCCGCGGGTCCTGGGTGAGTGGGAGCCTCGGCCTCAGGCCCCTGCTGCTCACCGTGACATGGCTCGCAGACTTCGCCTCCCGTTCAGCCTCGCTGGCCTGTTCCCACAGGCGAGTGCAGTGACACTTGCTCCTGGGTGTGCAGTTTCCAGGTTTGCCTGGGCCTCGTCTGTTTTCTTAATGACTTTGTGTCAGTGACAGTATCGGGGCAGCGAGCTGGCTGGAGGTGGTGTCTGGGTGTTGGCGGTGGCAAACCGGTGACATTGGAAAAGTGATCAAAGCAAAGCATTTTAACTGCTTAAAATTGGCCTTATGCTGTTTATCTTGGGTACTTTCCCCAGGATTTCTCTCTGCTTAATTCTGGATAAAAATATTTTCCCTTCAGATGAGAGCCACATATTTATTTATTGTTAAAAGAATTTAAAAATGCATAAGCATGAACATTTAACAGTAAGGACTTTTGATTAATGTTTGATAATTTCTTTGGTTTAACAAGTTTAAAATAAAAATATCTAATAGTGATTTGTGAAGGCTGTTTAGTACAGCAGAAATTAAAGTAATCTAAGGCATGTGTACATTTAGTTTAAATCCCATTCCATGCTTTCTCAGCAGATGTAGCATTAAACCAGAAACGTTTCAAATGTTAAATTGATCCAATCCACTATGGTAAAATATATTTAGACTCTGAAATTCATAATAGTAAATCGGAGTAATGAAAATAGCTCCATGGCTGACTGACATGCCTTTTAACTTCTTACTGATACTGGGGGAGATTTTCTTGCCTGTTAATGACTGAAAATAGAGCATTTCAAGATTCATTCATTTATTTTTTATTAATTCTTTTCTCTTTATTGTTCTTCTGTTACAGTTGTCCCAGTTTTTGCCCGTTTGTCCCCCTGCACCCATCCCACCCCACCGCTCCCACTGCTGTCCGTGCCTGTGGGTCATTCATACATGTTCTTTGACTTGTCCCTTCCCCTTCTTTCCACCATTTATTTTAGATAGCCTTCCTTGAACCTCAGTCCGAAGGCCATGATCTGTCTGGTTCATTGGTAGTTGAGTTTCTTATTAGTAGACTCATTCTTTTTTAAGGACATGAAGATAGGATTCAAACATCTACAACACAAGTTTTATTTATTATTGGACTTACCATCCAGTGAGAAGTTTTATGAATCAATTTTTATTTCCATCTGTTCTATTTTTAAAAACTGTGATCTATAATTGGTTCACTTATTTTTAATATTTTTCTGTTTACCAAAGTAATAGGTGCTTGTGCTTAAGATTTGGAAAATACCAAAACAAGGAAGAAAAGTTATTTCTAAAACCACCACTCTACCATAGTATCTATACACTCGATGTTGAATTTCTAGAGGAGAGATTATGTGCATATCCGTTCTGCCCCAGAAGCCACAGCCTTTTGTAACAGTGTTTTTGAGTCAGTCACACAGCTTCTGTCTACTTCATTTGTTCGGACAGTCATTCCCTCCGCAGCCCCCTGGGTCTCCAGCCGTGACTGGGGGTCCCTAAGTGTCTGAAGTCTTTAACCTTCACGCGCTCCGGCGCGCGTGCTCTGCAGGTGACGTTCTCAACGCCTTGGCTAACGTGTCCGGCCGCAAACACCCGTCCACGGTCCAAGCGAAGCAGCTGAAGACGTGCCTGCCCCTGATGCCCGTAGTGCTGCACCTCGTCACCTCTCAGGTGCGATCTCATTCAGGGAAGAGCAGGAGAACGGCGACCCCCTTCTTTGTAACTGAAACGCACCAACTCAGACAGAGCAGACTCGGCTTTCCCCTCGTCCATGGCTTTCAGGATTTAATCTGTGGAAACTCTCATCACACAGGTGTTCCGACCTCAAGTTGTCACGGAAGAGTTCCTCTTCAGTTACGGAACTATTCTTGTGAGTAGCACTGAGTTTTTCATGTCCCTAATAAAAATGTGGCTGTCTCTACTGTGTGTGGAACTTGGTGTCAGAATGAGGTAATTTAAAAATTCTTGTTGGTATTTATTTGTCTCTAGGAAAGTGACCTTTTTATATTTTTATCTGTTGATGATAATAAAACTTGACATTTGGAGAAAAATACATTTTCTCCTGATAATGTATTTTGTTCACAGACAGCTCCGAGTAGGGTAGATAAATCCATAGAACACACTTTCATTGATTTTGGTATTAAACACCATGAAAAAAATTAAAATAATAAAACTGGCAACAATGTTGTGCTGTGAATATATCATCATCATTATTTACCTTGGCTTACATTCTCCCATTAGGTACAACCTCTGAATAGGATGGCGTTTCTCTAAGTAAAGCTCGATTTAACTTTTTTTAAAATTTAATTTTGGTGAGATGAGTCACAGTGAAAAACAAATCGTTGTGCTATCTTTCCTTCCAGCTTTTGCTCACAAAACATCATCTTTCTGTCTACATGGAGGCTCATGAATTATGCCACCTTTCCCCCTTGCCTGGCAGAGTTCCAGCATGTATCACTGATGACATGGGAGCTATTCAAAGGGAAAGAGAAGACATTTGTCACGCAGCATCTGCAGTCTTACTTTGATGTTTATAATAAACACTGAACTGAGGTTTTCAAAATGCTGCAGAGGCATCTAGTTAAAATGAAGGGAACATCTCAAGTGTTATTGTTATTTTGGAATATAAAAAAATGACCGTCACCCACAAGTTAGGACGTGGCTCTTTAGAAGGTTCCTCGTGGGGCGAGGAGGGCTGCTTTGAAACACAGAGGGTGAGCGCAGGGCACCGACTGTGAGTAGAGCGTGCTCAGGCAATGTGGTGGGGGGTCCTTCCGTGCTCGGTTTCAAATCTGTATCATCCTAGCACCTTGAATCCAGATTCTACAAAGTGCCTAATTTTTGTTCTACACTCGTGAGTTTGCAAATTATTAGAATTTTTTTTACCACCTTCTTTAATTTGCTTTTCAGTCTGCTCTTGAGTACACAATGACCCCAAGTTCTGTCTCCGTAATTCCATGGCACGGCACATCAGTGCCTGAAAACAGTAAATTTGCTCGTGGAGCCCACCTTGGAATATTCTGGCGTGGGGTTTGCTCAGGACCGGTAGAATTACCCTGTGTTCATCCTCTTACATTTTTCTCACGTGGATACTTTTCTCTGCCTACGTTAACTGAGTGCATTCTGGGTTTTCAAGGAACTACCAAGTGTCTCCAACATACAGGTCTTTCTGGACGTTCAGGAATCACATGTCTGTGTTTTAGGGAGAACTCCTCTGCTCCCTGTGATTCAGAGACAAGGCGGGAGGCCGCCAGAGGAAGGGCCTGCTTACTGGGCCCCAGGCATGGATGTGCTCTTTGCAGCCGACGGGCGTCCTGTAGAGACTTCCTCGTGTAGGCCCATTTAGAGGATGGAAAATACCTGACCCGATTCAAAGATAATTATGATGTGGAAAAATTTTGATCAGTTCTTTTTCCTTATAATGTCACTCAAGTAGAGGGAGTTTAGGCAAATACAGTGGAAGAGGTGTTTTAGCGCTCTTCAGGGGATTTTCCTGGTTGGAATCGTGGCCAGTCCCAGCATGTTTTGCCATTGTTCTGATCACGTCTGTTATTTGGCCCTAGCTGCGTGTTCACTTTTCTCATACTCAGTGCTGATGGCTGATGAAATGCTAGGAAAGGGGAGGGAAGTGTTGACTAAAATTAAGGACCTGGGTTTAGTCATCCACACAGCTCTTGTGCACGTTATTATCAACTGTTGAGGTTGGACGTTGCTTCTGCGAGTTGGTTTACAGTCTATCCAGAAGGCACCAAAGATGCCATTGGAGTTGGTAGCGCCTGGCTGATGCTGTCAGGTGCAGTCAGCTCCCCAGCGTCTGCAGCCTTTCAGAAATCTGCAGTGCAGATTAGCCAATTACAGCCTCTTGAGTTTCCCGCTTTCAGAGAATTCTTTTTAATTTTGCTTAAACAGAAGTTTCCTAGACTTGTTTGAGAGGTTTTGTTTTTGGTCTGCTTTGGGCAGCACAGCTATGAATGTTCTGTGGCACGGTCCATGGGATGACCTCGAGACACTGTCCAGAGCCCAGTGCATCTCTGCCTTGGTGGCTCGTTCCATTCACACACAGATGCTGGTGTTTGGAAAGCCTTGTTGGTCTATCCAGAGGTAAAGAACATCTCTGTGTTTTTCAAGATTTATCTTTTGAGTCGCTACTGTACTATGGCAGGTCTATTGCCTTCTTATATTTTAAAACCATGTTTTCATTTGAGGGATCTGAGCTTGGCCCACCTGTAGCAGCTCTGTCCAGTGGCAGTAACTGGCTGCTGAGAACTTCCTGAGCTTCTGGTCGAGCAGCTCTGCAGGAGCTGTTGGCCTGAGCCGGGTGGGCGTGGAGGCCACAGGCAAGGTTGGCGTGATCTCCACTCCGTCCTGATGGAGGAGGCTGGGGGGAGGGGCTTTGAAGTCATGCTTCCCGTTGGCTTCCGTTTCTAGACTCGCACCAGAGCATGGTTTGCCTCTTTGACCTGTAGACATCTTTTATTTTTTAGGTAGAAAAATTGAGGATACTTCTTACATATGGAGGCATGAGTATAGACTTAACTCCCCCCACCTCTGCCCCACCAAGAGAAAGGAAATTGTGGTCTTACATTTTAAAGAAGCTGTTATTTGGAAACAAGATGGCAGGGTACCCATAAACCAATATGGAGCTTCCAACGGCTCCAGGCAGGAGAGGAGCACACAGCTGATATCGTCATTGTCACTTCTCATCGGCAGAGGCAGTGTGTCCTTGTACCTGTTTCCCTCTCCAGTAAAATAAAGGACCTGCGGGTACTTGCAGCAGCCGAGCATCTGCGCAAGTGCGGCGGGCACTTCTGCGGTGGATACAGCCGCGTCTGGGGCCCCCATTGCATTGGGCTGGGGAATGGGAGGCAATGACAGTGAGGAAATGTGTTCAGGAACTCCTGACGTGTGTTAACCTAATGCTCGCTGTGTTTCTTGTGTCCTTTTGCAAAGGCTCCTGATTAATGAGCCGAGGAAGAGAATGTTCTTGTGTTTGTTCTTAAGTTCTGGCCTCATTAGTTTATAAAAGTGTGATGGTTGTGTGGTGGTTATAGTTGTCTACAAACAGGAACCACAATTCCGATTTTCAAATAAAAGAGGAATGAAAGAAATGATGAAATTCTAATGGGTTTTTGTATAGGGATATAATTGTAATCTCCATCGTTCATGAATCTTGACTTCCTCTGAGCACTGAGATAGTTATTAAAAGATGTACTTCCTGCCCTCTGCAGATTTTCGTTTTAAGTGCATGTTGCTTTGTTGATTGATTTTTTACTTCACTTATAGTAAATAAGGCAGAGACAGGGCACTCTTTGTATTTTAAAAAACATGCTGTGTGATTACTCATTGCCGCGTGAGTGTTCTCGTTGGATTTTTCTCCGTGTTCTATAAGCCTTGAGTTTATGTGCCCACTTTGCTCTGGGGATGTGTTTTCTGCTTCGTCGTGGTAGTTCTCAAGGACACTGAATGGCGCGGGCCTGCCCCCGAGGCACAGCCTTCCGTTTTCGCTTTGGGGGGCCGTGTTCTTCCCCGCACTCCCTCACACAGCGAGCCCATCTGTGGGGTGCATGTCTGTCCTTTCAGCTCCTCCGCTAGAACTCCCGGCTTTAGAGCTGGGGTACACTGGTATTTTCCATGCCAATGTGTCATTGGTAAATCGATGAAACATTAAGTAGGGGTTTTATGAAATCAAACAGGGGAAGTATAAGGAAGGAAATGAGTTAAGAGCAGCCTATAGTTTCACCCTCTAGGTAACCCTGATTGACATTAAAAAGGGAACAAATTAATATACATTAGAAAATTCCAACAGTTCAGAAAGGCGGAAAACAAGAAGAGCAAACACACCACCCAACCTCGGCATTTCCTCTCCCCAAAGGGAACCTCTGCTGGTGGGTTCCCATGATTTCCTCCTCAAAGCTTTTGTTCACCTCCGTGTGTATTATCTACATGTCCTCTTAAAAATTAAACAGGGAAGATCATGATGTAAACATGTTCAGTCTTATCTTTCTTAGTAATCCATAGACATTTATGTAGATTTAAGTCAAAAGACTTGTCTGTATGGATTTTTAATTCACCATCAACTTCATAGTTACTAAGCAAAAATTAGGTGCTCGTCTTCAAATTTCATGAAATTATTTCACCAAATCATCATGGAACGTTTACATTGCTTTGTAAATTCACTACGTTACTTCTTTCTTAGTCTTTTTAGTTTAGTTATAGACTGAAAAAAAGGAATTCAGAATGTTCCATATTTTCAGTTTGAAATAAGAACATATGTCTTAGTTTAAGATTTTCACTTACTGTACAGGCAAGTTGTGCTTATTTATTTAAATTATAGAATGTGTGCTTTTTAAGGAAAATGTAGAAACTTACAGTGAGGTTTGAGGAAAATGCAGTCATCCATCACTCCACACTCAGAGGCACCCACTGCTAACGTGCTTTTTTGCCTTGCCTTGTTTTTATTCATACATGCACTTGCATGTAGGAAAGCTTTACACACATGTCACTTGTCTGTATAGGACATATACTGACACCTACGGCTGAGACTGTGCTGCTTGTTTATGGGTTTGTATTTTCTTTTTCCCATTTAATGTTGTATTGTGAGTATTTTCCTATATCTTAGTTTTTTTCTTACTCTAATGGTTACATATTGTCCCATTTGTGTGAACCATATAGAGTTTGATGATCAGTAACGTTCAGGAATACCCAAACAAACAACATTAACTACTTAGGGACAAATGTGTGTGTGGTGACACTATTTCAGAATGTCAGGAAAACGATGAATTTGTGAGTGTGGTTATCTCTGGAGCGATGGCAGGCAGGTAGGGTGGGGGACGCTCACGCAAAGAATTGGGGATGTCTTAGTTCTTAACTTGATGGGCGGGTTTCTGGATTCTCTTTGTTCTTTAAAACAAAAATAACTATACGTGTGTTCTTTCGTATATGTGTTATGTATTTTTTAATATTTATCAAGTGTTTTAAACTGATAAGAACAGATTCTACACTGGATCTTAGTCAAAAGTCTGAGAAGTGATTTATCAAACATTTTAAGAAAAACCTCTGGACCATGGTTGACCCATTTTCCACTCCAAGCAACTTGCTTATTTATTTTTTTATTCCGGGGTCATCTTATATTTTATTTGCTATTTGTCATCCCATACCACATATGACACACGTATCGTTTTGGGAGCTGGGGCAAGAACTCCGGTGCAGCGCCTCTGCCCGGCGCAGGCTGGCAGTCAGTGCTGCATTTGGGTCATGCCCACAAGCGCCTCTTCTGTCTGGGACACTCACCCGCCCAGGGATGGGAAGGTCACCCAGGGAGCTCACAGCTGAGCTGCCCCGGCCTGCCTTTCAAACAGTGTTGGGGGTCATCCCGCAAGGAGGCGTGAGCTTGGTGTGTGGGCTGAGGGAGTTGGGTTGGGGTCAGAGGCATCTAGGAGGGACTGGGAACATTGGTAAATTTGAAGACTGGCCTTGAACTAAAGGCTGCGTCCTGATGCGGTTGGTGCTCCTGGTGGCTCCGGCTTGACCGTCCTGTGGGACGACTGCTGCACCTGATGAGGGGTCGTTCTCAGGGACTTCCAAGGGCGTGAGCGAGTGTGGCTCCTACTGGAAGTGGCTGTGTGTTGTGTTGGTTAGATGCTCTTCATGCTTGCAGGTTGTCCTTCCGGACTTCTGTTGCTATTGAATTTATTCCAATATCAAATCTTACTGATAGCGATATCAATATTGTTTAAAAATGGTAGTTTATGATGTGTATATACTGTGTCATAGGATCATATTTTAAAACTATGATTATAGCGTCCATAGTATGTATTAGTATAATATTTAACACCTTTCAGGAGTTGTTTCATTAAGTACAGTAGGAGGTTTTGGGGCAAAACAATATATATTATTTCAGAGTTATTTTGAAATCTCCATTTGCTGATATTTTTATTTTCTAGAGTCACATTAAGTCGGTGGACTCGGGAGAAACTAACATAGAAGGAGCCATAGGTGCGTAGATGGTGGGACATGTTGCACCCGTGGTTGAGGTACTTTGACGCTGTGATTTTACACATGTAAACAAACACCTCTAATGACTAACTGTCTTTCCAGGACTGGTGGCATCGGAAGAATTTATCAAGATCACGTTGTCAGCTTTTGAAGCAATAATACAGTACCCTATTCTGTTGAAGGACTATTGCTCTACGGTCAGTTCTGGCAGCTGTTGAAAAATACACCTTTTCATCTACTTGGGAGTTCTGTGTACCGTAGAGATCTGAATACTAGTGAATGCATACATCACAATTTACTTACTTACTTTTGATAGACATTAGGCTGTTTCTAGTTTGGGGCCTTTACAAATGTTGCTATGCATGTTCTCGCTTATGTGTTTTGCTCTATTTAAGCATGCGTTACTTTTAGGGTGCATACTTAGGAACGGAATCAGTGGCTGCAGGATATATGTAAACTCAGCTTGTGCACCGAGTACCTTGGTGTTTTCCAAAGAGGTGGCACCGCGTGACGTTGACCCCGGCAGCTCAGTGTCTGATCCCATCCTTCCCAGCTCCTGTCGTTTCCCTCTTTCCAGTGGATGCCTACGTAGCAATATTTCAGCATAGTTTTACATTTTTGTGCGGTCCAGACTATGAATGAGGCTGAGTGGTTTTTCAAATGTTTGGTGACCATTTGGGAATACTCTTTTATGATGTGCTTATTCAAGTCGGGGTTGGTTTTTTTTGGATATTTTTAAACTAATTTTAAACACTCATTAGCATAAATAAGTTCATAATATTTTCTTGCCATCTGTTTTTAGGGTCTTTTTAATCTAATATCTCCTTTCAAATGTTTGCCATTTATTGTTCATTTTTTAATCTTTTCTTGTAATCTGACTAGAGGTTATTTTTAGTTTTATTAACTTGATCAGTGAGCCAGTCAGTTTCTTCCCTGTTTTTCTTTGCTTGGGTGTGCTGGTGGCAAACTCCGTGATAAAGTCATTGTTTCTTGAGGGAGGTTTTGTCTGGGTATTAAATTCTAGGCTAACAGTTATTTTTGTTGCTGTTGAGTATTGTGAAGGTGTTATTGCATTACCCTATGTTCTGAATTGTAGCCATTGAGAGTTGAGCTGATGGTCTGTTTTGTTTTGTTTTTTTCTGAAGATAATCTTTGTTTTTTTCCCCTCCCCTTAAGGAGTTTTTGGAGGGGTGAACAGGGAGGATCTTTGGTTTTCTGTAGATGTGCTGTGATTTAACTGAATGTAGCCTTCTATTTATTGTGTCGGATTCTCTGTGCCTCTTGAGTCTGTGGATTGTCTTTTTCCATACTTGCTGGAAAGTTCTCAGCTTTCTCTCTGCTTGTTCTCTCTCTGTCTCCCTCAGCAGCTCAGACTACAGGTGCAGTGGGCTTTCTCACCGTGTTTTCTGTGTGTCCCGTCTTTTATCTCAGAGTTATATTCTGGGTAATTTTGTTTCTATTCTGGATAATTCTGTTTCTGTCTTCGTTGCCCTCCAGTTTGGTGCTAAATATAGCCATTAACTTATTTTTTCATGTGTAGAAGTTTTGTTATCAGTGGAAATTCTGCATGTCTTGTTTTTTTCAGTCTACTATATTGCTTTTTATAATTTTTGGCTCCCTGAGTATATTTCCCAGTGTGTGGCTTATTCATTCACGTTTGAAGGATTTTGTTGTTTTATACTAGGTACGATAACTCCAATATCAGGAGACTGCAATGTGCTGTGGTGTCTGTTGTGACTTGCTCCTGTCCAAATCGGCGTGTGCTCTTGGAGGCCTTACTAGTACTCACTGCTTGTGGTCACAGGCATTCCCTGAAGCCTGGTGTGCCTGTTTCCTCCCCCAAGAGGCTTTGTAAGTTCATCTGGGGCTCTGTCAGTCAGGACTGCCTTAGACCAAGGTCATTGGTGCCCACTTTGCAAATCCCCGAGACTATAGTCTGAGATCGTAGCTCCCCAGGGCAGCCTTCTCAGCCGTTCCTAGGAGTGTGAGTGCAAGTGGGGGGGTTGGTGACTAGATCTGGCTCTTCTTATTACTCTGAGTGTGTGGTCCCCACTCCTCTGTGCCCAGCTCGGTGTCGGAGACTCACAGAACTCCAAGTGCTGGGGAGACCTGCACGCAGACCCCCATCTCCCGCCTTAGTGGGCCCTCCCTGGAGCCCGATGTTTGTATCATTGGCAAGCGCCTCCAGGGCACAGCCAATGAATGTGCTGAGATAATTGGGCACAAATGCTCATTCTGAGAGTTGAGTTCTGCTCCAGTTTCTTGTTGAGGCTTTTATTCAAAAATTGGTCTGTAAATTTCCTCATTGTCTTTTTGGTCCCTAAGAATTTTAAAGATTTTGTTCTTTTCTATTTTATCTGGCATTTTTAAAATTGTTTCCATCGAGAGAGTCCATTCAACAGTACCCACTATCTGCAGGAGCCCTGTTTACCGTGGTCACTTTCTGAGTAGTGGTTCTCAGTCTTCTCTTGAGATAGTATTTGCTTCAGTGTTGCTTGTTGACTCTTCTCTGATGAGCAATGGCCCAATGATAATTTTTCTGTGACCCAGCAGTTGTAAATATCTGTACTTACATTTAAATAGACATTTAATAGTTTATTTTCCAATCATGAAATGCTATGGTAATAGTCATTAAAACTATAGTGCGTATTATGAGAGAAGTGGTTTCATGGCAACTCCTGGGCTTCGTGAAAGTATTTTTTAGTGCAGTAACCCATGGGAAATCCTCTAATTACTGCTGCTTGACCGTGGCTGGAATACAGGAAGTTGAGGATTCAGCACCCCGAGGAGCATAATGTTGTTTGAAATGTTAGCACAGCCTGTGTTCAAGGTCGCTGATGGAAACTTGATTATATGGAAGTGGTTACATGCATTTAATTCTTGCTGAGCCTGAGTGCTTAACTGAGATTTTTCCCCAGAGTTCCCAGAGTTTAGCGTATTCAGTGCTTCAGAGTTCAGAATGATCAGTGTGGCCTGCAGGAAAGTTAGAAATGCAATAATAATTTGATTGGGACAGAGAATTTGTTCCATTCATGGTGGTTTCAATATATGTTATAATAGGAAATGGAAAAATTAAGGTGATTCTTATCAGAAAATTCTGCTAATAATATACATAAGTCACCTAAAATACATTTCAATTTCTTTAACTTAAAAGAATAAGTTAAGTCATTTTTATGAAGAATCTGTCTTTTCATGAGTTTTTAAACTAAAGGGTGGGGGCTAATAAATACTGAGTAGTTTAATTTTAAGAGTTGGTGAGGATGCAGAACCAGTGTGAAGACCCTCAGAGACTTCTGGTGGGAGTGTAAGCTGGCCCAGCGACTTGGGAAAACTGGCAGTGGCTACTGAAGTTGGTAAATGTAAGCTTATTTTTTGCAAAGTTAACTGCTATGAATTAGCATACCTATTTACCTGTCAATTGATCATTGGCATAGACTCGTTTATTCCATGAGTTTTCTATAGCTACTGTGACAGATTACCACGAATTGAGTGCCTGGAAACAGCACAGAGTCAGGGTCCTGCCGTTCTGGAGGCCGGAGTACAGGACGGGTCTCTGGGGCTGAAATCGGGATGTCAGCACACCTGTGCGTACTTCGGAGGGTCTGAGGGGAAAAGCTGTCTCCTTGCTTTTTCCAGCTTCCAGGGGCTGCCTTTACTCCTTGGATTGCAGCCCCTTCGTCCATCTTCAAAGCTGGTGGCACAGCCTCTTCGAATTCGCCACTCTGACTCCTGCTTTCACTGTCACATCTCCTTCTCTGACTGACCCCCCCTGCCTCCTTCTTATAAGGACATTGGGTTGTTATGCTGGGCCCACCTGTATAATCCAGGATGGACACCTCATCTCACAATTTTAACCTAATCATGCCTGCAAAGTCCCTTTTACTGTGTCAGGCAGCTGATCAGCAGGTTCCAAGGGATGGTGTGTGGGCACCTGTCTATCGACGTTCTACCACGGATTCCTGTTTTTATCATTTTGTGCTCAAATGACACCAGATTCAGCCAGTGGAAACCCTTTCAAGTTGGCTTGTGTGTCCTTGTGACACACCTCAACACTCTTTTGAGCTGTTCTTTACTTTCTGGCACAGCGAGATATTCTGGCCTGGCCCTGGAATGAGTCCTTTCTCCTAGGAGCCCTGGATCCCCTCACTGGGAAATGGCGTGAGAGACCAAGAGCTGGGCTCTAAGTGTGCTTCTGTCTCCTGAGATGTCTAAGCTTCTAGGCCCTTCCAGGAAACATAAGTGGGACATCTATGCATGCATGTACATACGTGAACACACACATATAATCCACTCATATGCATTCTTATATATCATGCACATACATGCATGTAACATATTTTGAAATCATGAATTCACACGTGTCTTCAAACCTAACCCACCCCCACACAGTTCTCTCTCTCCTACCCCCATCCATAGTTGTGTGTCCTTCCTCCTCTGTGAAAATTCTGGTTTCTAACAACATCAGCACATTTTCTCATGTGCTTAATTCCAATACATCGGAAATTGTTATAGAATTGCTTCACCTGAGCCAGTACAGAAATGAACCTAGTGAAATGAACTGAGATAAATGAGCCTTTAGTGTGAAATTTACGTTTACCTGGCCAGTTCTCCTGAGCAAGGCTGTGTTTACTGTTGGCCGTAACTGTGAGTTTCAGAGTCTGGTATCCTCTCTCACGTCCTTGTTCCATCTCTCCTCTTGTCTCTGGGTTCCCGTAGGAAGTCCTTCCTCAAGCCCATACCTTGCAGCTCCCTCCGTTGGAATCCTGTGTCATTGTACAGGGGACCTGTTAACGTGGTTGGTGAGGTGTGGGGGGCCCTGCCTGTGCAGGGCGTCATTTTGTTGGCTTGGACATCAGGGCGGTGGTGTTGGGCTGTGAACTTTCTCCAGCCTTTTTATCAGTGTAGAGAGGGCAAGTACACATTTAGGATTAGGAATAAATTCAGTTGTAAACAATAGGAATTTTGTTTATGGTGCCAAAATAGTTCATCAAATGACATAATAGATATTAAAATTAGACTGTGAAAGGGATTTGTCCTTTCTTCATTGTCCATTTTTTAAAAAATATATTTAATTGATTATGCTATTACAGTTGTCCCATTTCCCCCCCTTTATTCCCCTCTGCCCTGCACAACCCACCACCCACCCATGTTCCCTGTTGTCCATTTTTATTGGGGGAAAAAACTTGCTTTTTTGGAGGTTTCAAACCACAATTGATTGTGCTCTGCCTGATTACTAATAAATCATAGAGGTGTTTTGTAAATGGATTTACATCTTTTGCATTTATTTCTAAAAATAACCAAGATTACCTTGTCCTAGTTCTTGGGTGTATTTGACAAAACCTGAGGATCACATGTCTCCTCTCCCCCAACATTTTGATCGTTGTTTATCTTAAACTTGAATGAAGATCACCAGCTTGTATATATTAATTTGATGGTTTAATGCCAACCCATGCCAATCGGATTTTGCATCATATACTAAAGTTCCTTTCATGAACCCTGCAGGTTTTGATTAATTACTGTTTTGATGATCATAATGTCACTTTGACTCGAGGACTTTTTCAGAGTTAAGTCAGCTTGATGGTTTGTTGAAGGTCATGCAGACTTGAAATCCAGGATGAATTTAGCTGTTGATTTTCCCCCCACTCCTTTGATTAGTGATTCTGTCCCTGGGAAAAAAGCGTAGATAGTGCTTGTTACCAGTTTTGTGTTTATTGAGATTTGAACCAAGTCTTTAACATCTTTTCTTTCAGGTTGTAGATTATATCCTGCCACCCTTGGTCTCCTTGGTTCAAAGTCAAAATGGTAAGTGACCACGTCAGCCCGAGTCCCAGCAGGGCAGGGTCTGTCTCCCTTCTGTGTCCTTGCAGTCACAGGCTCGGCATTCTCTTCTTTCCAAGTGGAATGGAGACTCTTCAGCTTGCGGTTGCTCTCAGAAACCGCATCCCTGCTGGTGAGCCAGGAGGCTGGGGATGGCAGGAAGGAGGCAGATGTCGATGCGGACAGCAACCTTCTGGCTCTCATTAGAGACGGCTTACTTCCCCAGTGAGTACCCCGCGCTGCACGCACACGGAGACCGGTGGGCTGTCCAGGGTGCTTCTGTTGGATTAGATACAGTGACGGCGTCGGGGTCTCTGTGTCCTCATATTCACGTCCACGTGCTTATGTACTCCTTGTAGGAAAGGTTAGAAACAGGCAGTAACTATTACCTGCAGAGGGCCCCGGAGAATCTCAGTCCGTCTTGCAAAATATCCATTTAGAGCTTTTACTGTGTTCTGCAGGCACTCGACTCTGAGGTTAGGCAGAGTTAAAGGTGTCTGTGACTCCAGGGGTGATATGTATTATTCAAGGTCAACTTGATCGGAGTACTGAGAGATGAAATTGGGACTTTTCTGGCCTCTACTCAGAAATCATAGAAATGAAAACCTTCCCTGCCAAACTCTTGTGATGGAAATTGTTTAATTACAAACAATGTTTTTTGGAGGGGTTTCGTGGAACAGGTAGTGTATTCATTAACAGAAAGGAGTTATCTTTTCCCTTTCATTGCTCACACAGAACATGGGGATGACCATGGAGATCTAATCTCATGCTGTTGGTGCAGTAACATGCCGCACAGGCTTGGAGCCGAGGGGCGGTAGGCTGTCCCCTGTAGCTGAGGTGTGCAGTGGGCTGTCCCTTGTAGCTGAGGTGTGCAGTGGGCTGTCCCGTGTAGCCCATGTGTGCAGTGGGCTGTCTCTGTAGCCGAGGTGAGCAGTGGGCTGTCCCATGTAGCCGAGGTGAGCAGTGGGCTAGGCCAACTCGGGTTGTGTAGGTGCGCTCTGTGAAGCTCGCACAGTGATGAAGCCTCCTACTGACTGGTAGGAGAAGGATGATGTGTTCCTCAGAGTGGATCGGAGTGATCATCCTTTGCCTGTAGTCACTGGCTGGGTGTCATTCATTTCAGGGGACCCCTTGCTAATACAGGCTTGATACTTTCTGGGGTAACGTGTTGCAATCAGTTGGAACACATTTTCTCTTCTTGTCTTCCACCCCCAGATGTCATGCCTTTTCCGTCTTAACTAAGCACTTACTGTGCCCTGTGGCTATAACCTCCGTAGTTCGATATGTGACAGCAAAACCTAGCATGAAGTTTTTCCTTCTTTCCAATTCCATGGACAGATGTGTTCTTGCCATAGATCTCAGCAACCACAGCAAACGATTTTTTGTTTTTCCTTATTGAGAACTCTCACTTCTTTATACTTAAAAGAAGCACTTTATGTCTTTGTTTTGCCACGTCCGAATTGCCAGCATCACTACTCTTGCGCTTTGGGGCATTATTTGTAAAAGAAGGGCGCCTTGAACACAAGCACTGCGGGGCCGAGACTGTCGGCCTGATAAGGGAGATGGCTACTGAGTGACTAGTAGGTGCGCAGAGTGCACAGAGTGGGTACTCTGGACAAAGGTGACTCCGGTCTTGGGCAGGACAGAGTGGGGCAGTGCAAGATTTCATAATGCAACTCAGATGGCACACCAGTTAAAACTCAGGTACCGATTCCGGAGTTTTCCACTTCGTGTTTGCAGGCTGCGGTTGACCACAGGTAACTGAAACTGCAGGGAGCGAAACTGCAGATGCGGGGGGCCCTCTGCACACATACCAGTGTCAGTGCTTTTCATTTCATTCATGTTTTAATCCTCTTTCGACCCTAATACTGGGGGTAAAGCCCAAGGAACCATGTTTTTGTGGCTCTCTAGTTTTTACATGAAAGGGTCATATTAGGTAAAAGAGTATTTTATTTGCAAATAATAACACTCATCGCTGACTTGGAAAATAATTGTTTACTCACATAGCCAAGAAGTCCGGGACTTGCGCTGGCCTCAGACAGACCTGCACTCGGGTCGGGGTTTATTCTGTAGGACCGTGGGTTTGGGTCTCTCTCTGCGTGGCTTTGTTCTCAGAAACGCTCTTTCTTGTTGGCAAAAGGCTCCCAGGCACTGATCCTGGAAAACTAGTGGATGCTCTTTCCAGTAGCTCTGGTGAAATTTTGAGGAAGGATAATAATTTAATCTCGTTAAATCCCATGTAATACCTGTGTCCCAGGTGCTCATCAGAGCTGTTGTGTGATAGGAATGGAAACTCAGTGGTAAGAATAAATATCTCATTAAAATAGATATTAGTTACGGTTGTCAGAGAAACAGAACAAATAGGATGCATACATACACACAGAGAGAAAGAGAGCTGTGTATGGGAAGGACTCAGCTCACGCATGTCTGGAGGCTGAGAAGTCCTGAGATCTGCAGTCGGCAGGCTGGAGACTCGGGTGGGCCGATGGTGGTAAGTAGCTGACAGGCCGGCCCCCCAGAAAGGCTGAGGGGTTCCGGCCCAAAGGTAGCCAAAGAGCTGTGTCCGGGCCGAAGGCAGTCGGAGCGGGAGGAGCTACCTCTCACTCAGCCTTTCCGTTCTGTTTACGTCTTCATTTTCATTGATGAAGACGGCCCCCACCAGGGAGAGCAGTCTGCTTGACTGAGTCCTCCGACTCAAACATTAACCTCCTCTGGAATCGCCCTCGTAGACACACCCAGAACAGTGTACAAGCAAATGTCTGGGCATCCTGCGACCCAGTCACGTGGACACATAAAACTCACTATTACCGCATCTATCATAAACACCATAAATGCCTGACTTTACAAATGATGAGTTAATATCAAAGGCCCATTACCGTTTCTCAGTGTACATGCTTTACTTTCCGAAGAGATGAACTTTAGTTACAAGTATTTGGTTAGTGCCCTTTGTATGCAGAGGATTATAATTTCACTTACAGGGAGACAGTGTTAGGGTTAGACTTTGAAACCTGGGTGTGACTGGGGAGAAAAGGAGAGGGTGCCCTGGGCAAGAGTGGGGAAGACCAAGGTGTGGAGCAGGCCGAGTGGTGGGCAGTAAGCAGACCCTCTTCTCCCCGGCAGATGTCTGCAAGTGAGAGTCCTGGGAAGAAAGCTCAGAAGAGAGTATTTTCTCCCTTCATCGGCCGTTTGCTCACCGACACTGACTGACTGCGTCTTATGTCATTGGCATGTTTCTCATTCACGGGAATATAATAATGGCCAAGATGGGCTCAGCCTCTGCCTTTGTGGAGTGTGCTGTTGGGTAGGGCCAGATACTTCAGAAATCAATCATTTTTTTAACTGAAGAAATTTGTAAGTCATGCAAGTAAACATGTTTATTTAAATATAAATTAAATAAAACCCTGTGAGCCTACTCGATGCGCATAAACCTGCCTCTTCCTGAGCCATTCTTTGTACTTACTGTTCCTTTGCTTTTGAGTTTCACCGTTCACTCATCTAAGTTCCTAAAGCTCAGGGTTTCTCCAGATTGTATGAGCTTAGGATACTATTTCCCATGGCCTGTCTGTTAATATCTCCCAGAACTCTTGTGTTCTTTAGATTAGAATTTTGAAATACTACTCAAGGGCATTTCCATGAATGCCAAGAACTAGAGAAGGGTGCTCACCCTCAAGTTTTTAACTCTGACTTATAAGCATTAACTAATGTTAATACGCTCAGTGGCTTAAATGAGCATCTGTTTACTAGGTCTTGCTCTGTAGGCGAGAAGCCTACAGAAATCCAGCGTGACTTTGGCTGTTTGCCCAGGAGCTTGTGCTGCTGAAGTCCGGGGTCTCTCTTCCGGGACGAGCCCCTGTCTGAGGACTCCAGGAGAAATCTGCTTCCCAGCTCGTGCAGGCTGTGGGCAGAATGGTTTCTCCTGGTTTGTATTAGTTTCTTAGGGCCACTGTAACCAATAACCGCAATCTGACTGGCTTAAAACTGCAGAGATTTACTCTTTTCCCGATTTGGGAGGACTGATGTCTGAAATCAAGTGTCAGCAGCACTGGCTCCTTCAGAGACTCTAACGTAGAGCCTGGGCTTCTCCACGCCTCTGGTGGCTGCCCCAGCCCTGGGTCACGGCCGCGGCCCTCCAGACTCTCCCTGTCTTCCCTCAGCCTTCTCCTCTGTGTGTGCGCACAGGTTTGCCGGTGCCTTTCTCTTGCAAGGACATCTGTCATCATATGTAAGGCTGCCCAAGTTCAGGATGACCTTATCTTGAGGTCCTTGACTATAGCCACAAAGACCCTTTCCCCAGATAAGGTCACACTCACAGGTCCTGGGGGTTAGGACTTGGACGTAGCATTTTGGAAACCATCAGCCAACCAGTGCTTAGCTGTAGAACAAAAGTCCTTGTTCTGTGCTGTCTTATATGTTCCTTCAGTGGCCCTTTCGTCTTTAAGTCAGCAAGAGTGTGCCAACCCCCCGCCCCCCATATTTGCAGTTTCTCCCTCCTTCTGTCATCAGCTCGAGGAAACTCTGCTTATCAAAGTTGGTGATGTTGGTCATGGGTAACTAGGGTCTTGTGGTTGGAATCCATTTGTATTCGGATCTTGGTCCTGCCATTCCCTTGGTACATGTGCCCTCGCTTCCTCCCTCCCGGCTTCTTTCAGTTTCTCCCTCTCCCTTCAATGTAGGTGAACACCAGTAACATCACTGAGTTACCTGCATGATTAATGAGGAAAAGTTTGTTTTCTGGGAAGAAGGATAACCACACATACTCCGAAAATTACCATGACTTCTTTTTCAGTAGAGAGACCGGATTTAATTTTAAAGGTTCATGCAGAAGAGAAGAGGGAATACTTAATAGAACTTAAGCCCAGAGTGACCTTATTAATTAAAAATTGGCACCTCTCAGAAGTTTAATATCAAAGTCATTATCAGTGAGAGCTTAGTATTGAAAGTAGTCTTTCGCTGACTGTTTGAACATTTTACTTCTTTTTTTTTTTTTGAGATTTGTTACATAAGGTGAGGGCATTTCTCATTCAACATTTAGCTGTCAGTGGGATTAGGTTCTTCACTGGGAAACACACCATTGTTCTTCTTGGGGAGCGGACATGTTAGTATGTGCACAAACACACTGCGTTGTGTGATTGTGCCCCTGAGACAGGAAGCCCTGCCTCCCCTCCTCCCCACTCCTGTCTTTCCTCGGAGGCTGCGAGCGGGTGGCAGCCGTGGGAAACGTGTGCTGTGCCATTGGCCTTCAGTAGACTGGGCCCACTTTGTCAGCAAGGGCCTTAGTTTTCATGTTTTTTTTTAGCTTTGAGTGTATTTTTCTTAAATTCTTTGTTAACTGATTTTTAGAGAGAGAGAGAAACGTTGATCTGTTGATCCACTGATTGATGCACTCATTGGTTGCTTCTTGTACGTGCTCTGCCCAGGGGATCGAATCCATAATTTCGGCGTATTGGGGTGATGCTCTAACCACCCGGGCTACAGGGCCAGGGTGGCGTGTTGTACTGAAGAGAGACCGTGCGGATATGAATGCGGACATAATAAACTATGTTTGTTATGACGATACGGCAGTCAGCGTTTTCCTCCTGGGGAAAGTGAGCACTGTCTTTGCCTTTTGTTAGTTGCTTGGGACCCGTGCAATTACCAGGGCCACACTGACTTCCTAAATTGCTAAGGCTCTGTTTTGCAGAATCTGAGAGTTATTTCCCTTACAAATTAGAATGGTGTTACCCTTTAGATGGCAACATAGCTGTAGAGTGGTTTACCTGCCTTTGGAATAATGTCCAGCAAAAGTCATGCATTTGGTCTCTGTGCCGGTGGTTCAAAGGACAATCAGGTGGTTCTATATTGCATTGCTTAACTATGTGCGTTCTATGTGAAAGTAGGTGTGAGTTTAGCCATCTTTGATGGCGACCAGAACAGAAAGGAGTATTTCATTTTTAGCCTTTCCTTAGAAAAAAATTTTTTTGCAGATAAAATTTAAGTCACAAATATTTTTGCATCAGAAAGAAGTATGGTAATGTTCTGCTTTTTTCCTTTTACCTAATTCTTTTCCGTTTTGAGTGTGTAACTAAACCAGTGCATCTGGGTACAGTGATCCCCCCACCCTTGATTTGAGTAATTTAGTTAGATAAGATTAAATATTCTTTCATCTTTGATAGGGATCATTTTAGTACTTTGAGTCTTCAGAACAAAGTTTTATAAGTATATATTTTATTTATTTCTCTCGTTGTCATGCTGTTTAGGCCTTCTCACCCAAGATTATGTGACTATTTACACGTTTTAGTATTCTAATATTGTTGAAGTTTTTCACTTAGATTTTTAATTTATTGACAATACATGTTTATAAGATATGAGCTGACCGTTCTAACTCCCTCTCTGTTACTTCCTTGTCCATTGTCGTCACCTTTCTTTCCTTTTAACTTATTTGCGTATTCTTTTTTTAAAAAATTTTATTTATTTTTAGAGAGAGGAAGGGAGGGAGAAAGAGAGCTAGGGCTTATATACGTATTCTTGATCCCTCCCTACACATAATGATTATCGTGGTTTTATAAAGTAGTTTAGCTTTTATTTAGACTCTTTTTCCTTGCATTTCTCCTAAAGTTTCTTGGATATTCTGGAATACTCTTTCCCCCCCAATTCTCAGATACCCTCCATGGAGCTGTGAAATGTCAGGGTGTGGCTAGATACCAGCAGAGTGGACCTCCTCAGGGTATGGTGCCCCTCCTTCCCCCCAACGAAACAGGTGCCTCTTTGCACTTGGCCAATTCTTCGGTCACATCCCTAGAATATAGCCTTTCAGTACTTTGGAGATATTTAGGTAGCCGTTTCAATTTTCTGCCAGCCTACCTGGCTGGGCCCTGGTTCCTGCTGGTGCTTGACAAGACAAGGAAGACCCCATCCCTTGAGCCCCTGCACGTGATTTTTAGATGTCTTCTTTCCTGTGGGATAGATGTGAACCTAGGATGCATGCCTTTTCCTGCCCAGCTTCTAGCCAACGGGGACCTAGCAGAGGCCCCTTATTTGAGGAGGATCCTGGAGGCAGAAGAGTGGGGTCTTGGAGCGCTATCTGGATGGTGTACTCTTGACTTGGTAGTGACATCAGTCTGTGGCCGGGCTTGGGGCACGTGGAGTGCCCTTCTCCAGCCCCTGACCATCAGCACGGGTCAGCAGCTCACTGGTCGCCCTCTTCCGGAGCCAATTCAGGGGTCTGGGCTTATCATTGTTTTTTTGTTTTTTTCTTTCTGCCAAGTGACATTCAGAGCAGCGCGAGATCCCATTGCCATCAGTTCAGCTGCTTTATCTGTCTTTGGAAGAGAAGCTGAATCAATCATAGCATTCTTTTGGCAAGTTCTTGCTGACTATTATAAACCTCTCTTTGATTGAACTAAAATACATTCAGAATATTCAATGTTTGGATTCTAAATATATCCATTATGACTTTTATACATTTTTTTTGCCCAAGGGGAGAAAAACGTAACAATAGTCTTTGCAAAAAATTCTCATGCATGGGCTGGCATAGGCTTCATTCTTCCCTCCTGTTTCAGGGTTAGCTAACCTCAGACAACCTCAAGACATTCGTATTCCAGTCAGTGATGTCTCATTAGTGTTCGCTTTCTACATGTAGATTCTACCTGCTTGTATTCTAGTAGATTCAATGAAAAAAAAAGTGGAATTTGTTTAAAAATGTTTTATGTTCTGCTATTGAGATGCTCTCCAGCGTGTGTGTCAGCAGCTGCCTGCATTTTGTTTAGCGTTTTCCACACATGCATGTACGGAGATCATGTGGGGCGCTTTGTAAAATCCCTGGGCTGTGGTCCTTCCTCCAGTGCTTTAGCTCGTCCGGGAGAGGGCGGGGAGCTGGGCGTCTGGGGCACCTGAGCGACTCATCAGAAGTTTCTCACCCCATTTCAACGGAAATTCTCTGCCTGACAGTTTCAAAACACTGGTAAGCTGTAGAAGGGCTCACTCTCCTCTTGTCTTTTGTTGACGCTGCACTTTAAACTCAGCACTGTTCAGTTTTTCTGCTAAGGACTTGTGTCCTGAAGGGTTAATTTAGAGGTGTGCAGTGTTCAAATCCTATACATTACAAAGAAATTGGCCCTTGACCACCTTCTGGAAAGTAACTTTGGAGCCTTTGGAATATCCTGCCTACTGAGAGGGTCTCCGTATACACAGGGCCTTGAATCGTGCCATATAGTTTACATTATAACTATGTGCATTACAGTCAGGGCCTCGGGCCTCACTGTATCAGTGTGACCTCTGGAGGGGCTGGAGACTGAGTAATGGGGTGAGCCACACAGGCACCCCCTGCCTCTGTGACTGACCCCTAATGAAACCCTGGGCACAAGGGCTCCAGGGGGCTGCCCTGGCTGGTGGTGGTCTGCACATGTGTCACACCTGGTTGCTGGGAGGTGTAAGCTCTGTCCACACAACTTCATTTCGAGGGGACAGCTCGAAGCTTGTGCCTGGCCCTTCCTGGGCTTCACCCTGTGTGCCTTAAAAGATTCTATTTATTTATTTTTAGCTAGAAGGGAAGGGGGATAGAAAGAGAGAGAAACATCAGTTGGTTGCCTCTCCCACGCCCCCCGCCCCCCGCAACTGGGGACCTGGCCCAAAACCCAGGCACGTGCCCTGACTGGGAATTGAACCAGCAACCCTTTGGTTTGCAGACCTGCACTCAGTCCACTGAGCCACACCAGCCAGGGCCACCCTATGTGCATTTCATTGTTGCTGATTTTAATCGGTATCCTTTCACTGTAAATTAGCCATAATCAGGAGTATAACAGCTTCTCTCAGTTCTATGAGTTCTTGTAGCAAATCATCGAACCGGAAAGTAGTCTTTGGTACTGCTGACTTACGATGATAAGAGCTTTTTATTTTATAAGACTATTGGAGAATAGAATAATGATTTCTCTATAGTATGAGAAGAGTTGTTCCTTTTAAAAAATTTATTTAAATTGGATGTTAAATTTTACGAATACATTTTCATCACTTCTAAAGATGTTTCCTTGAGTTTTATTTTGCTCACATGATAAAACGCACTGTTCTCCTAAATTTGAGATTTTTCATTTCTAAAACTACTTACGCTTGGTTGTGCTATTTCTTTAAATATACTGTTCTCTTTGATTTATTAATATTTTATTTATGATTTTGTTATGAGTGATTTGGTATTTTGTCTTTTATCATACGTGGGCAAATGTTTTAACTGCTATAATTGAAAAGTGTTTTCTAAGAAGACTTTCTAAAATGTGGTACTTCCCACCTCCTTAACCACAGCACTACAGCGCTTGCCGTTTCCCTGACTCACGCCCCGCACTGCGAGCACTACGGTGTGTAACGGGCCCTCTGGTCCCGCTGCGGTAAGAGCAGCTTCTTCCTCTGCGCTAAGTGCCTCCCAGACTGCTCTCCGTTTGGGATTTGTGGGTTTGCTTTCTTTTGTTTTTCCTGTGCTTTCAAGTCCCACTTGTAATTCTCAGCTTGCCTTTCTGTAATAGCCCCTCCCCTCCCTTTTCTTGGCTCCTTTTTAATGGCTGTGGGCTTAGAGACTGCATAATTCAGCTTATTATAGAATCATTTTCAGAACGAGAGTAAATAGGCCCTGAGTAAGAGCCTGGAGCCCTGTTCTCTATGTGAAAAGTGTCTGCTTCATGTCATGGATTTTTAAGTACACATTTTGGATTTTCTGGGGATAGTTAGCTCCCTCTTTAGTTGTTGGTTGTTCCAAATAGTTAAGTCGTAAAGTTGATTGGTTAGTTTTTTCCATCCATCTGTCCATCCATCTATCCACCCATTCACCCATCCACCCATCCATCCATCCTCCCACTCACCCATCCTACCATCCATCCACACACCCACCCATCCACCCATCTATCCATCCACCCATCCATCTATCCTTCCATCCACCCACTCCTCCACCCATTTATCCACCCGTCCATCTACCCCTCTACCCATCTATTCATCCACCCATCCACCCATCCAACCGTCCAACCATCCATCCATCTAATCAAGCATCAGCATGGTGCTCTATAATGGATAGCTTAACCTAATAGATCGACACAGTATGTAAACCAGCCTCTGCCTAGCAAATAGCATGGGAGTGCAGTCTGAACTTTTTTTGTGGGAACTTTTAAAAAGGACTTTTGGAGTTTTATTTTCTCTGGTGGTAACTTTCATTTCAGATTTTTAAGTTTCAATTAGAAGAATGCTGTGGAGAGGAGTTAACATAACAGGCCCGAGACTGCTATCCTTCAAAAGGCCTGCTTGCAAGGATGGCCCATGGCTGGCACATGAGAACCTGGCCCTTGGAGGGCTCTCATGTGACCTTGACCTGCTGAGGGCAGTTGACGGAGCCTGGACTGTTGGTGTAGACGGCGTGTTTGCACTGGATGCCCGCTTTCCATCAGGGAGCCTCAGATTTTGATACTTGTTAGACAGTGAACACCTTGGTTGCTTGAGACTCTGACGGGCTTTCATGAACAGAACCTCACTGCATGTGCTGCATTTTTGTGGCTGGGGGGGGGAGACAGCTCCTGGCCACCGAGCGTGGGAGAGGGGGAGCCCGAGCAGCTCTGTGCCCAGAATCCTCCAGGCCCGCCTGCACTTCTCCCCGCTGATTCATCCGGGGTCTTTGCCGTGTTGCTCTACAGTTGTCCCCTCCTCTCTGGGCTTCACTTTCCACACTTGCAGTTACCCGTGGTCAACCCCAGTCTAAAAATGCTAAAAGAAAAATTCCAGGAATAAACAGTTCATAGGTTTTAAGTTGCGTGCCATTCTGGTAGCATGACGAGATCTTGCACTGTCCACTGGGACGTGAATCACCCTTTGTTCGGTGTATCCACTCTGTCATGCTGTCAGCCTGTGAGTCTCTTAGCAGCTGCATGGGTTTTCAGATTCACTGTCGCTGTGTCACAGTGCTGGTGTTCAAGTCACCCTTATTTTACTAATAATGACCCCAAAGTGCAAGAGTAGTGATGCCGGCAGTTTGGACATGCCAAAGAGAAGCCGTAAACCATATTTATCTATGTATAGAAAAAAATTGTATATGTAGGGTTCAGTACTATTTGTGGTTTCGGACATCCAAGGGTGGGGGTGGGCGGTTCTTGGAATGTGTCCGTTTTGGATGCGGGGACAGCGAGCTAAATCTCACTGTGACTATGACCATATGTGAGTCTCTGAGTCCTCTAGCAAACCTCTGAGTGTGAGGGTGGACTTGGGGACCCCTGGCATCAGTGCCTGATGTTAAGATTTCCTGCGGTTTGTGCAGCTCAATACTCATTGCTTTATACAGACCATCTCATTGACGTTTCCCAAGAATCCCGGGAGGTCATTCGCTGTCCTCTCCACCGTTGCAAGTGCACATCCTGTAGCTCGCACGTTTATCTGAGTGTTTTTCCAATCACTCTGCCGTTGCAGGTACGAGCCCATCCTCACGGAGCCTGACCCGGTACCAGCGTACGCTCTGAAACTGCTGGTGGCCATGACCGAGCACAGCCCAGCTTTCACCAGGTACGCTCCCTTCGTGTTTCCCTTCCTCGTTGCTCGTCTAGGAGATGAATTTATATGTTCTGAAAATGTTAAAGATGATGAGATTCTAAAAGTGTAGCAGTTGAGTTACCCAGGTGGTAATTTTTCATGTTTTATGGTTTGTAATATCTGTCGTTTGTGCTGTTTTGGATCTTGTCTTATTTTTATCCCTTACTGGAGTTTGCATCCTGTGGAATTTTTGATGCTTTAAAATGGCAAATTCTTGAAAGAGAAAAAACTAACACATATCCTTTTAAAATGTCAATTACTGCCTCACTGTATTGACTATTTTATTAAACCTACAGTATATATAGATGATCACTTTAAAAGGATATGTGTCACCCATCCTAATTTTGGAAGGTGCCTAAAACGGTAGCTTATTAACCTATGTCGTTTTCCCCAGTGCCTTGGTAGTAATGGTTTGTAGGCAAGATGAAGTGCAGATCAAGAGTAGAATTCCTTTAGTGTTACGGGCAAATAGATTTCTTTTTTTTTAGGATATTATTTATTTATTTTTAGAGAGGGGAAGTGGGAGTGAAAGGGAGAGAAACACCAATGTATAGTTGCCTTTCACATGGGGACCTGGCTGGCAGTCCAGACACATGCCTTGACTGGGAATTGAACTGGTGACCCTTTGGTTCACAGGTTGGCACTCAATCCACTGAGCCACAGCAGCCAGGGTTCAGATCAATTTCTAGTAATGTAAAAATAACCATGAACCATTTGTTATAAGTTTAACTTATTTATTGGATTCTTCAGCATTATGTTCTTTGAAGGATACTCATCTTAATTTAGCATAAAGAGTTTAGAGTACTAAGTAATAACTATTGGAACATTAAAGCATGCTATGTCAAGTGAAATATTTATTATTTTACTGTGTTTATTCTTATTTTATGGGATTCTTAGTGGATAAAGAAGTCTTCAAAAGCTCAGTCATAGAACAATGGAGAATTTATTGTTCCCCTTAAATAAGGAACAAGAGACTGATCGAATAAATCTCCATTGTACCTGACAGGGATTTTCTTAAAAGGCACTATGGCCTTGTGAATCTGGCTTATTATTGGGTTGATAGCAGAAAGGGAAATTGCTTGCTACATCAGTTCAAGTTTACTGTTAGGAGGAGTGCGTTAACCCCCCCGAGCTCCGCCCTTTTCTTGCGCCTTCGTTTGACAGCAAGTCCTGCCGCACCATTGCTCGCAGAGAGAGCAGCGTCCCTGTCGTTCGTTTCTGTAAGAGGTGATCAATTTCAGCAAATCTTCCTTAGCAAACAAATTAAATTTTAACTTGAGTTCTTTTGGAGCAACATTCAGCTCTTTTCCTGAATTTTAAAAAAAAAGTGTATCTCTTACCTAAGAATTATTTTATTTTGCTTGGAAATATTAGAGCTCAAGTACCACGGTCGTTATTATTTTACTGCAAGAGGTCTAGCCCGCACTGTCCAAGTGTGAATTGAAGGTCAAGATTTCAAGCTTCCTGAGCATTCAAACAGTGGGTATTACAGCCAGCAACACCATCAGCTTGTGGCCTCCTAACTGTAGAAATAATAAACAGAGTCTCTTGGTAGATCAGAGTACCTCAAGTCTGGAAGAATCAATCCCTTCATACTATTTGGCAAGCATTAGCATCACAGTTCTGTTGCCCAGTTTGCAACTTTCTTTTGGGGATTTACCGGGGTCATTTACCATTTTAGAATTAGCAAAGTACTGGTGCTGCCAACTTTTGCTGTTGCTTTTCTACTCTGAATAATTCATGCATTGTTCATAAACATCTTCCACACGCCCGTCACTGACAGTCGGCTCGGGGACGCTAGGAGCCCAGCAGAACAGAACGTGACACACAGCCTGAAGCACAGACTCCCAGTCTCACGTCTCAATACCACATCCTCTTCCGTGTCAAGTCTTGGGATTTTCTGTGATGGCAGCTACTGGTCAGAATACATTACAGTGTCTGCTGCACAGACAGGGCCGTGGTCATGTAATTAAAAAGCACGAGAGCTGCCAGACTAAACAGGGGTCTGAGTTTCCAGCATTTCGTGACTTCCTAGGCACGCTTTCATTACCGCCTCTAACATGTGTTGCCACTTAGCTGTCTCTGCCGTAGCGAAGTCACAGGAAAGAAGCCCAGACGTGGTTGCTCAATGAGGTCAAGGCCTCTGAGACGCCCTGTACCCTTCTTCCTGCTGGGAGCCACCAATACAGCTCAGCCCAGCTGCTTGCAAAGCGCACACACTCCGTTTCAGTGTCTTGAAATTCTAAAGTAAGATTGGCCCAAAGGGAAAGTGGGCAAAGGAATGAAAAGGCCATTTCGAACAATAAACATGAAAGAGAGTCACCTTTGGTGGTGATCAAAGAAAGTTCCATTAAAATAATAAAAAGATCAAACTGGTAGCGTTAATATTTTTACATTAAACGTGTCGGGGTAACGTTGGCTAACAGCATTGCATGCATTTCGGGTGCGCAGCTTCACAGGACAACATCTGCACACTTGGTCGTGTGCCGCACCACCCAGAGTCTCGTCCCTGTCCGTCACCGCAGGGTCTGTTTTTCCACAGCGCCGTCCAGAGTCCAGTGAGACGTGCACTTTCATAAATCAGTGCGTCTCTGGTGGCGAGCGGACTGCCAGTGTGCATTAAACTCGAAATGCTCTTTGATTCCACTCCTACGACTGTATCGGAAGAACACAGTAAAAGATGTGCACAATAGTTATATACAAGGACATTCATTAAAATAGTATTTAAAGCAACAATAATAGTAAAGGCAGCTAGTCTCCGTCTTCAAAGAGCGCGTCTTAGGGACTGGATGGGCCGGCCGCCTCGCGTGCCCAGGCTCACTTCCTCCCAGCGTCACCCAGCGAAGTGGGCGGAGACACACATCTGTGTTCCCGGAGGACAGAGCTGGGACAGTTGAGGGAGGGTCTGAACGCATCGGAAGTGACCCCTCAACCACAATGTGCGTTTGCTTTCTAAAGAGTGCTAATAAAAAGTGGCACCTAAGGATTCCCTCCAGAGGACTAGTTGTAGACATGGTCGGGTAGGGAACTAAGTAGATGCAAGGACTCACTTTAAATGAATAGTTAGTGATGTGGGAAAGGTTTTTAATAAAAACCCCAATATATGTATTAGGGTCTGATCTTGTAGTCCCACCCCATATCCTGATGCAGTATCTCTAACAGGCTCTTAAATGAGGCGGATTCCAGTTCGAGTCCCAGACGCATTGCTGGCTTTGGAAGTGACGCTGAGCATTTACCTCCCCAGGCTAAGTAAACTTCAGTGTCTTTTCTCTGCAAAATGGACTTGACCTTATAGGGTCATTAGACATTAAGCGAGGCGTGGCTGTCCAAATGACAGAGCACGTGCACGAGAAATGGTAGCTATGTATTGTAAAGGCGAGATCGACCTACATCCTGTATGAATAGAAGAAAGACAAGTAAATAAAACATCAAAACTTATTAATGATTTTCTTATAGTGCTGGGATTGTATTTTCTTTCTAACGCTCTTCCACTTTTAGGACATACCACTTAATAAATATATTTTATACTTCTGTATATTCATACTTTATAAATAATTTTTTATCAGTAGCCACATAAAGTTATGACGATTTTTAATAATTTCTGTAATTAGGAGAGACCCCCCCCATTTGTGAAGCACACCCCCCTCCACACACACACAGAGGCTGGTGGTCCTCACTGGACGTTAACGTTGGTGGCAGTCCGTAACCCAGCTGCAGCTGTCATGGTCGGCAAGGCAGCTCTGGGGCCAGTGGTTTTAAGTGGCTCATCACTCCCTGTTCTTGTCTGTGAGTACCGTGGTATCATGGATGGGTCTTAGACAGCTCCTGGAGTGAGCAGGGGACACTAACATCACTCAGTGTAATGAAAGTATGCTTTATAGGGGTTGGGACTGAACCTCTGACCTGAACATTAAGGAGGTGAGCAGGGGTGAAGCTGTTCGTTTTGACCCTCTTTTCTTTTACCCCCATCGACGCTCTGGCTTCCTACACCCCATGGACACTGAGACCCCCAGGTGGTCTTCTTCCTGCTAGCTCTTTAAACGGGGCACGCCTCAGGGTCCTGTTCTTGGCCTGTCCGTCACTCTTCTTTCCAGACGTAACTCGTGTTCCCGTCTCCACTGGCCTTTCCTCCCTGTGCATTGTCTTACAGCGGCTTGGAGCGTTGGGATCATGGACTCCGAAGTCCATCAGCTGTGCTACCTTGGACAAGACTCAGCGCTCGTTTTCTTCTCTGGGATAAGGTGAATCATATCCAACTCATGAGGATTTTTCTTTGTCTTTTTTTGTTAGGACCCAGCGAGTTAGCACAGGCACAGTGTGGAGTCACTGTGTGGTCTGTGTTTACCGTTGTGCTGTCACTGGTCACACGCTGCAGCCTTTGTCTGGCCCCTCGGAGAGAGGAGGCCGTTTGTGTTCTTTCTTCCGTACCCCCTGTAGACGTCTGTGCCAGCACGTCCACTACCCGGGGTAGTTCTTGACGCAGCCCCGTGCGCGGCACATAATGAAGTCACTCGGTTAACGTGTATTAAATGGATGAGAGAGAAAAGAGAGGATCTTAGCCTGCTGTGAAGTAGATGCCACAGCAAAAATATCTCGCATTTCACTGAGTAATGGGACAAAAAGGGACCACAGAAAATAAGCGGGCTTGTTGAGTGGAGAAGCATTTGAAGAGCATCTCTGAGACAACCCCTGTTTTCAGCGTCGCGCTCATTCCTGCAGGGAGAAGACACGCTGGCCGTGTGTCCTCATCAGGACTGGCCTCTGGTCGGTGCCCCTGCCAATCCACTACTGTACTGATGCCGCTTCTTTCCGGTTAGTCCTCTCCCTGTTCTGGCACGAGGATCAGCCTGTGTCTTGCCTCTAGTTTCAGCATGTGGAGCTGTGTGACCTGTACAGAATCATGCCTTGGGGACAGTGGCAAGGGTTGAAAGAATCGTTAGAGAAAGGTATGCCACAGTGCCACAGGGCTCAGAGTGGCAGGGCTGAGGGCTCAGAACCGAGGCAGGACAGAAGGTGGTGGGCCCACGTGGAAACGAGGAGCCCAAACCCTTGGCTGGTTAACGAGAGCATTGGTCCCTGTGCAGGAGCAGTTTGCGCACCACCTGGGGCAGCTCAGGACTCTCTGGCCCCTCGTGGCATTGGGAGGGAGAAGTAGACGGAGACATCTCACACGTGAGCTGCACCCGCTGCAGCAGATCCTCAAGTCCGGCTGTCCCGTCTCGCCTTTTTACTTCTGTGATGGGGACGTTCCGTGGCCTTGTTCCATTCAGGACGTGCATTATCACACGCCCGGACTGGGCGTCTGTCGGGGTAGTAGGTAGGAAAGCAGTTTGCAAAGTTGGTAATGTAAAGGCAATTTCTTTCATTGCCATCTCAAATCTCCTTTCTATTGGGAAACACTTGCTTTCCACTTAACCATGGTTTCTCTTACCGAAACTTGTCTCTTTTGCATGCTATGTTAGTCAGTGGGAGATTTTTGTATATCAGAGGTACTACATTCTGAATGGCCTCATTTTCTCACTTAATTCTGAGACCTCAGCAGATGAAGCAGTCAACTTTATAATTTGGGTTTAGTTATTTTTTTTTAAATTTAATTTATTTATTTTTAGATACAGGTAAGGGAGGGAGAGAAATATCAGTGTGTGGTTGCCTCTGGTGCACCCCCCACCGCGGACCTGGCCCACAACCCAGGTGTGTGCCCTGACTGAGAATTGAACCAGCGACCCTTTGGTTCCCAGGTTGGTGTTCAGTCCACTGAGCCACACCAGCCAGGGCATATTTATTTTTATATTTTCTGTGTTTTTTGCCCCCTGGAGTGTAAACTTCAGGGACGAAGTCTGATGCCGGTGCGCAAGGAGGATTGTATGGATCTTTGCAAAATGACCAGATCTAAAAATTCTCTGTGCTAAAGCTGCTAAAATCTAAATGCTGCCCTTCCCCTTTTTGTGTGAAAAATAATTTTTTATCTGTGTACTTTTACTAAGAAAACTTCTGCTGTTCTGTGCGAGAGAATTAGCAAACGCTGTAGGCCAGTGCAAACGTTTCAGAGAGAAATGTTACAGATATTATTGCTTTTGCAGTAGACATAGTATCGTGCTATAGCTAAACATTATGAAACCATTCCTTTCTGAGGCTGATTCACTGAACCAATAATTTGAAATTCAGCTGATGTTAGAGATTTTTTATTTAAAAATGACTGCTGGTCTACTGGACTGGCAAATTATGTAAGTCATAAGAGATGAAAAAGCTTTGTTTTTAAGCCAGTGCTCATTTATGAATAAATGCAAACTCTAAATCTACCAACCTTGTTAGAAAATTTTTTTTTTTAAGTCCAGCATCTCTATTTGGATTTCTACCCAAGTTAGCCAGAAGCAGCTTATTTAAATAATCGAATCTGAAGTATTTTTTGAAAAGGAGGTGTGGTGGAGATGGAATTGGAATGGAGGGCAAGTTCAGGCTTGTGGGGGACAAAATTCCAAGGCGGCCTTTAAGGGTCCCAGCCCCTGGTATGTGCACACGTTCCCCCAGGCATTCAGGTAAGCAGTAATTCAGCGTTTCTGTGAAGGGTTACTGGAGACGTAGTCAGGGTCTCAAACCAGCTGACCTGAAAACATAGGACCAGAGGTGGGCCTGAGTACTCCTACGAGCCATTCACATCCATCCGGAGGTTGGAGACAGGGCAGGCCTGAAGCTAGAGGATTCTTTGCAGGCCTGCCTTCGCTGGCTTTGGAGAGGGAGGGGCCCATGGGACAAGGCCTGTGAGTAGCCTCCGGGATCTAAGAGGGACCCCCAGCTGACAGCCAGTAGGGAACTGGGGGCATCACTCCCATTGCTGCAAGGAGCTACTTTCTGTGAACATCAAGAACGAGGTTGAAAACGTTTCCCTTTCACCTGCAGCCTCCAGGTGAGAACTTAGCCCAGCCACACCTTCACTCCAGTGGCTGACCCTCTGAGCCCAGGGCCCAGCCTGGCTGAGCCAGACTTCTGCCCTCAGGATGTTGAATGGCTGAAGGGGTGTTATTGCTTTAAGCCACCGAGTTTGTGGGCGTTTTCTGGTCAGCAACAGAAAATGAAGACGAGGTGCCAGTTGTGACTCCCGGGAGGGCTGCCGTGGCCTACGAACTGGTCTCGTTGGTTCTCGACTGCTGTCACTCAACCTGTCTGTCGGGAAGACACAGCTGTTAAAATGTCAGTGTGTAGCAGGCCCACACCGGCGGATTGAGCCTGTTTACCAGGAGGGCTGCACAGGTCTCCCTCCCAGCCGCTTTCCCTCCACCCCCATCGGGAGGTGGCTCTTGAGCTCCTGCACCTGAGTCTGGGTGGCCTTGATGACGGGCTTGTCGCCATTTAGAGCGCAGCGGGAGTGGTTTTTTTTGTTCCAAGGCGTGGTTAGGAGAGGCCCCGCAGCTCCTGCCTTGTCCTCCAGGAGCTCTCCCTCGGCCGCGCCGTGAGGAGAGGACGGCAGCAGGCGACCAGTCCCCGGGCTCCACTGAGCCTTCCTGGGGTCGGCCAGTCCAGGTGCCGGACCGTCTTGGGACAGTTCCTCGCTCCTTCTTTGTCCTTCATGACTGCAACACTCTTTAAGTGTGCTGGGTAGTTGTTTTGTAAGAGCCCCTGCATCTGGGGTTGTCTGGAGTTTTCTCACCCTTGGATGGAGGTTATGTGGTTTTGGTGTGAGCACCCCGAACATGGCGCTGCGCCCTCCTCAGTGCGTCCGGTCGGGCTGCATGTGACATCAGTGGGTCCTGTTCCGGGGCTGAGAGCCGTGTTCTCGGTGAGGGGGCGACGGCCAGTTTCTCCACGGGAAATGTCTGTGGCAGGGGTACTTCCAGACTGTGCCTGTGTTCTGTGTTTTCACCATATTTTGGTGGGTCAGGCTATTACACTGCCACAGATTTTTTTCATTAGAAACAAAAGACAGAAACTTAATCTTTCAAATTTCTGCAGTCGTCTTGTCACAGACCACGACAGTTTGCAGTCTGGCTCTGGACTGCGGACCACCCCTTGTGGAGCCAGGCTCTGGCCTCTCCCCTCCCCCCAGCTTGTCTCCCCACCACAGTGAGACTGGAGTCTGAATGGCAAACCCAGCTGTGTCTCCAGAGACTCCCTGTCACCTTTAGGTGAAAAGCCAACTTCTTAGCATGACATTCAAGGCGGTGTCCTGTGGCTTCTTCATCTTTCCCGTTGATGCCCACCACTTAGAACGCGTGCTGCCTACCCCTACTGGCGCACCTGCCTCCTCGCACACCTCGCTGCCATCCCCACGGGCTTCCGAGGCTCCTGAGCGCTTCTCATTAGCAGTCTGAGCTGGTGAGGTTTTCTCCATGTTTATTCCCTTACGTACTGTGCATACTTCTCTGAAGGAAGTTAATTTTGTTTTCTATTTGTCTACCTGTTAAGTCACTAGACTCTTGAGTTAGAGGGTGTGGATTTTGAATGTATAAGATCAGTTCATGGCAAGGGCTCAGTAGTGTTAATCATAAGTTGACTTCTAAGAAAGTTTCCTGGATCAGAAGTCTTCCTGTCCTAGGGAAGGTCTGCATGACACGGCGGATTGCTGCAAAGCAGACACAGTGGGTGGGTTGAAAGGTTCTTTGGAGAGGAGGTGTCTCCTATATCAATTCGGTCAGCTGCGGAGGCCGGGGCGGAAGGGGGTCTCGCTTGCTTCAAGGGCAGACAGGCAAGCAAGGTCAAGGCAGTTCAGCTCCACGACAACCCGGGCCCTCTCTGGACTTCGGGACCGCTTTCTTTGTCTTGGCCACACTGAGCTGCAACATCCTTTGCCTTCCTTTCCCTGCACCTCCCCCTGGCTCCTTCCTCTGAATAGAGGAAATAGGGTGGGCCAGGGCAGGGGAGGGGAGGGGCACTTTAGTTCCTTTAGCTCTTGTCCTTGGTTCATGCTCAAAGACTCTTAGGTTTTAAAGGAAAGTTTTGAAAATGTTAATAATGGCTTGAAATTCAGCCCAACGCTCTTCTGTAGCCCTTGGAGCAGAAGCAGCGTCATCTCCTTGTTCCCACTTTTCCTGCCTGAGTTGCATCTGGTCATTTCTATCTAAATACTGCCAACCTTGCTTTATAGTGAGCCTTAGTTATCAAGCACCAAATAAAAGTTTTAAAAACATTTCCCAACACCAGGGCGACATTTACTGTAGGCACAGGAGGGAGTTAGAATGCCAAATAATGTATCCTCAAGATTTCTTAACTTCATTTGAAATTTTCTAACGCAAACAGCACCTCCTTTGTTAATAACATGAACCACAAATACGCAAAATCCCAGTGAACCTTCCAAAACAAAGTAAGGAAAATCCTTTAAGCACACGCAATTGATCACTGAAGTTTACTGTTAAGAAGAAAAATAACACCTCCTTGCCCCTGCAAACAAAACCAAACCAAACCAAACCAAACCATGGTTGAGTAGTCCCGGGAATTACGTTTGAGAGGAGCCATAGATTGCAGTTCACTGACCTGGAATCGCAAGCACACCCTGAGCAGATGGCCAACTAAAGGAAGAAAGGTACTGTAGTTAATATCTTCACGATCCTCTGGCAATTAGGAATCCTTTCAAAAAGATCTCTGTTTTGTTTGTTTTTTGGGTAAAACAAAATTCAGATAAACCTCTTTGCTTCCCGTCCTCCAGGCTGCCCACGAACCACAGACATTTCACTCTTTTGAAATTTAGGAAATGATGGGCTCATGTACAGTAACACGATCCTGGTGATTCAAGTTCGTGGGGGCTGACCACAGCAGAGCCTTAAAACGAGGTAGCTGCCTGTGCCGTGGTTTTCCAAGGTCTGCCCTGTTGATTGGAGATTCACTGTCTGAATAATCCCTTTAGAACTGGCCCCCTCCCTCCCGGGGTGAGCCTGGTCCTTGGGTCTGCAGAGGCCTGAGCACTGGCCGCCCCCTGGAGTGCCCATCGAGCTTAGAGTGCTTTGGACCCAGCGTGGACCCGCTCTGGGCATCGGGGACGCAAGCCCCCGATGGGGCCTATGCTGGCAGGAGGGGAGGTGCTTCAAGGAAGGAGACCGAGTTTTTAAAATCAGGTGTTACGAATGTGGCGAGGACGAACGGATATTGTTTACATAGGAGTCTACAGTCTGTGGACTTCAGATGTTGTATCTGGAGCTCATGGTAAAAGAGAAAGTGTTTTTTATGTCACCACCCATACAGCAAACATATGGGGTGGGGCACGAGTAGGTTTGCAGTTGTGAGTACATAAAACGCAGTTTATCCTCGTGTTATTGTTTCTTGACTATTGTATTATTCTCTGTACCAACAGCTGTAAGCCCACTTGTGCCCCACCCTGCAGGTGCACCTTACGACCGAAACAAAACTATCACCAAACCGTCTGTGTGGGACGCCCTCGAGTGTTTTCTAGTTCATTGTTTCCAGGGGGGGAAATGCTAGTCCGTGTCTGGGAAACCCTCTCACTGCTCTCTTGCCCTGGTCCGGGCGGACGCTGGCTCACACAGTCGCAGGCGTCTGCAGCCCTCTGTTCAGTCCTTGCTTGGGAGTTCTTCTGAATTACATTCAGGGTTAGTCCACAAATCACAGGGAATGTCACAGGAATATTTTTTTTTAATGAAAAGTAATTTTATTTAGCTTGGGTTCCCTTTTTAGTTACCGGGCGTGGCGCTAAACGATGTCCGTCCAATCGAAGATAAAAGTGTTGTGGTCGATGGTTTTCCGAAGACTGAGGGCTAGGACGTGGTGACGAGAGGCTTCAGGGGTCATGCGGGACGGCTTGCCTGCCCCGCGGAGGCCAGGAGAAGCAGGGTCTGGGATGTTCCAGAGGGAACACGGGTGGGTTCCTGAGTCCTGTGTTCCTAAGAGAGTGTCCTGTAGAGCCCTGGCGTGAGAGGGCTGGTGTTGGGGTGGGCGCTTGGGTGTGATGTTGGGGTGACTGTGGTGGAGGCACCAGGAACCCGTAGGTGCCACGGGGGGAGGAGTGGTGTCTGTGACCCTGTGACTCGTGGCTGTGCTTGCTAGGGTCCCTCAAACGTGTGAGTGTGGCTGTTTCAGCCCAGGCCTGATGAGAGTAGGTGCAGGGTCTGGTACAAATAATGCCCCTTTTTAATGAGCTGGCAATCTACACCACATCTTTTATTACAAAGCCATAAGCGCGTCATTCTGTAACATAACAATATCACACTCAAGCACACCGTGTGCCATTGTAGGCTAAATGTTCAGATTGTTGTCCATCGAGTGCGAGACCGTTCACGTCCCCTACCACCCACACTTGGTGGCGTTCCTTCTGTCGGACCCTGTGTCGTAAACATTCACAGAGGGCAGTTTAGGAAGAGAGATGGTTAAACCCAGGAAGCCGAGGAACGCTGGGCCTGTGCTGGCCTGAGCTTGAGCTCGGTCTTGAGTCTTTGCTTTCCCGTCCTGCCCAGCCATCACACGAGAGGCTCCACGTGCAGATCTGAGCCTGCAGCTGCTCAGGAAAGGGAAAGTGTAAGTGAATTTAATACTCAAAACCTCTTCCCTCACCCACACTGAAACTACAGAAATGATCACCCTGGGTTTGCTCGACACTGCGGCGGGGCCTTCTAAGTGCTTCAGTCTCTGGGAAATGTCTGCCTCTCCCTCGCCCTCAACACACATTGGTAAACACTGTGGTCTTTGGGGGCTGGTCTCATAGGCCTTTCCTGTTTTAAAAGACAAATCAGTGTATTATCAGAGACAAATGAGTTTGAGGGAGGCCAGGTGATAAATGCTCTCCCCGTCCGCCTGGCGCGTCCTGTGAACCAGACAAACTGCAGGGACCCACAGGGAGTGCGACCCGCTCAAGTGCTGCGGTCGATCCTACCAAGTGAATTCCAATAAAAGGAAGGAATCCAATTTTTTGTAAAACTGAAGCAGGATCAGCAAATTACAGCTTGTGGGTCTAATGTCGCCTGCTGCCCGCTTTTGTAAATAAAATTACGTTGGAACACAGCCACACCTATGGACGAGTGACCCAAAGGCTGCCTTTACGTGGCAGTGGCGGCGTGCAGTAGTTGCTATAGGGACCGTGAGGCCCGCAGAGCTTCAACTGTTCATGACTGACCCTTCACAGGAAAAGTTTACTGGTCCTTGGACTGAAGGCCTACTGGGAGATGAAGTATTGGTTTTAAAAAAAATAAAAAGACTATCACTTCTGAATCAAGGCTATTTCCTCTTCAACTGTGTGGAAAAAATCTTCTGGTAGATGATCATTTTTAACTCGGTTTAATGAGGGAAGTGTGGGGAGCTTGTCGGGTTCTGGTGTCAACTTTTTTTTAAAGTTCAAGAGGACATGAAAATCACTGCACGTTGTCAGTGCCGAGGCGGCGTCTGCTGAGGCGAGTGTGGAAGGTCGCAGTGCGGCGTGCCAGTCAGCCACCTGTGCCGGACAACGGGTGCCGAGATTTCAGCTGCAGCCGCCTGTTTTGATAGTCTTCATAATAACTGTGAATTTTAATAAAATTTACATTTACAAATATCATTCTGAGTTTTGCTTGCTACAGATGAAGAAGGCTAAGCTGATAGACATTTGCAATGAGGCTTCACATTTCTCGTGCTTAATGGCGCTGAATAGTTCAGAGTGTTAAAAATGAGTATGTATTTAATCACAGGGCTTCTCGGTCACAGAATTTGGGCCATCGCCAAGTGGGGGCTGCAGTGCTTTCCAGCAGGGTCGCAATTCAAGTACAAGCTATCTAATGTGTGGTCATCTTTTTATCTCTCAACAGACTTGTGGAAGAAAGCAAACTCATCCCAGTCATTTTTGAAGTCATTCTGGTAAGGAAATAAGCATCTAAAATAAAAAAAAGTGTTTTTTTTTTTTTTAATGTTTTGACCACGTTGCGTGGTTGGTCTCCAATCCTAACTCTACCCAGAAGGCTTCTGTGTGTCCTTCGTGACCTTACTTGACCTTCCTGGGCCTCAGTTTCCTTGTCTGAGCTCTGTCGAGCTCCGAAATCCTGCAGGGACACTGCTTAATGATCTGCTTGCTTCACACAGGTCCTTTGCGTTTTACTTTGATTGACTTAAACCCTATGTTGTGCAATACAGGGAGGACACTTCTTCGGATGCTGGTTTGTGGAGGAAGGGAGGAGTAATGAACTTGCTGATGTTCACAGCGAAGCCCTCTGACTTCGTGGTCGCTGGGCCAGATCACCAGTTTTACGGGCAGAAAGTTGTCTTCTTCAGAATGGAGAACAGCTTAGCGCCCCTGCACCATCAGTCATAGAATGCAACTTAACTGGGAACCATCTAATTAAAACCCCTCCTGTTATCTATGGGTTTTTATGTGTGTGTAGGGAATAAAATAGGATGCAGAATTGACTTTTCTCACTTCTGATAAATCCCTACTTACCATCAATACAGATTGGAAAATCAGGCTGAAAATTGAGTTGGTGCTTATAGCACGGGAGGGCCCTTAACCAAAGAACTGTCCTTTGTATCTGGAGGGGTTGTCCCCTTTACCAAAAACTGTCCCTCCTTAGCTGCCTGACAGCACAAGGGGCACAGCAGGGGCGGGTTGGCTGAACCTACCTTGGTCGTCGATGCAGCGACAACTGGGTGGTCTGAGAGCCCTTCTCACGGAAAACCGGCTTCTTGACTCACCCCAAGGCATTATTGTATACCTTGCTTGTGTGTCGATACGGCTCTGTGGTGAGAGTCAGTTTTCTTAGCCCCCGAACACCCTTGCCCCTCCGGACGGGCTGCTTGAAGTTGCTGAGCTGTTTGAACTGGGGTGGGGAGAAAAAGTGGGAGTGGGTTCGAGCTCGTATTGCAGTTGTTTCTAACAGTAGAAGGCTCGAACCAGTGTGCCACACACTGGAAGCTCATGCGAAATAATACTGAATGTCAACTGCGATTGAAAAAAATTCACACTTCAAAACAAAACAAGTGGTAAAAGAGGACTTTGGAGGCAGTGTTAGGAGGAGGAGGGGGTGAAGAGACATGCAGATGAAGATCTTCTTAACAAGGATTTTAAAGCTTTTCCAGGTGGTCTGCATGTCTCCCCATCGTCAGTTGGGCATACATTACTTGCTAATTTGTAGTGGAGTTAAATTCCTTTCGAGGAAACAATGGGTAGAGTCAGCTGCTGGCTTTGGCCACGTGGTTGGGCATGGGGCTGGGGCGGGAGCCTGTGACTCAGCTGCATCTGACTTGCATTTGAAAGGAGACTGGAGCTGCAGCCTGGGAGAGACTGTCGAGCCTACAGTGGGCCTTCCGGGTGGGACCATTGCTGGCTGTGGCAGGAGGGCCTCCAACCTGGCAAGACCAAGACAGCTTCTTCGGTGACTGAGAAAAATCTTCTTATCTTTTGGTGACCATCTCAAGGTCTCAAGTCTGCATGTAGAAGTTTCTTCGTGTAGGTTACAAAACCCCTCCATGCTTGACTAATCTTTGTATAACCTTGGAAGGCTTCATGTCCTACGGACCTCAGCAAATGTTTAGCTGATTAATGCCGTGATTTAAACCCTGTCATTGCACTGTGGCTGTTGTAGGGAGTGGGTAGACAATGACATCCTTCCAGGTCAGGATTTCTTTTTTTTAAAGGTTTTATTGGATTGGCCAAAAAGTTCATTTGTTTTTATTTCTGTACAATGGCTCTAGGAGTGCTTAGTGGTCTTTAACTTTATCTGAGAGTTTTGTTAGATTGCATTGTGACAGCTGTCATATCAGTGTGCATTTAAAAAAGCCTATCAAAATTGGTGATTTTTTGTGTAGCCATTTTAATACTGCAGATGGAAGAAAATGGATAGTATTTTTGGCATATTATGCTTTATTATTTCAAGAAAGGTAAAAATGCAACTGAAATCTATAAAAGACTTGTGCAGTGTGTGGGGAAGGTGCTGTGACCGTTCACACTCCTCAGAAGTGGTTTGCGAAGTTTCGTGCTGGAGATGCTCACAGGACAATGCCCCACAGTCGGGCAGAGTAGTTGGAGTTGATAGTGTTCGAATCGAGACATTGAGAACAGTCAGCGTTCTACCACACAGGAGATAGCCGACATACTCAAACTACCCAAATCAATGAAGTTATTGGTGAAAATGAAAAATGTGTCCTTTATTTTGTGGAAAAAACCATGTAGACTTGTGGGCCAGCTCAATATTTATTTATATTTTTAGAGACATGGGAAGGGAGGGGGAACGAACGGGAGAGAAATAATTGATGTAAGAGAGAAACGCTGATGGGTTGCCTCTCGCACGCACCTTGACCAGGGACACCAACCTGCAACCCAGGCCTGTGCCCTGACCGGGAATCGAACAACGGACCTTTCGCTTTACGGGACGACACCCAACCCACTGAGCCCCGTGACCCTGCAGGCAGGTGTGGGATGACGCTCTTCCTGTAACGGGAACAGCTCTGTACTCAGGTGTCTCGTAGGACAGCGTTTTAAAAGAGGTCCTGCTGATAAAAAAGTAAAGGGGGGGAAAAACGGTTGGAAATTACTGCTTTCTGGGACAGGACTTTGATGTTCTTAAAGGACATCATTAAGTCCCTATTCTATGTTCGACTTCCTTGAGCTGAATAATCTCAGTCGTTTCCCTCTATATAAATACATTTTCTGATCAGTGAAGTGTCTTTGCAGCATTTATCCCGTGAGCTCTTTACCTTGTCCTTTCTAATGTTGTCAGTGATTTATGGATAAGATAGTATTTGATTGGTTCTAGGATACACAGATTTTTCAGATTTTTACATTTCTGACACTGGGATATATTTTCCGAATCAGTGGCTTTTTACAGTTGCTTTCAGCCCAGTGTCCTGGTTGCCATTACCTTAACAACCAATTTATTTTGCTTTTACTTTTCTTTTTATAAGTGCCCAACAGTGATATGTTAGAAGGATATATGTCTGAATTAGACTGAAACAGATCTTTCAATAAAAAGAGAATGGAAATTCTAGGTAATAAGAAAGCATGTCACAGTTTAATTGACAGCATTTTTCTTAGTGCTTGAGCAAGTAAGGGCATCTTAGAATGGTTGGATTCCTAGTTTCAAGGAAACACCATATATTCTCTAGTTACATTTGTTCCTAAGTTCAAGGACATTTGTGAGGTCTAGAATATAGGTAGCAGCTTTTAGCCATGATTGATCAGAAGGAGACACAATGAGAAGACCGCTGCAGCCCTGAATGCTCGTCTGCTGCGCGTGCCTTCTAGACACCCATTAAAAAAGCAGAACAGCATTGGCCCGTTCTGCTGGTGGTCCACTGTGACCTCCTGATTGCTTTTTTCCTTACTCTTAGCCCATCACTCTTTTCCAGCGTCTTTCTGAAGTACTTAAAGCCTGATGACGGGCTTTGTAACTTCTTTCTTCTTTTCTTGAGTTCTCACCTGCCGCGCTCTCACTGGCGGTGCGCCCTCTCCTGCATGGTTTTCACTGGGGAAGCGAGCCTCTCTCTCCTGATGGGCTGGCACTGCGGCCGGCACTGCGGGCCTGGGGGCGAGTGAAATCAGAGAGCAGAATTCTAACTCTGGTGTCCTGTTTGCACAAAGTAGCCATGTAGAAATCTTCAGAGTAAAGATTTCTGGGGTTACGCGCTAGAATCATGAGCTCCGAGTATTGATTGCACTGGTTAAACATGTAACCAATTGAAAGTGGTTTTATTATTAAAAAAAAAAAGATAGATGCACTCTCCGATTGTAACTGCCAGCTCAGGGGACACAGTGCGCCCTCCAGTCTGGGCGCCTCCTATCTGCCCCCAAGTCCTGCGGTGCAGGGAGAGAGGCAGGTGTGTGCAGGTAATTGGTCAGTGTGGGAGCTTCAGGGAGGGAGGTGGAAGTCACCTCGGATCCCAAGGGAGGGGAGATCGGCTGCTCAATGTTGGGGGAGGAATCTCACAGAAGTAACCTGTCAGCGTGGCCTCGAGGGAGCTGTTGGGAGGGGGGCGTCCAGCTTGGGGCGTGGAGAGTTCTGAGCTGTGTGTGCCTGGGCCAGAGACCATGGAGACGCGTGGTGGGTGAGGCTGTTGGGGACCAGACCCCGCAGGGCTTCACACTGTGGTCGTTTCATATTTGTTTGGCTTGGCAAGTAATTTACACTCCCTAAAACCAGATAGTATCCTCTACTTAAAAAAAAAAAAAAAAAAAGCCTTGCAGAGCCATATGCTGCCTGGGCAACAGGGAGTGAGGAGGCATTGGGGTTGGGACTGGGAGAGAACCAGGCTTGGGGGCATTGGGTTATTTATGTGGAAATGTGAAACAGGCTAAGAGCTGATTTCTGGGCATTTCCTGCAGGTCTCCATCAGCAAGGTTTTTGAGATCAGCCAAAAGGGCTATGGGGAAGGAGGCATGAAAGACAGGGCCCAGGGCACAGGAGTGTTAACGCCGTATTCAGGACAGAGCAGGCGGAATGGTTTTTATCCTGTGTGCCAGCCACAGCATCCCTGCTCTCAGCAGGTGCTTCACGCTGTGGGAGGGCCGGGAGCTGATGGCTTACAAACAGGGGCTGTCACAGCAGCTGGGCGCTGCTTCCCGGGCAGGGCGCCTCTGGGCAAGAGCACCCCCTCCATGTGGGCCACAGCAGTCTCTATGTTGGGCAGGGAGTGGAGGCCCAGGCAGCCCGCAGTGGGTTACGCCGACCAGATCCCTTCACAGTCCTCAGGGTCTCTGGCTAGTAAATGTTGGCTCCTGAAGAAGTGGGCCATTGGGCGTGAGCAGGATGGAGGGCATCCTTTTTCCCCGTTCGCTGCTCTCTAAAGAGTAAGAGTTGTATTTCAGCGTGTTTTAAGTGTGAGTTTGGATGGATCCGCCTTTCCATTTTGCTACAACTGTTATACCTCTCTTCATTTTATTTCAGTGGTTGATGTTTTGGCCTGCTTCAGTAAATCATTTTAATGCCATGTAATAGAGGCAAACTGTTTTTCATTGGGGGAAAAGAAATCTTTATTCATGGCAGATTTTCCAATATGTGCCTGAATCCCGCTGTCATGATATTTTATGTGTCTGTTCCAAAACAAACAATTAGAGAGCAATTTCAGTGGCAAATGTTAACAATAAAAATGAGATTAGCAACACACTAGTTTGACGATTATATTATCTTAACAGTTCTCGAAGACAGCAGTTGAAGCAAGCTTTAGTCAACCTTTCACGTCAACTGCATTAGAAGAGAGACTCTTTACGGGCCCTTGGAGCCCAAAGGGTTTAATCACTGAGACGCCGACGCCGTACAGACTGGCAGGCACGTTACACTGAGGGAGTGTTTTCAATCCATCCAGGCTTCTAAAATTGCTTTGCTCCATTCTCATTGCGACGCCTCTAGTGTGAATTGGTTCTTCGGGTATGTTAAAATGACAAGTTCCTTACAAGTTTATGAATCTGCACGCTTGTATCCAATGTGCCTTTAATAAGATTCTGCTGTGCACATAGGTATGAATTTCTAAACTGGAAAACAAGATTTGATTAACATTTCAAAACGCTTGACTTGGGAAGATACTTTCAACGTCGTAGAAGGAGTACTTATTGGATGCAGGAGATAGATTTGATTCTTTCGCCTTCCTAGGCACCCGTTCAGGGCTTTTGTAATTGCAGAATGGAGCTGCGTGGGCAGTTCCTGTCGTGTACAAAGGGGGCTTTATGTAGGCCAGCATACTGCCATTTAAGTATGTGCTTTGGGTGTTTTCTTGGGGGTGCATGGGTGGGTGGAAATCTGTTTGCTCAGATCTATTCTTGGTAGTTTGTGCCATAAATTTGTATTTGAAAGTAACTCCCTAGGGCTACGGTGCAATCTATAGATACTGGATTGAATGAAGTTGCCTGCACAACAACTGAGCAAATGATTTTACTGTGATTAGTACCATGTTATTAATATGACTAATACCAGGTTAGCTGAATGAGTGCCCTGAAGCTACGTAAAATAAATATGTCTGTAAACTTGGGTTAAAGTGGAACTATTTTCTGCATAATCAGTCTAGTTGTTTCGAAAGAAGGTGGACTTGGTGAAGATAAAAACCGCGCGTCGCGCCCACTGACAGAATGCTGAAACACAGGTGAGGCTGCATTTCAACAACCAGGGCAGGTGCCGGGCGTGGGCGACGTCAGGGCTTCTCCAGGCCGGCGGGGTCCTGCGTTTTATTGTCGTCGTTCTTGTTTCCGGTTCCGCTCCAGGTCCTGGGCTTCGCTTGGAGGCAAAAGTATCCCTTCTTCCTTCTCTCTAAGGACAGTCTGGTTAAAAGGCATCGAGTAGATAATGTACTTCCCAGGATTGTCAGGTTGTGTATGTTTTGCTTTGTCTTTACTCTCGACTGTGGAATGAGGCTCGTGGAGAGGGGTAGGAGTAGGGCTCAGACAAGTACACGACTACAGACAAGCGAAGAGGGCGACATGGCCCAGACAGGTGGAGTGAGGGCGGTGTGCGAGGAGCCAAACCACTGGACCAAACGTTGAAGAAGTGATGTTAGTGTGAGGCCGAAGGAAAAGGCGGTGTTTTTGTTCCGCAGTCTGTGGAACCCGGGTGCTCGGGCGCGCCTGCCCATCCCGCACCCAGCTGTTGCCTGTGCTGTTGATGAGGCTTCCCCGCAGAACTGTATTTCAGCATGGGGCGGCCGGTAGCCGTCGAACCACAGCACGTCCAGACCGAGTGTCCAGTCCATACAAGAAGAGAGTCAGGTAGCTGCTTAATTTTCTTATATGGATTGTGTGCTCAAATGACCATATTTTGGAAATATATTGGGCTAAATGCAACATTATTAGAATGAATTTCATCTTATTTTTAGCTTTTTTCCTGACTGCATCGTTCAGAACACTCACATCGTGTGGTGCGTGCTATATTTCTGTTGGATGGCGCTGCCGTAGGTGATCTTCTAAGTTCTGCACCCTCAGTCACGCTGGGAGTCCTTCCTGCAGGAGGAAGCCATGCCACACTGTGTGCAGCCCCGCTGTCCCCAGCACCTCGCTTCCGCCCTTTGTGCCTTGCAGCCTGTGTCGGTTTGCTAGTGAGCTAGTGAGGGCGGCCAGGCATGGCTATTCCACTGAGCCCTGCTTCCCAGCCTGCAGTCCCTGGCGGTGGTTTGGAAGGAGAAGCAGTAGGAAGGGCCAGTGTTTGTTGCTGTCACACACAAAAGGGAATTTGGTTGTAGCTCCCCGGAATTTCGACCATGGCTGGTGACACCACTTGAGTTTCTTTCCTTTCCTATCTGGTGGTGCCTGGTTACTGGCCACCATTAGGTTAAAAAATAAAATGCCTACTGTGTGTATCAGGTATTGCCTAGTCTCGCTACAAAACCCTGCATGTTTGGGCCATTTGAGAAAAGGAACAAAATAAAAGGCTCTTGATAAATACAGAGAATGGCTGGAAGAGCCCAGGGTGATACTCTGTGTAACCACTGAACGTTACTTTTTCTCAGACTGCTTCAGTAATGGAGGGTCCCACAAAGTTCATTTAGGAAGAGAGCAGTTGAGAATACCCACTTTTTAAGAGAGTGGAAATATCAGCAAAAAGTTACTAGTTTCAATTACATAAGGCAGCAAACATCCAAAGCCTTTGCTTTTGATGCTCTCTTGCGTGTTTTCGTGGATGAGCAACAAAACGCCGAATTTATGTGCTTACCCAGAGCCGCAAAGGATTTTCCAGTGGAGCCGGGAAATCTGATGCACTAAAGCAGTTTACAGATTTATGAGGGAAAAAAAAGAGCTTTTTAAATAGCTCTAGCCAGTGAAATTGGATTTTGGATTTATTAGAGGTACCAGGTTGGAGAAAGACTGTGAGGAGAAGCCAGTGGAGGCGAGTGATTGCATAGGATTTTTAGACTTATTTTTTCTGTTAACAAGAACAATACATACTTGTAAAGATTTCAGACAGTGTAGAAACATCTAAGTTAAAATGTCAAGGCCTTCCGTAATGCCACAGCGTACAGCTTAATACGTATTCTTGTTATTTTTCACATGTATCTCTTTTTTTAAAAAAATGGGACCATGCTAAGTGTTCTACTTTGTATGTCTTCCTAGTGCCCATAGGAGTGATGCATCTGTGCATGCATATTATTTATTCTATCTAGTGGCCATGTACTATTTGATCGAATTAGCATAATTTATTTAGCCAATGCCCTCTGAAGGACATTTCAAGTTTCCCCCCTAATTTTCTGCTAACCTGAGCAACTCTGAATAGAATACCTTTACATATTTATGTGAGTTTCTATAGGGTAAATATTTGAAGTTAAATTGTTCCACCAAAATATATGCATCTTTTGCATTTTAATATTACTCTCCAAAACGGTAATATAAAATTTCCAAGACAGACATATGTAAAAACACCAGCAGCCCTGCCACACTCACAACTGGGTATTACTGTACTTTTAAATGGATAGTTGTTTGTATTTTGTGCTGTTTGCTTTTTAATATCAGAGGCACATTCATCAATTTGTCTTGCTTATGGCTTCTGTGTTTTCCCACACGCTTAGGAAAGGACTTCTCCTCAACAAAGTTCTAAAATATTAATCCATCTTCTGTGCTGTGCATTTACGATTTCATGATTAAATCTCTTAAATCTTTGCTCCAAAATAGCTTTGTCTTTAGGACTGAGTGCAAAGCCAGCTTTTCCCTTCCCTATACCTCCCTCCCGCCACCACAGACCGGTTCCGACGGTGCGCAGTCACCGTGGGCACATGAAACACCATCGTCGCCAGACATTCGCTCTGTCGCCGAGTATTGTTTATTGTCTGTATTGACATGCAATACGCTGCAGATATTTGTTATGTATAACTCGGTGAATTTTTACGTTTGCTTATTCAGTGCAGATAATGAACATGTCCATCACCACTCCCCCCACATTCCTTGGGTCGTGTTATCTGTAATTTGCCCCCTCTTCCCCCGTTCCAGTCCCAGGCCACTGTTCATCTGCTTTCAGTCACTGTAGTTAGTGTGCACTTGCTAGAATTTTATGTAAATGAATGGAAAAGCATGGATTTTTCTTCTTTCTCTAAGGCGCCGCTGGCTGCTTTGATCGAGCGTGTTTATGTTCTTCTAGGGAGAGAGCATTGTGTCTGATGCAGCTTTCTTTGATTTGTGTTAGTGAGGCATATTTCTTTCATCCTTTAACTTTTAACCTATCTATGCCTTTCTATTTATTTTCTTTTTTTTTAAAGATTTTATTTGTTTATTTATTTTTAGGCAGGGGAGGGGAAGGAGAGAGGGAGAGAAACATCAGTGTGTGGTTGTCTCTCACACGCCCCCTACTGGGGCCCTGGCCTGCAACCCAGGCATATGCCCTGACTGGGAATGGAACTGGTGACCCTTTGGTTTGGAGGTCAGCGCTCAACCCACTGAGCCACACCAGCCAGAGCTGAAGTTGTTTTCTGGGAGATAGATGTAGTTGGAGTTTGTTTTTTTCCAGTCTGACAATCTTAGTCTTCTATTTGAGGTATTTAGAACATTTTCATTAAATGTAATTATTAATATTAGTATCTTTAAATTTACCAATTTACTACTAGTTTTCTATTGAACCTTCTATTCTTCTCTCTTATGTCTGTCTTCCCAGGTGTCTTGGATCAACTGAGTATTTCTTCCTCAGTGATTGGTGTAGGGTTTACGACGTACATCTTTAACTCACCCCAGGTGGGCAATTACCTTGTGCAGTGGTCCGCTCTAAAGATGCCTGTCGCTGGAGCAGCCAGGATATCTTATTGGACATAAAATATCTCACACCACACGATACATTGAAACAATTACCCACACACAGTGAGAAGCAAGGGATAAGGGAAATGAACACATTTAAAGTAGGGCTCAAGCAGAGTGAGGTACATACCACCTGAATTCTGGGGAACAAAGTATTCATGTTCCTTCCCCCCACCCCCACCGTCTCCTGCACTGGCCTTCCTCAGACTGGAAGTCTGAGAAAGAGGGCTCACCGGCAGGAAGTGTTGAGATCTCAAGTTTACTGTGTCAGAGGGGCAGGAGCTGCGCCCTTGGCCCTGGCTGCGGTTTGACAACGCACTCCCTGAACACCCATGGGGTTTATTTGTGTTTCTTAAGTGAAGAACACTTGGGAGGACTGAAACAGACGTCACCAGCGAGTGGCTGAATTAAAAGTTCCTGCACACCAACTGTGCGGCGCTTCCTGTCGTAGCGTTGAGCCCGGGACTGGGTGTGTGGTGAGCATTTGGGGTCCGGACGTCTGCTGTGTGTTTCACGACTCAGGACTGCTGTGGCCTCGTGCTCCCTGCTCCCACTTCGGTTCCCCTTTATCACACATGTGTGCCTGCTGCCAGTCTGTGCCGTGTGTGTGAGCTTCATACGCCCCATTCCTCTTGCTCTCTGTCAGACCACAACTTCTGTCTCGCGTAAGAGCCTTACTTCTGTCTTTAGTAACTCCCATCACATACATCCTCGACTTGAACTCCAGACAGACCCTACAGGATCTGAGGGTGGCCGCCTCTCCCGCGGGGCGGGGTGAGGGGGGGTGTCAGGGGCACCCCGTACCACCCACCTCCCTGCCGCTGCTCTGCCATATTGACTTCTCAGCTTACCGAATTGGCTCTGCCTAGGGCTACTTGTCTCCTACCTCAGGGCCTTGGCTTCGACTAGCCCCCCCCACCGTGGGAGAATGTTCTAGAATGTTCTTCTGTCTCTTAAGATGGCTGAGTGCACCTTGCCCTTCAGCTTCCAGACGGTTTTTCTCGGCCTCATCTAAGACTGGGCCATGCCTGTGCATCCAGCTTCGCCTGCCGTCTGGCCTAAGTGGCCTTAGATGTCAAGTAGCCACTCATTACGTGCCTATTCAGTTGCTCAGAGATAGTGCATTTTTTAAATGTACTGTACTTTGCCATGTACTTTTTTGCCCAAATTTTTGAGGAAACAATAAGGATGCGCATGGTACCTGGGTATAAAATATTACACACCACAGGTATATAACGGGCATAATAATCCCATGCATAATGCGCACAAAAACGTGGGTACACATTGTACGGGACAAAAATGTGGTTCCAGATTCAGTATGCAAACATTTTAAAAAGGTTTTTATAGAAGTATTTGTAAATGGCCCTGGCTGGCGTAGCTCAGTGGATTGAGCGCGGGCTGTGAACCAAAACATCGCAGGTTCGATTCCCAGTCAGGGCACGTGCCTGGGTTGCAGGCCATGGTCCCCAGAAACCGCACATTGATGTTTCTCTCTCTCTCTCTCTTTCTCCCTCCCTTCCCTCTCTAAAAATAAATAAATAAAATTAAAAAAAAAGAAGTATTTGTAAATGAACTTGGCGTGTAGCTTTCTTCTTCTGTGACTGTTTTAAACTTTATGTTTTGAAATGTTTGTAGCTTCACAAGAAGTTGCGCAGAAAGGTAGCACAGAGGGGTCCTGTGTGCCTCACTGCTCCCCAGTGGTTACATTTTCTGTAACTATAGTGCAGTGTCGGACTAGAACCTCAGCATTGCTACACTGTATCTGTGTAGCTCAATGGATATGCATTTTTTGAGGTTTGTTTTATGGCCAAAGATATGGGCCGTCCTGGTTTATGTTTTGTGGGTGCTTGAAATGAATATGTATTCTATTATTTGTGAGTGTTGTATAAATGTTAATTAGATCCTGGTAGTTGATGGTGGTGTTGAATCAACAAGGACTGGCATAAATAATGCCCCCCTTTTTATTATAAACTCTTTTATTACGAAATCATAGGCATGTAATTTTGTTACAAAACAACATTGCACTCAAGCACACCATATGACATATTAGGTGAAACACTCAAATTAAAACTATAAATTATTACAACCATGTTATTACCCTACCAACCACCCTCAGGCTGGCGTTCCTTCTGCCGGACCCTGCGTATCTGTGCTGATTTTCTTTCTGGTTATTCAGCCAGCTGATGAGGGAAGGGCGTCGAAGTCTCCAGTTGATTCTGGATTTGCTTATTTCCTTTGTGTCATCTCCCAGCTCGCGGTCCAGTGTTCTGCAGCTCTGTTGCTTGGGTTATACGTATCCAGGATTGTTATGTCTTCTTGGTCATTTGAATTGTTGTTGTTTTATCATTGTCACTTTATCATTATGCAACGTCTCTCCGTGTTTCCTTTAGTTTTCTTTCCTCTGACGTCTGTTTTCTGATGTCAATATAGCCACACCCGTTTTCTTTTGATTAGCGTGTGCGTGGTATGCTTTCTACCACCCTTTTCATGCTCAACCTGCGTTTACCGTTCGATTTCAAATGACTTCCTTGTAGACAGCGTGCAGTTGGGTTATTATTTTTTTTCTGAACCCACTCTTCAACTCCGTCTTCAGTGGTTTATTTGGACGTTTTATATTTAATATAATTACTGACGTGTTAGGTATTGAATTTGCCATTTTAGTTTTGTTTCCTCACTTGTCTGTTGTTTCTGTTACCCTTTTCCTTCCTTCCTGTGGATGAGTGGAGCAGTTTTAGATCCCACTTTGATTTGTCTCTGAGTGTATCTGTTTGTGCAGGTTTGCAGTGGATACTCTCAGTCTCTGTACACAATGTAGAGACATAAGTTGTAATGCTCCACCGGGCCTGTCAGGCAGTGCTGGGGTTAGACAGGCAGGTGAAACACGGGCGTTGGCCTGGAGAAGCTCCCCGTTCCCGGGGGAGGCAGGTGTGACTCAGCAGTGCTGATGCAGAATAGTGTGACAGGTGGGACACGCAGGGGGCCAGCTCTCAGATGCAGGTGATTCGAGCCCCTTCAGGGAAAGAGTGAAGCTTGCACAGTGGACAGCGCAGTGCCTGCCCTTCCGTGGCTGGAAAGCACTGTGTTCTCCTGTCCAGGCTGACTACCCATGATTCCATTCTCCTCAGCTGTCTCTTCCCGAGAATCACTTGGCTCCTTTGACCAAGTGAGACACCTTTGTCACGGGTGATTACAGCACCCTGTACTTCCTTACTCCATGTAATCCACACAACCATGTGGATAGATAGATAATATTATTTTCTTTTCATCTTTTACAAAAGGACAGTTCTGATTAACCAGTTTTACAGGGTCACATTGCTAGTAAGTAGCAAATCTATACTCAGATTGTAATGATGCAAATCTAGTATGAATAGTCTGGAGTCTGTTAGATGTCAAGCGTGGCATCTGATCCTTCCTTTTTTTTTTATTGTATTTTTGCCATTACAGTTCAGCCCCCTAATGCCTCCTCCCCACTGCAGTCACCTCACTAGTGTCCATGTCCGTGAGTCCTTTTTCTTTTTCTGACAGTTTGCAGTTTTATGCTTGTTTTGTATGATTTGTTGAGTAAGGTCCACCACTAGGTCACTGACTTCACACAGCAGAACTGGGTCCCAGGGTCACCACTGACTGGCATGTAGCCAGGTGCTCGGTGAGTGTCTGTGTGAATGAGCGAGGGCATGAGGCAAAGGTGGAGCTGTCTTGGGCCCACGCTGTGAGAGCCTTGTCCGTGCCAAGGGGTGTGGGCTCTACCTCAGGCCCTCTGATGAGGCTTGGAAGAATAGTAAGCATTCGACATCATTAAGTTTCATTTAGAAAGCTCTATCCAGAAACCGTTTGTGTGGGAAGCGCATTTTAAAGCATGGGACCAAAGCAGTGTTGAAGCAGATACTTATTTTTGCAGATGTTAACCAGCGGTTGTTATTCACTAACTTTCCCGCTTCGACAATGCCTTTCCTGAGCAGCCTGTTAAAACATTCATGCAGATTCTCTCGTGTTATGGTTAACAAGGGCCTTCAGCATTTGTACCACTGTAGGCAGAGTGCCTCACCTGCCACCTTGTCCACACCTGGACGTCTGAAACCTGTGATATAATAGGTTGTGGGGGCATGGGGAACTGAAGGTTGGAGGCGGAGTTAAGGCTGTTAATCAGCTGACTCCAAGATAAGATTATCCTGGGTCATCCAGGTGGACCCAGTGCAATCACAGGCGTCCTGAAGTGTGGGAGGAGGAGGTAAAAGGAGGAGTTGTGAGCAAACTCAGCTGGGCACGCCAGCTCAGGACGCCGGAGCAGGGAGAAAGGAGCCGCCAGGACAGAAATGCAGCCGGGCCAGCGCTCGACTCTTAGTCCAGCGAGACCCACCTTGGGCTTCCAACCCCCAGTACTGTAAGATAACAGGTTTACTACTTCGTGGTGATTCGTTACAGCAGTAATGGGATGCTGACAAAGTACCACCTTCTGTGTTGTATACTAAGCCTCCTATGTAAGCAATCGTGAGGGATAATGTAAAGCAGTCTTTGTAGAGAGAGCACCTGAGATTAACCATGAAACCTGCCCGGGCACTTTTACGTCGGTGCATTTATTTGGTGGGCGATAAAATCATCTACATGCAGTTGATGTTTTCTTAGATTAAAATTCACATTAGGACTCTTGATCTAAATTGGTCAAAGCAGAAATGACGTTCTTTTTTTCTTGTTCCGATGCTGCCCCGACACGCCCCCACGTGAATAATCCCTGCTGCGCCCTCCAGCTGTGGCAGCTCCAGGTTTCGCTGCAAAGATGATTGACGTTGCACTCCGTCACGGGCTTTCCCTGGAAACACATCCCTCGTGTGTCCGGGGAGGTTGCTCGTCATGACTCTGTCTGGTCTCCTGAGATGCTCTGTGCTGAATTGAAGTGCTGGATTTTTATTTTACCTCACTCTAAAGTGTCCTATCGGTTTCCATAGCTCTGGTTGAGCCACTTTTTAACAATGTTTCAGACGTTTCGGTTTGGAAGGTGGGCGGTGCTGTAAAGCTGTTGAGGGGGGAGGTGGTGGGGGGCACCTGTTGTGCTTAGTTTTGGTTTTTCACTCTTTTCCCCGAGATGTGTTACGACCTGTAGACCCCTGAGGTTCTCTGCTTTGCAGAGGTTCTCCTCCACCTCCCCAAACCCTCAGGAATATCTGAGTTTGCGTTTTGAGGAGCAGCCTTTGTTTTTTTTTTTTTTGGCTCCTTTGCAGGGCTGTCAAACTCACTTTCACCGGGGGCCACATCAGCCTCGCGGTTGCCTTCAAAGGGCCGAATGTAATGTTAGGGCTGTATAAATGCAACTGCCCCTTAACTAGGGGCGAGGAGCTCGGTGCTGCCACTGGGTAGAAGCAAGGTTGGCCGAGGGCCGTGTGTTTGCCACCTGCGTTTTAAGGTGTCTGTGGTAAACCAGCACCTTGGGGTGGTCATTGGGAGTGACTGAACCTGAGAGGTGCCGTCTCCTTCGGATGGGCCGAGAGCCTGCCTGCCCCTCATGGGTTTCACCTGCGGCTGAATCGCTGAACGGTGCAGCCTGGGACACGCTGCAGGGGTGGGTGGTGCAGGGAAAGGAGAATGAAGTGCAGAAAGCCCTGTTTCCCTTGAGATGTGATAGACGGACGTGCAGTTTTCCCTGTTCTGGTCAGTGCCAAGCCCTTGAGGAAGTGGGAGCACCTTACATCATTACTTCTGACAACTTCGTCTTGTCTTCCATGTGCAACAGTCCTGTTTTCCTTCTGACACACATGTTGCATCCAGCTCTTGATTGTGTAACAACTGAAATGTCCAAAGAAGAAAATAGAATTTAGCTGTAACCCATGCCCAGAGATAATCATAATTTCTTTGTGTATTTGTTTGTGGGTTTGCTTCTATGTTTATCTCTATATAGAATTTCTGTTGTAGATATACAGGGTCTGGCACAAAGAATGCCCCTTTTTTATTAGAAAATCTTTTATTACAAAATCATAAGCATGTAATCCTGTAACATAACAACATCGCCCTGAAGCACACCATGCAACAGTTTAGGTGAAATGTTCAAACTGCTGTCTTTCTCGTGTGAGACACTCACGTACCCTACCAACCAAACACACCCAAGCAGGACTTACTTCCGCCGGACCCTGCAGCTACGGGCTGCAGTGATTCTCTGTGTGGTTCTGACATGTGTGACTCTCAATTACCGTGATTTAGGAAGCTCCCTAGCAACGTGGTTCAGGTTTCACTCACCACGGTGCATCCACCGGGCAGCTGGATGCAGCACAGACGTCACCGCCCGCTCTGCAGGCGTCACCGAGTATGTGGTGACAGCCCCTCCATCCAAGTCTGTTGGTGGCTTGTCACTGTGCAGCACTTCGGGCTCCGGCGGCAAATTGTGTAGTTGTTTCCTCCTCAGTTCCCAGCGAGGAGCCCGCCTGACCTTCCACAGAAGTCGATAATTGCCAAGGGGTTGGCCAAGGGAGAGAAAGAGCAAAGAAACAGAAGGGGTCACGCTGCGCCCTGGATGACTGAGCAGTCGGCTGGAGCTCCATTACAATGCGCCAGGGTTGTGGCTGGTCCCGGTCAGGGCGCGTCCAGGAGCCGGCCAGTGGGAGCGTGGGTGGCTGGAACCACAAATCGATGTCTGTCTGTCTGTCTCTCTAAAATAAAAAATAAGCATTTTTTTAAAAAATCAGCTGCAAAATCAAGAAGCAGAAATGACAAAGAATGAAACGAGACAAAAATGTCACGTTGCTGTTATAAATGGGCTCGAGCCTGTAAAGGGAAAATAAATGAGGGAAATGAAGTTTTTAAAAATAAGCGTTAGTTGTATCTGAATTACTTTTCAAGGTCATCCATGTTATCGCCAATATAGATAATTTAATCTTTCAATTCTAGAATGTCTATTTGATTTCTTAATAATAAATTCTAATTTTCTGGTGAATTTCTTCATTGTTTCATCCACTTTCCCACAATTTATTCTAGTATTCATAGTTATTTTAAAATTCTTCTCTGATAACTTAAGTATCTCTTTTAATATTGGTCAAATTTTGCTTCTTTGCATGGCTAGCAATTTTTAATGGAAAACTAGGTACTTTATGTAAAAACTCCAGAGGTTACGGATGACGCCGGGTCCTCCATTGGAGTCCGACCTTCCTCCACGTGTTTCTTAGGCACTCGGGGTGGAGGGCCGATGTGCACAGTCCGATTAGGCAGCAAGCGGGACGGGGCCGTTCGTGAAGACTCAGCTCTAGCTCCGGGACAGTCCCGTCCTTCTGGCCTGGCTTCTCTGGACTTTGGAGACCTCGCGGGCGTCTGCGCCCTCAGCCCCGTGAGAGGGACAGGCTCTGCTCCACCCTTCAGACTGCCGGCCGGCTTCTCACACCCAATGCGTCCTGCACTTTAAAAATCTGGCAGATGTCTTAAGGAAGAGACTGTTGGAGCGCTTGACACGGTTTCCTCTTCTTGAGTGGTTATTGTTTCTCAAGTACTGCTGGCTGAGGGAGACTTAACTCAGGCGTTTACAGACAGTTTCAGCCCCTCAGCCTTGCGCAGTGGCAGAACCCAGCACAAGTTTTTGGGGGGTGATGCTGCTTTTGCACTGAGACCCTGCAGGTTTTCTGTGTGTTGTTCCAGCCCCATACAACGTTGAAAACCCCCGTGGGTTTCTCAGGCCCTGCGTGGACGCCTTCTGGAGTTGCTGAGGGTCAGCCATTGTCCAGAACCAGCCAGTTCCCTCGGGGGAAAGGTGATTGGAAGCATCCATTCTGCTTGGGAAGGGTGTCCATTTTCTGGAATTTCAGTTCACTTGCTTCTTGGTGCTTCTGTAGCTTTCTGCTATCTCTACAAATAGGATTTTATAATTTATCTGGAGTTTTCTTGTTATAAGGGGATAGTATTAGCCTATGTAACCTGTTATATCTTACCAGAGACAGGCGTCATCTAATTCGTTAATTTCTGCTTTTACCTTTTTAAGTTCCTTCCCTTCGCCTTCTTTTGTGAGCTAACTTTTTCTAGCTTTAAAAGACTACGTACTTTGTTTTCATATTTTTATTGCTGTAAGCGTCTAATGCTGTACACGTATTTTCCTCTGATGATTGCTTTAGCGGTATCCCATAGATTCTAATATGTTAGGATTTCATTGTTCTTAGTTTCATAAGATTTTGCATTTTTTGGTTTGATAAATAGCATTTAAGAAAAGCTTGTGTGAAACAGAAACAGACTCATAGATTCAGAGAGCCAACTGAGGGTTGCCAGATACGAGGGGGACCCTGGGGGATGGGTGAAAAAGGGGAGGGGCTTAAGAAGCACAAGTTGGTAGTCACAGGGATTCGAAGTGCGGCCCGGGGAATGGAGTCGACAACATTGTGATAACTGTGGTGTCAGACGGGCGCTAGAGTTGTTGGGGGGAATCATGTTGTCACTTATGTAACCATCTGACCTCTGTGCGGGTACACCTAGCACTAGTGTGAACTAATATCGAATGTTAACTGTAATGGAAAAATAAAAGCTTGGTTTTTTAATTAATTTCTAGTATTAGTGCATTGAATACATTTTTTGGGGGGGGGAAATTTTTGATTTTTTTTGTATATGCTGTTGTGAATTTTCATGAATTTTGTGTGTACACTTAAATTGTTCTCTCTTATTCTGTATAGAGCTCAGAGTCTGCCGCCTGCCTGTGAGGTAGGTCTTAGGAGCATGTTGTTGTATGTGTCCTTACTGATGTTTCCTTTACTCTTAGACCGCGGGCGGGGAGTACAGTGGCCCGTTGTCAGTGCGTTTCTGTGTGTTCCTCTCACTTCTGGTTTACGAGAGTTGTTGCTGTCTTATTGGGTTTATGTTAGGTTTATTAAATTTTGTGATTTCTAGTTAACATTTTTGTAAGTTTGCCCTCCATCGTATTGTTTTGTTCTTTCTCTCTAGATCTTAATACAAAGTTATGGTGGAAAATAGGTGTGGACTTATGTCTGTCCAGTGTGTGATGTTCCCCCAGCCTCTTTTCCCACTGAGACCGTTCTCTCTGTTCCTGAGTTTTCTCCCGTAGCTCCTTTAATTCTTGGTACCCTCGATCAGGATCGCACCTAGAGAATCATTTAATGAGTGAAGCATGATTCCAGTTAATCTTGCTAGCTTTTTCTTGGTGACACTTTTTAGAAGTAAACATCCTTCGGAAAGAACATTTAAAACCCCACCTGCATATACTGACAGGTGCTTCCCTTCTCTGCAGAGACTGTGTGAGTGGCCTGCCCGGTCTTCCCCTGATGCTCGCCCCTTGTTGGACTGATCAGAGTCCCCCACTGGCGTCCTCCAGGGTTCAGGCCTACATGCCTACACACGAGTGTCCTGTGGGAGCAAACAGCCCAGCGGTTTGGTCAGTGGTAGTAGAGGGCCCGACTATGATATGAGTTCCTCCAGGGGCTGTGGGAGAAGGCCATGCGTGGGGCAGTGAGGCCTGAGTGGGAGGTGACCCGCAGTGTGGGACCCACTGGCATGTGAAGGGGGGACAGGTGTGGCTCCCTTTCAGCGGCCTGTTCCTCCTCTTTAGTTAAAACTGTTTTTGTGAGTTCATGAACTTAGCATGGCTGGTCACGGGTGAGGAGAGGGCTGAGACAAGCTGGCACAGAATGGGGCTGGTGGAAGTTCGAAGGCCTTCCCGGCAGGGGGTGCACTGCTGCCCGCTGAGACTCCAGCTCCAGTGCAAAGCTCCTCGAAAACACAAATGTGGAACGCAGCGTTCCTGTCTGAACGGCTGCTTTCCGACGGCAGTAAGGGCAGAATTTCAGATGATCCTTCAATTCTTATTAACCCCACAGGGCTTCGTATTGGAAAATAAATGAGACTTATTTATGCTTGCAAATCCAATTGCCTATGAAAGGTTGTTGCAATAGACAGAGGCAAAACCATCATAAAATAATTTCATGAATATGGGAGCTAAGAGTATGCTTAATGGAACATGATTAGACTTAATTTTCTTACTATTTCCATCATTAAAGCTCCATTATCTTTTCTGGGACCTCATTTAGGCTTCCGGCCATGCTGCGACTTGGAGGCATTTGCGGGCCACGCAGAAGCCTGCAAGCCCCGTGAAAGCACGAAAATGGCTAATAACACACTGTTCTTTCATTTTCCCTATTTGATATCCACATCGCACGTCCAGTCTCATATATATTCTCTTTCTGACCCCATCTCTCGAGAGCCATCAGGATCATTATCTCCGAGCTTTCACACAGAAGTTTGATTCTGGAGTTGCAAACAAAAGTAAGGCTCACGGACCAATGTCCCTAATGTGCAGAGGCAACTGTGGACTTGTAAGGACCTCTCTAGTCGCTCCTTTGCCTTCAAGCGTACCCACGGCGGAATGCTATTTATACGCAAAAACAGAGTCAGTAACAGTATTAGCCTTTTTTCACACCACAGAACCTCACAGGCAGGGACAGGGAAGACGATAGGCCTTAAACCGCCCCGGAGGGTGTTGCGGGCTGTATTTGAGGTAGTTAGGGGCAGAGTGCCGGCCTTTCTGGGCAGGCTGAGTCCAGTTAAGTTAGGCTCAGTCTGCGGTCGCTGCTGCGAGGCCCACAGGCCAAGTGAAAGGAGAGAGTGGGGTGTCGGGGTTGGTGGACGCGGGCTGGTCAGGGGTGGGGGAGGGGCGCAGAGGAGCGGAGCTGCCCCGGAGGGTGACATGGCGCTGCTACCCCAGTGCACTCTGTACAGCGGTGATACAGTCTGCAGTAGCCGTGACCTGCAGTGACCTCACGTTTCTGGTTTGTGTTGAACTGCACTGGATCCGAAAGAAATGAACATCCCAGGCACTTCTTGTCAACCGAGATTGAGTGTGGATTCCAAAAACCTTAGCCAGCTTGTTTAGGGCCGTTGGCCTCAGTGTGCTGGCCCTTGTGATGTCCCTCATCTCTTAGCTTCAAGTTCCCGAGTCCCGTGGTCTGTGTTCTTCCTCAAGTTCTAGCCCTCTCTCAGCCTCCCGCCCAGCTCTGTTCCCTTCCCTTCCTAAAAAGCCTTTCTGCCGCTCCCCGAGGTCCCACCCCCTGGGGTCTCAGAGCACTGCTTGCCTTGACCAGCAGGTGGTGCTGCCCCTCAGCCTCTCCTAGCATCTGTCCTGTCCCCCCAACACGGAAGCTCCCCAAGGGCGGGTGTCTCTGTGCAGGGTTGGGGCCCTTCTCCAGGTCTGTGGTGGGCCTGGCGCAGCAGGTCGTCCCAGCAGACCACTGAAGGAGCGGCCTTCACTGGTGTGCAGAAGAGAGTATTCATTGTTTCCCATCTTCAAAATGGTAACATTTTCTTCCCTAGTCCGCTGCGCAGACGGCTCAAAGCGACAGGTCAACAGATTGTTCGCATGTTACTTTGTAAAGGTTTTCATTATGTCTGTGTTTGTATGTTTTAAAGTTTATATATTTCACATTTCTAAAAAAGATTTATTTATTTATTTAGACAGAACAGGAGGGAGGGAGAAAGAGAGGGAGAGAAACATCAATGTGTGGTTGCCTCTTGCATGCCCCCAACTGGGGACCTGGCCCACAACTCAGGCATGTGCCCTGACTGGGAATCGAACCAGTGACCCTTTGATTTGAAGGCTGGTGCTCAATCCACTGAGCCACACCAGCCAGGGCCACGTTTTTTTTTAAAAATGTGGGAACTTAGCCACAATCCAGGCATTTTGTCCAAATCAGTTCTCTGTTTTGATTGTGTAGACCCTGAGACTGAGAGGACAGTGATTTAGAAACCATCGTCTCCCCTCCATCCCAGCATTTGAGTGACGTGGTTGGACTTCACGGTCCCTCGGCTGCATCCTGGTATACAGGATTCTTCCAAAGGGCTGAAGTAACGCAGGATTCTGAGGATTTTTTTTCTCAATATATCACAACTTTGTAGTGTTTGCTGGTTGATGAGTGAACATCCCGGGAAGAGGTGGTGCGGGGGCCCCAGTTGATGCTAAAGCTCCTATTTCACTCATCTCTGCCACCATCCACAAATATTTAAGACTGTGCAGGACTGTTTTGTTTCGATATAGTCATGAAGCTTAGAAATTGTTTGATTTTATTGAACCTCTCACCCAGGGCTTCATTTGGAAAGACCTGGCGTGGGGTGTAGCATGAAAGGAAGTTCGAGCAGAGAAGAATCAGCTGGAGTGCCAGGCAGGTCCCTTCTCCCCGGGAACCCATTTCCGCATCTGCAGCGGGTGGTGCCTTTTCTCCTGCTGCTGGCCTCCCGAGGGCCCAGCCTGCACCTGGGTGAGGTGGCGGTGGTGGTGGCTGCCACATGACGCAGCTGGGCGCTCTGTCCCTCTCCGGAGCTGCAGAGGAAAGGCTTCCTGGCACCATCATGGCCTCAGACATTGTGTTTCCAGCTGCCTGAGGTTTTGTCCCTGCTCTGCCCATGATGGATCTGGTGACAAGGACTCCGCTGTTGTGGCTCAGAGTCATTGCTGTGTACAGCTGTCTTCCTGGTGGAGCAGAGCCTGTGTTTTGTTGAACTTCAGAGCCTGGTGACATGAAACACTTCAGAATTGAAGCTATATTAATTATTCATTCTGTTTCCAAGACAAGGTTTTGTGTGTGTGTGTGTTTTGTTTGGTTGTTAAACTTGTTACTTGTGCCCTGGAAGATGAGGTGCTAAGATTAGCTAATAAGACAGACATATAATAACACCCAGTCCTCTGCAAATGGCATGCGTATGTCCCCAAAGCTCGGGGGCGTTTCCTAAAGATCAGTGCCCTCCTGTCCGAAGCCCATGTGAGTATAGCGCAGGGAGCTGCCCCCAGTGCCTGTCCGCTCCTCCGCACGCTAGTGGAGGGAAGGCTTCCTTGTAGCCAATCAGCTGGGGACCACACAGCTAGTCTGCAGCTCTCATCCGAATTCACGTGTGGGAAGGGCTGGGTCACCACCATCTGTGCACTCAGAGAGCGGGGAGCCCAGGCGAGAGCCGGGCAGCAAGGAGGCAGTCTCATCATGTGCACCCCAAGAGTCAGGAAGCAGCTTGAAGGGCCTGGAGTTGGAGAGAGTTAGCTGCTTTTCTGCTCCCTGTCTGTCGAGAACATTGTGGGTCAACATGGGGCACCAGCGCTGCTGTCACTCTGCACCTCCCTGAGAAATGGATGCTTCTCCCTCTGAAATGTTGGTCAACATTTGCAGGGACCCAGCGGCTGGACAAATACTAGGTCTGTCAACTCCCTTTTGGGACCAGGTTGAGGTGAGCAGCTGCAGAGTGATGCAGAGACCTTTAGATCTTGCACCTGCCAACAAGGGGTTGTACCCTGAACGCAGCCCCACCGAACACACTCTTCCTTCTCAGGGAAGTCATCTGTCCCTCCTCCGTCTGTCTCCTCCTTTCTCCCTCCCTTGTCTTCATTCTCCCTTTCTCCCTTCATTCTTAGCACTCATTCTGATTTCTGGTTTTCTTTTTGATTTGCAAGAGGAAATCTAGCAGACCCATCCTGACGTCTAAGCTCTTGAATTGAAGCCCAGGGACTTCTCCTGGACTTGGGGGGACTGTCGTTTTGGTGCAGAAACAATGGACGTGACCGAATGGGCATGAGTTCTGGAGACCCAACATATAGCCAGGACCCCCATCGGTATCTGTCCCAGAATAGTTATTGAAGAGGAGGGTCAGGCTTCCGCTGATGCCCCCGGGGCCCTCAGGAGACACCCTGCCTGGCTTGGCCTAAGAAGTTAATGTATGTAACCTTTCACTAGTTCTCCCGACGTCACAGAAATGGGGCCAGCCAGTCTACGGTCACTTGTTCCCTTGGTCAGTCTCCTGGCTCACCTGGAGTCTCCTTATTCTTGTTTCACTGGCACGTGCCCTGCTTGTGCCCCGTGGGTTTCCCCGACCCTCCTCCCAGGCCTTGTCCCAGCGCAGGGCCCCTCGACCCTCCCCATTGTTGTCCAGCACGAGCAGCGTGAACACTGTCCCGTTTATGCTCATACCTAGGGCATCTTCTAGTTGCAGCTAATTTATTAAAATGCCAATAAGGACACAGTATTATCTAGAACATGAAAAGTTCCTGAGATTACTTTTTTCCCAGGGCAACCAGTTTATTCCCTAAGATGGTACAGCTTCAATCATAGTGTGGCCAAAAGGGAGCTTATTAAATGTTCCAAAGTGAGTATATAATTTATTATCTAAGCAGAGTCTAAGGAAAGGAGAGCTGATTGCCCTCCATGGAAATGGAGAATGGAAGCGTGATCATGCATAAACTGCCAGAAGCAGCACGTTCCAGGGTGACTGACAAGGATCGGGGCGGCTTCATGCTGCTGACTTGCAAACTAGCCCGTCTCCGTGTTTGCAGGTCCCTGATGTCTGGTGTGTAACCTCTTCAGAATAATTTATTGGAAAAAGATGCTTCTCGTTTAAAATTTAACTCTGTGAGATGGCCAGACTCTCCCAGCTCTCTGCAACAAAAAGCGATTGAAAAAATCTTGTTGGATCCAGAAAGTCTTTGCTTAAGGGGGTCTGGGGGTCAGTAGGCATCGTGTCGAGGGGTTCCCGTGTCCGCAGGAATAGTCTGCTGGCCCTTTGCTGTTCAGGGGTAAGAACTGACCTACCGAAGAAGGCGGCTATGTCAGCCCAGTCTGCAGCTTCAGGGTGCAGTAATTGTGGCGTTTCTCCAGTGTGTGCAGAATCTTACCCGGCTTAAAGTCACTGCCTTGACTCCGTGCACCCCGATGGGAGCTTTAGAATTGAGAGGGCCAAGCGAGGCCATGGGAAGGGGATGCACTTCTGCGTTGGAGTCCTGGCCCTCCTCCTGACAGGCCTTTCTTGGGGCTTCTCTCCCTTTATCTTCAAAGGAGGCAACGAGAATGGTCTCTAAGATGCTTCCAAAGTCCGTTTGGGGAAGATTCTTGCTTCGCTCCAGTTTGCCAGCTGGTTGGGGGCAGCACAGGAGCTCTTATCTGTTCCCAGCCCAGTTGCTTTCTGCTTGTTGTGCTGTTCCTTCATGCACTTCGAACCCCTCAGTGAGAGTGACTTCTAGCCAATTCCCACGGAACCCTTTCTCCTGCAGGATTTACTCGTACCTCTCTGAGGCAGGAACCGTTCACAAGTACCAACACCTGGTAAACTCCCATTGTAAAAAAACACTGCAAACTCCCACAGTGCAAGTGAGCTATAATTGAAAATGCCTTGTGATAATTGTATGTATTGATCTTTCCGTTCATTTTCACCATACGTAATATTTTTTCTCTAGGATGGGATATTTATATTTGTGAGCAATTATCTTTAATGGAGAGTCCCATTAAAACTGTGCCAACATCTTTCAGATCTTTGGAGAGTGCACATTTTCCATGCTGATGTAAGTGCTTCCTGAGTCCTTGGCAGATATTTAGTGTGTGAGAGATGTTATGTATTTAAAGTAAAAGCATCTGAATTTACCATTCATGGCAGACATTATTCAAAAGCAAATAGACACCCAGGGAGAACTTTCTGGGGAAAATCATCTTTGTGGTTCTGCTTCCCACCATTATGTAGCAAATTTCAGATGCTCGATAAACATCTGATTGCTTCATGGAAGGCGATTTCTGGTTACTGACAAGTTAACTCTTGAAGGAGGATCCAGCAAGCTGCGTGCCCCGTCCCCAGCTGTCTTCACCCAAGTGCTTTTGAGCAAGATTGTCCTTTTGTTCACTTATCAGAGGCCACTGGGGACGTGGCTAGGAGTCCTAGTTCTTCCTGCCACGGGCCCGCAGCGGTCACTGTGCCCGTGGCAGGTGCTGGGAGGAAGGCAGGCACGGTGTGGCGGTGAAGATTGTCCCATGCGAGAAGGGCAGTGCCCCGCCCTGTGGCCTCCAGCCTCAGCTGACGATGTCTGGCCTGAATTTTTAAGAGTGGGTGTCAGTTTGCCAAGGCTTTGTTTCTGTGAGCTGACGATGATGATTGTTTTACTGTTGGACAGTGGCAGGGATGTGAGGAGAAGGTGGGAGATTGCCTGGATGTACACCTGTATTTTCTCACCCGTCCCCCTACCTCGGGCCTGTGTTTAGCTCAGGTAGCATGTGTCGGGCAAACACAGCACAGGACATAGTCCATCCCCAGGGGCACTGGCCCTGGCAGCTTCCTGCTGGCTCTGTCCCCAGGGTGCTCTCTCTCCCCCGAGCAGTGTCGGCCCCGGCCCGCTGCGCCTGCCTCGAGGCCCAGGGCCCTGTCGGGAGCCAAGAGGACGAGAACTTTCTGCTGGATGCTTAAATAACAGGAAAGGACAGGGCTGGAAAGCAAAGTGACACAATTTGCCTGCCTGAAGGGCCTGTGGAGCCCACCACCGATGGTGTCGCACGAGGGCAGGAGCCCTAAAGCAGGCTTCGGTGCCAGTGGGCACATGGCACCAGGTGGCCCAGCTGATCCCTCCGTGCCAGCTGCAGTGAGTCACTAACAACCACTTGTATGTCTGCCACCGAGGGGCCTCCACAATGGCTGTCCGCCAGGTTTAAAAATAATCAGAACTTATTTCTCTCTTGTCTTTTACCAGAAACTTGGAGGCCTTCAAATGATGGCGATCCAAGCAAAAGAAGGGCCTGAATTCTTTCTTTTTTTAAATCCTCATATATTTTTCTTTTTTTAAATACGAGGATATGTTTATTGATTTTAGAGAGAGAGGTAAGAAAAGAGAGAGAGAAACATTGATCAGTTGCCTCTTATACGCAGCCTTACTGGGGATTGAACCCACAACCTTTTGGTGCACAGGATGGCATTCCTACTGAGCCCCCTGGCCAGGGCAGGGAGAGACTTAGTTCTGTTCTTCCCGGCTTTTGCCTGGCACTGAACATTTGGGCTGTAGAAGGGAGAACAGCTTCAAGGTTTTCCCTGAGCCTCCTCCAAGCCTGCTGCGCCCCCAGATGCCCTGACGACAAGGCAGTGCAGCTGTCTGACTGCTTCACAGCTGGTGGAACACACGTCCGGTGGCAGCTGCCCCGGCCCCAACCCCATCGTACCCAGACAGTCCCACCTGGACCCCCAAACTCTGCCCTTCCCAGGAAATCCCGTGCATATATTTGTGAGGTCAGTGGGTGAGTTAGTGTTAGTATGTGCCTTTTCCATTTAATTCAGCTCATGTCCTTCCTCGTTCCTCCTCCTCCTCAGAGTCACAAAGTCATGAGAAGATTTCTAGGATCGTGAGGTGACATTTCTCTGGGAGCGAGAGCAGTGGTGTGGCTGTGCCCTTGCTTCAGCCATCGCCTGCTCTTGTGCCCTGCCCTGCCTCTGGCCTTGGAATCCACCAGGGGTCTGGACACAAACTGGGCTGTGGGGGGCATGCCCCGCCCCGCTGCCTTGGGCCTGCTGTGAACTCGAATGACTCCCCAGGCCTGTCGCCCAAGATCTGAGCCATGGGAATGGAGCCTGGTCCCTCCCACTTCAGAGCGAGGGGCCCGCTGAGCAGTGGAGGAGGTGAGGTGCGGAAGCAGCAACCCCACTAGGAGACTGGTGGCTCCAGCCAAAGGTGACAGCCACCCGATCTTAGGCAGAGGACAGATTCAAGAGGGGGCTCGGGAGGACGGAGGGGCCTCGGTGGGTGTTGGATATGGAGACGAGAGGCAGTGCCCCAGGTAATTCCAAGGTCTGTGGCTGGGCGGTTGGGTGGGGTGTAGAGTTGTCCATTGAGACAGGAAACAGAAAAGGGGAAAGGAGACCATGAGTTCACTTTAGAGTGCATTGCGTTCAAGCCTTGGGAGAAGTCAGTAACACGAGAAAGTGTCCCCCCCGCAATACAGTCATTTCCTCGGAGTGCCCCGGAGACTCCCCACTGCGGCCTCCACATCTCTAGGCACCCAGCCCCACGGGGACGGGACCTTGTGAAAAGGAGAGGAGGGCGCAGCCTGCCGTGTCCTGGCGCAGCCCCCGTCCGCAGGGCAGTCCTCGTTTCTTTCCCTGAAACGCACGCTCAACCTGTGTTGAGAGGGGTGTGCTGTGTGTTTATTTCCACACGTCTGTAGACTTCACGTGCTCCATGCTGCATGCCTCTGCTCTCCATTCCCCCGGGGGTCTCTAACCTCCTTGGGTTGGTTGTTGCCTTTTGAATTATGGCCCAGAGTCAAGGCAGGACAGAGTGGCCGTGGCCTTTCGTCACTTATCATCATGAAAGGTTGCTCCCTACCTTGACTGTTCAGACCTCTGCACAAGTCCTTCAGCGCCATTGACATCGCCTGATACGACACGGAGTCAAGTCTAATGCTCTGTTTACAGTGAGACCACTCTGGGGGAGAGGGGGAGATCGTTTCTTGGTCACGTTTCCTTGCTCTGCCCTTGGTATTTCAGAGCTGTCCTCTCTACGCTCGGAAGCAATTAGTTTTGAGAAGGCTGATTCTTCAGGGTCCAGTGCTCGCCAGCCTTTCATTTGCTAAAGCTGCTGCACATTTTAATGAAGTTGTTTCATCTAGGTTGCCAAACACTAGAATTCTGCTGCTTCAATTCTAATTATCTCTACTGGCAAATGCTGTGTTTTATTGGAACTCTTGAGGGCTCTGTTTATTAAAAGTCCATACACCATGGCGTCAGGCACAGAAATTAGGTCAGAGGGGTCTTATGGATGTCTTATGGATGAAGGAGTTAAGTGTTTCATCATCTCTTAAAGTGCACTGGGGTGGCCTACCGTGACTTTGTGGGTTATCAGCGAAGGCTCCCCCCACCCCTGCCACTGAGCTCCACTTCCTTCCACGCCCGTCAGCCAGTGCCAGCTCGACGTGTCTGAGCAGTGTGGCTGCTGGTGGTGGCTCTAGTGTGTATTTTCATCCTTTGGGGTAATGGGCCCTTTCTTCCCTGTAGCTGCCTAGCGCTTCCCCCTGGCCTCCTGGGCTGTGTGTCTTCGGCACAGTGATACACAGGAATGGGCCAAACTCAGATTACAGTGGTTCGTATGGACACTAATACAATAAAAATAATAACTCTGTTTTGCAGGCTTAAAACTGTAAACCTACTTTTGTCCCACCCTGTATATTAAGGGCTCATGTGAAGCCAGGAGGTCCCCATGGTGGTGGCACGGGGCAGGGCGCATTGTGTCAGGAAAGGAGGGAGGGAGCATGACAGTAGCAGCCCCCAAACAGTGTTTCTGTGCTTATTTCCACCCCCTGCTGTGCACTGCTTCAGGTTCCTCCCTAGTAACCCCGTGGGTCCTTGGGTGCTGTGGGTTCACCTGGGGTGTGGCGACTGACAGTCCTCCCTTCTGCCCTGCTGCAGTCCCAGGCAGAGCTGCGTGGTGTTGAGGGGCGAGGCTTCTGCCCCCCACACACCGAGCCCCAGCTTCACCATTGCAGAGCTGGGGGAGCTTTCACAAGTCACGGTCACTAACCAGCGTCCTTCTCTGTACAGTGGGAGAACAGTAGCCACTTCGGGGTTTTTGTGAGCATTAAATGAGACCATACAAAGGTCTGTCTGGAAGAAGCCCAGGCATTGTCAATATAATGAGAATGGCTTGCACAACATCGATGTGACCTGGCAGCCAAGGAGCGTGGACTGGAATGTGCAGATGTGAACAATGATGACTTCACTGTACTAGTCAGTGGGGGTGGTAAATGCCGGGTTGAGTGAGCATGTGTGCTGTGTGGCCGTCTCATTTAAATGCACTGAACAATAAAGCAATAAATCTGCATAAAATTTTGAGTTAAGCTTGAACATTCCTCCACGGAAACAATTCGGATGGTTCAGAAGGCTGCAGCTCCTGGGTAACTGGTGATTGGCAGCTTCATCACGACAATGCACCCACTCACGCATCACGTCTTGGGCAGATTTTTTTGTGAAACATCCCCCAGGTCTCTCAGCCGCCCTACAGCCCAGATTTGGTGCCCTGCAACTTCTGGCTGTTTCCAAAACTAAAATCACCTTTGAAAGGGAAGAGATTTCAGATAGTCGATGAGATTCAGGAAAGTACGATGGGGCAGCTGATGGCGATTGGGAGAACTGTGTGAGGACCCAAAGTACCTACTTCGAAGGGGACTGAGATGTCATTGTCCTGTGTACAGTGTTTCTTGTATCTTGTTTCTTCTTTAATAAATGTCTCTGTGTTTCACGGTACTTGGCCGGATACCTTCTGGACAGACCATGTGTAGGTAAGGTGCTCGGGGCACAGGCCACGGCACACAGTGCTGCATCAGTAGATTGTCAGTTCTGTCGTGCGGCGCCCCAGGCCCACGTGGCTGCTGCGCTGCGGCCTGCCCCTATAGCACTGAGGCCACGGGCGCCTGGGCCCGACCCCACGCCAAAGGCCCTGGTCACACTCATCACTTGCTTTTGTCTCTACTCACACTGTTTCCCTTGCGTGCGTTGCGGCGCCGATGGTGTGGAATTGTTGTCTTATTAATGAGCCAAGAGGATTAAAAAAAAGGTGCCAGGATTTTATGTAGACTTCGGGGATGGTCCTTCACCCTGGGACGCAGGCATGCCTTGAGTGAGGGACTGTCCCGGAGGAGCGCCTCACGGAATCGCCCCCCTGCTCTGGTCTGCGGTCTGTGCACCAGCCCGTGGCTCCCCTTTCTCTTGCTTTGGGTCAGCTTTCCCGTGTGCCTGAGAAGAGCTCTGGCCGCAGGTATCCACCCTCGTGCTTTCTCCCCTCAGACAACCCTCTGCTCCGATCTATGAAGTGTGATGTTTTCCAAGGCATAGTTTGTCCCGCAGGCTGGTGTGCTTGTGAAACAGCAAGAACAAACCTTAACAAATGTGCTAAGAGGAATGGCCTCCCCGTTAAGTCCAGTCCCCACCTGGCCCCGTACGTAGTGATGACAGTGTCATTGACCATATTCCCTATGCTGCACTTCACATCGTGTGACTGTTTCTGTAGCTGGTAATTTGTATTTCTTAATCTGTTCACATTTTTCACCTGCTCCTCCACCCTGCCCTCCTATTTGGCAGTTGTCAGAAGCTACAGAGGTTACAGTGGAACAGGAACAATACGTCCCAGTCTGGCTGTTGGATTACTGATCCCTTCTGTCCTCTGCCTCAGACATTTTCTCCTGAGTCCTCACAGTATAAGGTTAGGGGAGGCTCTTGATAATCGGGGTGCACCTTAGCTGTGCGCCCCTGTGCTGGTGGAGTGGTGGGCGGGTGGAGGCCTTCGTTCTGCAGTGCTCTGGGGCCCCAGGCCAGGGGTCTCTGCACCTAGTCAGCTGCAGCACGGTCCTGGGCAGTCAGTGCTCGGCGGTCACGGAGGTTTGGACGGTTGGCTGTGGTACGAAGTGAGACGCCCACATTGACCAGTGGCACTCACCCTGGGAGCACAAGGGAATGCTGAACATTGGCTTCACAATGAGCCAGAAATGTTGCCGAGAGCACCACAGGAAAGGTGCGCTTAATTATTAAAGGGCGCCTGTCGGAGGGACCATCGATCCTCCTCCAGCCAGCTTGCCGCCTGGTCTTTGAACAAGGAGTCGTGTGTGCTGTTTAACCGAACGGGGCAAAAAGCAAAGATTTATTAGCTTCTTTTCTTCACAAAAATAGGTTTCCCATGTATCGTTAGTTACTTTATCATGAGTAACATGTCGTGTCACGTTGGGCTTATTAATCACCTTTTCCTTCCAACTAACTGTGAGAATAATGAGACGGAATTGGTGGCAGACCAGCGCTTCCACATTAATCTTCGTAAGCTGGTGTCAGTGAAACAGTCAAACGCCGTCCCCCGCGTGTACGCGTGTGTTTCTAGAGAGCGTTAGAAATGCATGGGCACTGGTATTTGGAAAGCAGACCCCTCGTCTTGGATCGAGCAAAGACGCAGGTGAGACTCAGGAGCGCGTGTGGCTGTCCTCGGGGGTACACGTAGTTTCAGAGTCAGGCGCGGTGTTGGGACTTCTGTCAGATTGGGAAACCACGTGTCCCTCAAGGGACCCTGGCTGCTGTGCTGCCGGTCCTCGCTCTGTGACTTTGGTGATTGGAGCCTCAGCCATCTAGAATGTGACTGGTCATCGGAGCAGAGGGGGGGGGTGATAAAGCCCTCGCTGGCCCCTGAAGCTTCTGCCCGAATGAGTTTAATTAGCCAAAGCAAGTGTCATGGTCATTTCTAATTACAAGTGGGCAGGAAGTGACCTCCTGCTGCATACCCAGGAGAGAGAAGTGGCAAATTTGGATGCATTCACAAAATGTAGATGATCCTTCAAAGAGAAAGCTGGTTCCTTGAAAAGACCAGTAAAATAAGACGCAGCTCCGGTGAGTCTGTTCCACAAGGAAGAGGGAGGAGGCAGCGTGGAAGGTAACACGAATGCATTCAGAGAAGATTTGTGAAGATACGAGAGAATGCTGTGCAGAGTTATGTGTGTGAAAACTTGTACGTTTCAGATGCTTTCCTAGGAAATGGAAATAAACAACATTGGGTCAAGGTGTAGATTCCTGAGATGTTTTTCAAAATGTATTTGAAGATCTACTGGTTGCCCTGGCTGGGAGGCTTAGTCAGTTGGAGCACTGACCTGGGTACCAAAGAGCCGTGGGTTCGATCCCTAGTCAGGGCCCGGATGGAGGGCAACCAATCGATGTTTCTAACATCGACGTTTCTCTCCCTTTCCTCTCCCACCCCTTTCTCTCTTTCTAAAATCAATGAAAACATATCCTCAGGTGAGGACTTAAAAAAAAAAAAAGATTTACCTGTGAAACTACAGAGAGCAATTGCTTTTATTATTGAGTTCTACCTAATCTCCCAGAAACAGAAATTAGATGCAGCATTAACATTTAGAAAATAAAATGGATGGACAAGGCTGGCCCGAAATTGGTACCGGAATCAAGTGAGGATGCCATTCGTACGTAGGTAGATAACATTTAAGAACAGTGATGCAACTATGCTAAAACAAATTAGCTGACAGAACCTAGTAGTATTTTAAAAGAAGAAAGGCGAATCTGTTCAAACGCCACCTTCTTGAGAGGATGTGCCTTCCTTGCCTTGTTTAAAATCACGGCCTTTCCCTGCAGTGCTCCCAAACCACTTCATCCTGCTCCGTCTTCTCCTGTAGCGTGCGACGTCCCCCTTCCAACGTGGCCTGCGGTTATTTCCCATGGGGTTGGTTTCTCCCTGTGCTACGAAGTCAACTCCACAAGGGCGGGACAGGGGTTATTGTTTTAGGTTTCGTTGTTCACTGCCGTAAGTCAAGTACCTAGAACAGTTAGTAAGTACAGGGTGGGGTAAAAGGTTTACAGTGGTTCGTATGGAACATAATGAAATACTTGATAAATAACAGAATAAATAGTAAATAATACAACTGCAAACTACTTTTGTTCTACCTTGCATTTGTTGCAAAAATCAGTGAGTTCTAATGCAACATGGGACCCTGGATTGGATCCTGGAACAGAAAAGGACTTTAGTGGACAACTGACATTTGAGCGAAGTCCGTAGTTCAGTTATGAGGATTGTAGCAGTGTTAATTCCTTGGTTTGATGACTGTGCTGTGGTAAGACATTAACTTCGGGGAAAGCTGGCTGAAGGTAGATGGAAACTCTCCACACTAGCTTTGCAACTCCTGTACGTATAAAATGATTTCAAAGTGATTTCATTAAAAATAAGTGAATTCAAAGAATTCCGAGGTGCTTCAGCATTTAAAAATAACATTTCTGGTCCGATGGCACCTTCTCAGTGAGTCCTGTCCTGATCACGCACACAGTTCTGCATGGCCCCACCGCGATTTCTCAGGCTTTCCTGTGCTCTCTCCGCTTTTTTGCCAAAGCACGTGTTACCTTTGAACACATCACACAGTGTACTCACTTATCATGCCTGCTGTTTGTTGTCTGTTTCCGAAAGGACAGGGGACCTGATTTTATTCACTGATGTACCTCAGGTATCTAGAACAGTGCCTGGTCCATAGTGGCTATTCGTTAGTTCTTTGTTGAGTGAATTAATAAATGTGATATGATTTATGTTTTAAAATAGAGCGAACCATTTGTGTGAGTGTATGTGTATAAGTCTGTGAAAAACAATGAATAGCAAAAGGCCTGGATGGCACCTGCTCCGTTGATACACCTGTTACTTCTTAGGATGGGACTAGCTCCTGAGAGAGTGGCCAAGGGCCGGGGTCAGGGCCAGGGCCAGGGCCAGGGTCAGGGCCGTGGCTGCAGTGAGAGCTCTCATCTGCTCTCACTCCTTTCTTTTTTGTTCCTTGCGCACCTGGCTTGGCTCACCCCAATCCAACACTCTATTTTGATGTTATTTGAAGTTCCATAGTTTCAGTGATACTCCGTAGTAGTTGTTGAATTTTTTAAAAATTCAGAGGAATGAAAAAGGAAACAACTAAAGCAAGTTATTTTTGAGATCCCTTAAAAATTACAATTTTTCTTTGTCTCTAAGAGGAGAAATTAAGACTGAAGAGTTTTTTGTGTTTTTCGTTCTCTGTCGGAGCCAAGTTGCTCTCTGTTCTGTGATGCCCCTGGTGTCGGGAGACAGGAAAACCCACTGTTTCAGGCCCCAAGCGTAGTTCCTCACACTGAATCAGTGACGCAGGGAGTCGCCTCCACGAACATCCATGCACAGAATTTTAGGGGGAAAGTTTCGGTGCTGTCTTACTCTCGAAACTCCAGAAATGCTGCTTCGTTTAAGTAGTTTTCTTTTATGATCTCAGAACGACCTCCAGGGGTGGTCTTCTAAGTTGCCAGCACTTGACTTCTGGGCCTTCTGGCTCCTCTATCGCCCGTCTGTGCACAGAGGGCTGTGTGGTTGCCCTTTGGCCCACGGGCAGGGACTGTGGGCAGCAGCGCTGGGGCTCCGGATGGTCCCGGCGCCTCCCAGCTGGTGGAACTCCCTGCTGGGGTGCGCCCTAAGGTGGAAGCCTCTGCTTCAAGGGATAGAAGTAATTTGGTCATTTGTCTTTATTATGATGCAGTTGTACTCCTGCACAGTAACGACGAACCTGTGATCTCTTGCAGGAACATCAGGAGAACATTCTGGGGAGCACCATGCAGAGTGTGGTTGCGCTGCTCAGCAATCTGGTTGCCTGCAAAGATTTGAACATGAAGCTGCTTTATGAACAAGGTAAGGGCTTCTTAGAAGTTGCTTTGAGTCTGCTGAGTTTAGTGTCTTTGTCAGTTTCCTCGCCTTACCTAGTAGGGTGTCAAGAAGTCCTGTTTAATGTTGATCAGCCAAAATAGGTGTTTCAGAACCTATAAATCGTGTTACCAGCAAAAAGGGGAAGTGTGCTTAGGTTGTGATGTGTCTCTCTACGTTCATTTATTTTCTTCATGGCGCAGTCAGTGGGCACTGCTGGAAGGTGACAGCCCAGCAGTGTGAATGCTAGCACCGTATGCAGACTCGCTGCTGCCGGCCCCAGTAAAACACACGTGGTCAAAAGCCCCTCGTGAAACGAGACTGGAGGGGGTGAGGGTGCCTTTACTTTGCATCTTATACATATCTGCAATAATACTATTTAGAACAGTTTATTAAGGTTTTACTTGTTCAGAGCAGTTTCAGGTTTAAAACAAAGTCTAGGGGGAAGTATGGAGATTCCCATGTAACCCTCACCTCTCCTGAAGAGACCATGTAGGGAATATCTTGGTATTGCCTCAGAATCTCTTTTTTTTCTGGTGAGGGAAGTACTCATTTATTTTAATTTTATCTTTTGAAAGCCAGAACAAATAATTACTTCTGTCAAGCTTTTTTTGGCCCTTATGGAAATAATCAAATGATTTTTCCTTGGATCTAGTTATGTGCTGGATTATATTTAATGGTTTGCATAATGTTAAACCATCCTAGCATGCAAGTCAATAACCACAGTTAATCATGATATATTATTCTTTAGTTGTACCAAAGTTTTTTGCTAATTTTTTTTCAGGATTTTTAATTGCCATTTATAGGTGTGATTGGTCTGTGGTTTTGTTTCTTGTTCTTCATAGAATACATTTTTTGCTAGATTTTGGTGTTAACACTGAATTGCTTCTTTACAAAAGAGGAAATTGTTTCTCTTTCTGTGGTTCTGGAAGTATTCAAGAATCACTGGGATTACCAATTCCTTAAAAGCTTAGTGGAATTTCTTCTGGCTGCTGCTGTATCTTGGAGGTAACTTAGCGGTAGCTCCTCGACACCTTCCTCTATTTCTATGAAGACAGTAAACCCTTTCCCCTTTCCCCATCTCGTACAGAGTCCATTTTAGTAAACCGAGTTCTCCTAGAAAGTTTCATCCCATGCACACTTTCAACTCCGTTGGCCTAGAGTAGGGATGGGTGAGGAGGCTTCTGAGAGGAGAGGTGCAAATCCTGTTTCTGTGCAGACTGCAGGAGACGGGGGTTGGGGGATGGCAATCTGGGCTCTGGAGCTTCCTGTGACAGCATAAGTAGGGACAAAGGGTGTGATGAGTGGGGACCTTAAGGGTGGGAGTGGGAGTCAGGCTGTGAGCGTGGTGGGGTGAGGAAGGGTGGCAGGGTTCCCGGAGTACAGGGAGCTTGGGAACTCCTTCCTGGCCCCTGCTAGTGGTGGGTAGAGGGGCGGGGATGGATGGGTGGCCCGTGGGGTCTGCAGAGATAGACACCAGTCTGACTTAATACTCAGACATCATACTCTACTGCCCTCCAAACAACTTGGCTGCTAAATGTGTGGGCGGATTTATTTTCCCCCAAAGTTGGGTAAAGATGCAATGGGTGTTTGCAAACCCAGAGCGTGCATGTTTGGGCTCAGCGGAGCGTGAGGAGTCCCTGCCGCTTGCACGGGCTTGACTGCAGGCGAGTGGTTTGTGTGACATCTTCTCGTTCGTCTTTACTGTGCACCAGTTCTGGCTCCGAAGTGGCTTATATATTCATCACGTTTCATGTAGAATGAAACTTCCTATTCCAGATAGACAGAGGTATTTCCAATAGTGACACTTTAAAAATCACCGCTGTCTAAACGATCTGTAATAGAGGTGAAGTGTCGTCAATGGAGGGGATTGTTCCCACCTTCCAGTGCCTCGGAGCCCATGCCGCAGTCAGCGGTGGGGCGGGCCCCAAGGCACACGTCTGCCCCTCCCATCTCAGTATCCCTCAAGGTCAGCCCATGGACCCCGCTTTCCATGCGGTGGTCCTGACGAGGTTCCTGCTGCCAGCGTGGCCCATCGAACCTGCGGGCAGTGTAGGTACCCCGGAAGCAACCCCACGAAGCGGGGATCCTCGGCCGCACCCTGATAGGACAGGGCATACGGGCCGACAGGACTGGGCGGTTCTGAGTCAGCCTCCGAAGGGGGAGACTGTCTGAGAAAACCTCGAGCAGTTCATTTTACCTCTATTTTTTCTTTTTTTTTTGTATGTATAAAGCCAATATATGAGAAAAACGCTGTGAAAGTGAGTCTCAAGGAGCGGTTGCCCTGAGTGTAAGATGAAGGTCTAAGGGATACAGCACGTGGCAGTGTGGTTGGCAGCATTTTCTCCCAGACTCTGCGAGGACTGGCGGGCAGGAGGCACCAGGGCCTCCGGACGGTGTCTGCCGCCTGGCGGGCAGGCCACCGGTTCACAGACCCTGGGCCTTAGCCATCCACACACCACCGGCATGCAGCTGCGTTATGTAACTCCGTCTCCTTGTTTGAAAGTTTTCATTTTTAAATGAGCCATTTAGAGACAGCATTCTAAGACAAAGACTTTTGTTGATATTTGGAAAATATCAGAGTTATTAACATTTGGAGGCTGGCTGCTGGCTTGCCCCTGCGCGCCGACCTTTTGATGACGGATGTTAATTTCAGCTTCCACTCTACCAGCCGACCTGTCAGCATCGTGGGGCTACATGACACCCCACGCGCAGCAGCCCCCCAAATGTGGTCCCTCCAAAGAAACATTTAAGGAAATTGCTTGTTTCCACTGGTTTATGGTGTGTCAGAAATCAAAAACACTCATTTCTCACCGGGTTGTAAAACTTCCTAAATGGGTGCTTGCTCAAGAGCCTAGAAGATCACTCTGAGAGCTCAGGGGGCTTTGAAGTGTGCTTGGGAGCTGCCTTAGGTTTTCCACTTGTCTGAACGACATTCAGAGTAACGTTGTGCAGGAGGGGTTGGCAAACTTTTCCTGCGAAGGACCAGCTGGGAAATGTTTCAGGTTCGTAGGTTCTGTGGTCTCTGTTACTGCCTGACACTGCCGTCACAGCGGGAGAGCAGCCAGAGCGAATCCGTGGAGGAATGGACATGGAAAGCTCATTTGTCTTTCTCATTATGACCATCCCGATGATGTGACGTGCTAGCTTGTGTGGTTTGGAGTCTCATGTCCCTAACGGCTAATGATGCTGAGCCTCTTTTCATGGGCTTGCTGGCTATTTGGGTATCTTCTTTGGCAAAATGTCTGTTCAGTTTGGGTTGTCTTTTTATTATTATTATTATTATTATTATTGAAATTCTTTTTCTTGAATCTAAAAAAATTCAAATATTTTAATTGCATTCCTGTCTGCTGGTAATTTCAGAGATGACTTGTGGGGGGCTGGCCTTGGGAACGGAGGATATCAGAGGGGGAGATAAGAAAAGAATTCTGACTTATTTTTTCTCTAGCACCAGCCAGAACGGTCATGTTAGGGGCCAGTCTCCTCACATCACTCCCGTACTGGCTGCATACCGCTTTCAGGAGCAACCGGGGGCCGTTCACAGCATGCAGCCGTGACCTCAGGCCACGCGCTGCTCCCTCCACTCTCCGTGTGTGGTCGTGTTCGCCTGACCTCCGTTTCTGTCGTGTCCTGGGCTTCCCTCATCCCACGCCTTCCCATGAACCATCCCCCAGCCCAGCCTGCTTCCTCTGGAGCTCAGCTCAAACTCCACTTTCTCAGGGAAGCCCTTCTGGGCACCTCATATCCTCTCTTGTTGCACTTACCACACTTGTAATTAAAATAGGAATCATGTCTCAATGGACGTGCCTCATGATTTCTCTGTGTAAGTCCTGACAAGTCCCCAGACTCTTCTCGAACAGCAGACACACAATTAGCTATTCAGGTTGCAGACGGACTTCATGTGTAGAATGTGGGAGTAGATGGTCTCTCCCTGGGGACTGAGTATGCAGCCTTTTCCTTCAGTTTAGCTTGTCAGGGAGTCACTTTTAATTGCTATCTTATTGGGCTGGCAATTTTTTGTTGCATCCCCACATCTTATGACCCAGATCTTTGAATCAATTATCTTTTAATCTATAGGCTCAACAAATACACCAGTTTCTTTTTTTTAAAAAAAGGAAATCATGTCATTAATTGACTAATGTCCACGGCATCTTCCAGAATGAAAGCCCCATGAAGACAGGAGCCTGCTAGTGCCGTTCACGACTGAGCCCCCACACAGCTCCTGGTGTGCGGCGGTGGCTCGGCCCATGTGCACTGGCTGCACGAACGCTCCTGGGTGCTCAGGGGGTGCTCACGTTCCCGTTCCAGGATAAGTGCTTTGTGCCTCTGCGCCTGCCCACGGTCTCGGCCACAGAATGCCCTGTTCTAGACACACTGTCCGACTTCTGACTTCGCCTCCAGCGATGCCCTGTCCGTTGTTTCTTCCCGCAGCATGTATTTATCGAGACTCTGATGCATGTAAGATGTGATGTGATGGGTTCTTTTAAGGCTGCCAGAATGAACACCACAGGGGCTGCTGACAGACTCATCCTGTGTCTCACTTCGCGAGCCCAGCTGGCTAATCTCCTGGGGTGGTTTTGTCACTTGGAGCGCAGTGACAATCTCTGGCAGAGACTGGGACTGAGGTCATCACCTCGGATGTAGCAGAGTGATTTTCAGAGCTACAAACTTATAAGCAGATATCCCTCTCATTTTGTCGAAGCATGATTTTGAAAAATGGAGAACCGTGTGTTGAGCAGATAGAAATGTCCACTTTTTCTTACTGTTTTGCCGAGGTGGCGTGGCCTGTGTGCCGTCACTCCCCTTCCCACGTGCCTTCACCAGAGCTCGGTGAGGCTCCCTCGTGTCTGAGAGTCTCCGAAATATCAAAGCCAGGTTATCCCTTATCCAAAAGGATTTTTCAATATAAGAAAAGCGGAGGACATTTAACAAGCTTTTGACTAGATCAGATTAAAAATGTGTTAAAAATAGGAAGGAGGGACATGTAACAGAAGGTGTGAAGTGATAGTCGTGTCAGGGAATAGCCCAGAATGAGAAGTGCCTCCTAAAAAGATTTCAAAGCGCTGCCGAGAGAACGGTGAAGCGGTGTTCCAGAAAAGAAGTCGTAAGTCCGTTACCGAGGGAGAAAGTTGAGAAGTTAGCGTGGGGTGGGGGGGCAGTCGCTGGGTGGGGATCCTGGGTCTGCGATCGGATGAGGTTCTTTTGGGTCTTAACCTCTCTAGGATAATGACACCTGTTTTATATGTATATTTTTGAGGGTTACATGGTAATGCATGTAAATGTGTCATGTATTATTAATAACATTTGCATAAGTATTTAAAAGTAAGCACTAAAAATAGCCATGTGGTCCTCGCGCGAGACTCTGGAGGAAGAGGATCGTTGGTGCAGGAGAAATGGGGCTGACACAGAGGGGTCACCCTCGCTCCCTCCAGAGAGGCCGCAGCGCAGAGTGCTGGAAACTCCACGAATACGGTCGCACGCAGAGCCATGTTCAAAATCTATGATTTGTGGGATTCTTTCTTCCCAGCCGTATGGAGATACAACTGATGTTACATTGTGTAAATTTGTGGTATGCAGTGTACTGATTGGATGCACTTATTTATTGCAAAACCACATCACATCGTATAATTACGATTCCTTTTTTGTGGTAAGAACATGTAAGCACTCCTCTCTTAGCCATTTCCAAGTGAGTAATACAGTGCCATTAACTATAATCACCGTGCTGTGCCTCCTCAGGTCTTCAGAACCTGCTCATTGTGTGCCTGGATGTTTGTGCTCAGGACCCCTGTCCCTAAGAAGCTACAGAGAAGGAAGGGTGTTTAAGATCTTAGCACGGAAACTGCCTCTGTTACAAAAAGAGGAGTGGGGGGTTTCAGAACTAGAGACAAGTTAGTCTTAACGCATTGCTGCTGCTGTTAGTTTGTGATGATTGAGAAAAGGGGGGGCGCGTCAGGGAAGCCCTGACACCACGTTTGAGAGGCACTGGTGGGGATGAGGCCTGGGAGATGGAAACCACGTGCCTGTAGGTCATGCCATCAGAAAGGCTGAGCGTTGGGACCGAGGACTGTGTTGGGTTTGCTGTGTGACGGGGGATGCGTGGCACCTCCGATCAGTGGGCCCGTCATTCCGTGTGGTGCCCATTCCCTTCCGTTTCCGGCTCCCTCGTTCCCCTGGTGTTGAGTCCTCTGTGCCCGGCAGGCCGTGGTGTAAAGCAGCAGAGCAGGCAAGCCTGCTTCTTAAACACCCCAGCAAGAAGTGAGAGTATTTGCAAATCAGCTGTCTGGTCAGGGATTCATCTCCAGAAAACACAAAGATCTCGTACAAAGCAACAACAAGAAACCAAACAACCTTATTCAAGAATGGGCAAAGGACTCAAATAGACATTTCTTTAACAAAGATACACAAATAGCCATTAAGCCCATGAACATGAAAAAAAGGCACATTATGTCATTAAATGTCACTTCACACCTGTGGGGATGATTATTGTTAAAACGGGAGAAGACGTGTTGGTGAGGACGTGGAGACATTGGAGCCCTCACGCGTTGCTGGTGGGGGGTGGGGTGGTGCGGTGGCTGCAGAAACCATGGGGATTCTTCCAAAAGTGAAACAATTACCATGTGACCCAGCAGTTCTCCTTCCCGGTACACGCCCAACACCGTTGAAAACAAGGACTCGGACAGCTGCTTACAGATGTTCACAGCATTATTCTTGATGGTCAAAAAGTGGAAACAACCCGTGGTCCGTCAATAGAGGAATGGATGACAAAATGTGGCACACACGTTCAGTGGAATAGTATCCAGCCCTGAAGATAACCTTCCGATTCCTGCTGCAACATGGATGAACTTCGAAAACGTTTTGCTAAATGAAAGAAGCCAGACACCAGAGGACAAAATTTTGTATGATTTCACTTACTGAAGTACCCAGAGGAGACAGATTCGTAGAGACAGGAAATAGAATAATGGCTGGTTACTGGGGCCCAGGAGAAGGGGTAATCGGGAGATATTATTTAATGGTACAGACATTCTGTTAGGATGATGAAAATGTTCTGGAAATAGTGGCAGTGTTTTCTACAACATTATGAAGGTATTTAATGCCGCCAAGTTGTGTGCTTAAAATGGTAAATGTATGTATATATCCTTCCACAATTTAAAAACGACAGCTGGAGATGACCCAGGTCCCTGTTGCTCACATACCAGGGTGAGAGCTGGTCTGTGGCCTTATCAGGGCATGGAGAGTTCAGGCAACGCAGCGCCTGGCTGAGCAGTCACTTCCCAGCAGCTATTCCTCAGGTAGGGAGGCAAGCACGAGTATGCTGGAGACAGCCAGCTATTTCAGCCACAAAGACCACCTTTTAAAGTGTTTTTAGTATGTATGTATTTTACAAGCTAGTAGTTCAAATTAAGAAGCAACTACTGAAAACTGTAGGGTCAGAAGGCCCCAGAAAGTTCCTATCAGACAGGAACCAGGTAAAAGAAATAGTAGAGTTCCCCTTTCACTAATTTAAAATGTGTGAAATGCTTAAAATGAATTAAATGTTTATTAGCATGTGTTCTGTGTCTTGTTATTCAGACGTTCATTAATTTAGTTTGATTCTCCCGCCCCTGTTTTCTCCACGTGTTCGTAGGCACCTCAAATTCAAATTGTCTGCCGCGGTGCGTTTCAGGAGGGGACGCCATGCTGTCCCAGCTGTGGGGCAGGAGCTGTCTTCTCTCTGGGAGGGAGACCGTCGGGTTTCCTTCTGGGTGCTGTATGCAGAAGCACGGCAGGTGAGACAGAGGCTGCCCAGCTCTAAGCTCCCCCGGTGGTGAGGCCAGTGGGCACCTCTGGAGGTAGGCCCGGGTACTGACCAGAGCCCCCACCTCCTCTTCACACGTGCGCCCTTCTCTCCTGTGAAGTGGGAGGACGTTCACGGGGGGAGTTGCTCCCACAGGCCAGCCTGGTCCTGGTGAAAGTTCCAGGGCATCCACTTCCTGCGAAGGTAAGAGAGCTCTTCCCAACAATTTGAAGACTCGGGTGTAGAGAGGTCAACTTCTGGGCAGAGTGAGGAGGACTCCAACGGGGAGCGACACAGCCTGGGAGGGAGACCTCGAAGAGAAGCAATGCCAGGCTGGCTGGCTGGCAGGGGGCTGGCTGGCAGGGGGCTGGCTCCTGGCCCGGCCCCTTCACAGCTCTAGGGACTCTGCGAGCCTCTCCTGCACACGCTAATGTTTGCAAACGTTCCCTCCGCTCCTGCCTGGGAAGCGGAGGAGGAGTTAATGGAATGAAAGAACGCTATTAAGATGTAAATGGTTTCTCTTTAAGCACTTTCACAACATGCTGAAACACACATTTACTGTTATTCGCTTCTGTCTGGGCTGCTGACGCTCAGAAACGCGCGACGGAGATGTGGAATCGAGCAGGTCATACCCTCGCGGAGAGAGGCAGCTAACATCTGGCGCTTCCCTTTCCCCTGTAAATGGCACCGTCAGCGCCGCATCATAACTAACACCTTCTCTTTTATATCCTTAGTTTTAGAGAAGGAAAAAAAAATGTCACGCGGGGCAGCAATTATAGTAGCACATTGCTGCTGTGTTCCGCAAACAGTAGGGCGTTTAGAGTGAAGGCAGTTCTTAATGGGATTAGAACAGAAATAAAACTTTATGGAGGAGTTTAATAACTCATCTCCAGACTGTGGAGCAAAGCTAACGGTCAACGTTCGTGGGTGAAGTCTTGCAGTGGTCCCGTGGTCCGCTGCTTCGACTTTTAGTCAAATGTCAAGAGATCACTTAGATATAACGCACATCTTACTGGAAAAGCTTGTAGAATCTTGCACACTTAGAAAAAAAAGAGTCCCCAAAGGACGATGACCTAGCATTAAAGTTTTTAACAGCACATAAGGCATCAGCTCTTTCCATTTACGGATACGTGAGCGAGTGATTGTCAAACAATAAGACGATCTTCTTGTCCACATAAGCACCGAACTGTGGGCTTTATCCAGTCTTTTTCTCTAGGTGTCTCTTGGGTATCAGCTATAAATAGTTGAATAAATCATAGGCCATTTACCTCCCGTTCTGCTAACAATCTCCCCCTATAATGGAGCCCTCCTGGGCTTCCTAGTTTGCCCTCCCCTCCCTCCTAACAGCTCTGGCAGTGCCCAGACTTCTTTTCTGCCAGAGACGGTGGTTCTGATCTCAGTTTTGTTTCCTTCAATTTCCTTCCGTAACCCTTTTTTGAATCACAGAGTGTTTAGAGTTGGAGTATTACTAGGAATTATTTATTCAACCCCCTCATTGTAGAGATGGTGAAGGCGAGGGCAGCGGGGTGCAGAACTGTACCTCAGGGCCGTGCAGCGGGGATGGCCCAGAGAAGCAGAGCTTCTACCTGGAGCCCCCTTCCTGTGTCGGCACTGAAGGCCAGCTCAGCTCCCTCGTCAGGAAGCAAGTTGCAGCCAGGGCACCCTGAGGTGTTCTTTCCTGCCTGCCATTTGGAATCACGCTTCTGCTTAGTTTGGCTTGTTGATGAAGGAGACCAGAGCCCTGCCCTGTCTGATTAAGGCTGATATTTAATATCACTGGTGCCTCGGGGCTCCTTCCTTATAGACTCAGGTCAGCACCTTCCCCCTTGATGTCCAAGGTGACCGATGACATGCATTCACGGTGTTTTAAAGACATCTGGCCGGTGTTTAGACCAGACATCTCTTTGCGGAGAGCAAAGCTGCGCATTCTCAGTCCTGGGCTCCCGCCAGGTGTGCTCTCCTGCTGGGGACGACGGTGTTCCCCTGCTGCTCTGACGTGCGTCTGCTGGGGAAAACCTGGCACTTAGTTACTCTCAGGGAAATTTCAAATTTGTACTCTCCTACAACGAGAGATGTTATATTAAAATAGAGAAGAAAGGCGACTGCATTTTGCCGTGTATGATGTGCATGAAAATGTGGGTGCATGTTACTCACAGCAAAGCACGGTGGCGGTTGGGGACAGGTCCATTTTACGAAACCGAAGTGGTGGGCAGGTTGGTGGCCGAGCAGCTCAGTCTCCCCCTCCACCCCCCAAGTCTCGACCAAGTGATCAGTCCAAAGAGCTCTCGCTCAGGCAGCCTCATCGGGTGTTTGGTGTTGAACAAACACTCGGGCAGATTTTTCTGGTAGAACACAGACATGTCATTTTTGCCCGATAAATACTTATCCAGTGAATTAGTGAAAGTGAACAAACAAAGTTCAAAAATTATAGTAATTAAAGATAATTGCAAATGGTGGTGAGAGAATCAGGTAAAAAAGAATAGGGATAATAAAAAAAAAATAATAATAAAGTGGGACCCCAAATGGCATTTGTTTCCCAGAGAGCAAGCTATCTGGCAGAGAGCGGTGTTAACGGGCTTCACCTCTGTACCCGGCTGTCAGGCAGGCACGGTGGACGTGACGTAGGTGAAGCCGTCCCACGGCCCCAGAGAGTCCACAGAGGGGCTGTCAGAATGGCGGCATGGAAGCAGACACCTGCTTTTGGATGTGTGGGCTATTTTACCTTAAAGGTGAGGAGTCTGAGGTCTGTTGCCAAGGATGCTGTGGACTCATCTGTTGTTGAAGGGGCAAAAATGTATGTGTAAGTCAATGTGAGTGTTCTCACAGGCCCCTATCTCAACTGTGCAGCAAAATCAAAAGTAAAGAAAAACAGCATCACATTTTCCTCCTCAAATGTAAACTGTCCCATCAAATGTGTCTGATTCTTTTCTGCTTTAAAATAGCCTGATGCTCCCTGGCTGGTGTAACTCAGTGGATTGAGCGCAGGCTGTGAACTAGGGGGTCACCGGTTCTATTCCCAGTCAGGGCACATGCCTGGGTTGCGGGCCAGGTCCCCAGTGGGGCCATGTGAGAGGCAACCACACACTGATGTTTCTTTCCCTCTCTTTCTCCCTCCCTTTGCGTCTCTCTAAAAATAAATAAAATCTTAAAAAAATAAAACAGCCTGATATAAGTCACTTTGTAGTGTGTTCAAAATCCACCTCCTTCCTGGGGCAGTTTCTCCCCTCCTTCTCCCTAAAACAGGGTCTGGATCGGTAGGGGTGCTTCATGTGTTCTTGGGGGGAGGGAAGAGAGGGCCTCCTTGGGGCCCCTGATGAGATGAGATGCAATGGAAATAAGCATTAACTTAAACTTATTTTATGTGTTTTAATTGTATGAAATGCCTTTTAGTTTTTAATAAAAAAGGCCTCATTGTTTTGAAAATATGATTTAGAATTTTATGATAGAGCAGTTTTCAGATTTAATTTTTTTAGTAGACTTTATTTTCTTAGAACGATTCAGTTCACTGAACTCTGTATGGAACAATTCTGTGGATTTAGTGAAATACCCCTGGTCCTGTGGCCGCCATCACAGTGTCATACAGAATAGACTCACCGCCCTCAAAATCCCCAGTGTCCCACCTGTCCGTCCCTCTTTCCTCCCACCCCAAGCCCCGGTCCCTCTCATCCCTCCGTGTGTTCCCTTTTCCATAATGTCTCATCATTGGAACCGTCCAGGATGTAGCCTTTTCCCATGGGTCGCTTTCCCTAACAATGTGCATTTAAGGTTTTCTGTGTGTGTGTGTGTGTGTGTGTGTGTGTGTGTGTGTGTGTGTGTGTGGCTTGATAGCTCATTTCTTTCTGTTGCTGAGTAATATTCGATTATATTTATCATATATATATATATATATTCCTTTAACATTCCATCGGGTTACCACCGATTGTTTATCCACTTACTTATTGAAAAACATCTTGGTTGCTTCCAAGTTTTGGCCTTCTGAATTAAACTGCTGTAAACATTTGTGTAAAGTTTTTGTGTCAACTTCAGTTTCCAGCTCACTTGAGTAAATACAAGGTGCACAGTTGCTGGATTGCATAGTGTTCCTGTGTTTAGTTTAAGGAAGTGCCAGGCTGTCTTCTGACGCGGCGGCACCATCGTCCACTCCCACTGGAGGTGTGCAAGCTCCTGCTGCACGTCCTCCCCAGCACGCCACGCCGGCAGTGTTTGGATGTCCCCCCTTCTAATACGTTTGTGGCGCTATCTCGTTGTTGTTTTAATTTGCAGTTCCCTAATGACATATAATGTGGAGCATCTTATCACATGCTTGTTTGCCGTCTGCGTATCTTCTTTGATGAAGTGTGCTCAGATCTTGTGCCCGTTTCTTTTAATTGGGTTGTTTGTTTTCTTATTGTTGAGCTCTAAGGATTCTTTGTATATTTTGGATGCAAGTCCTTTCTTGGTGATGTGTTTTCACATACGCTCTCCCCGCCTGTGACCCGCCTTTTTATTTTCCTCTGGTTTAGTTTTGGTACTTGGTTTTCGTGGCCGTGATGGCTGAGATGTCAGCCCCGTGACGGCACGCAGATCTGCGTGGAGAACGTGCAGCCCCGTCGCTGCTTCCCAGTCACACTCACGTGCAAAGCCACACACCACCCGTCAAAGACTTTAGAATAATTTGCTTAGTCAACTTTCACTTTTCTGAAATATTGCCTAAACTTACAAACTAACTAGAGCATGGTGCATTCTTATATAGATTCAAGACCTGCTAAGATTTACTTGAAAAACATTTGAATGCGTGTGGAAATAGCTTTGAAATTGTGATGTGTTTCATTTACTTTTCTGGAGCTCCAGCATGCGGTAGTCAAGTGCACTCATTTTCAGCGTCCCACGCAATGAATCCGTGCACGCGTGCGCACACGGAAAGCCAGCACAGAGGTCCGGGCGAAGGACGGTTGCCGCCCTGGAGTCTCCTTCAACTGCCTTGCTGGTCCGAGCTCGTACCCACAGCTACTCAGTATTCTGGCGTCTGTCACCATTGATTAGTTTTGTCCTTGAGCTTCATATAAAAGAAACAAAATACATCGACTTTTGTGTCTGACTACATTCACAGAATAATTTCTGTGAGAGTTAGCCACTTCGTTCTCTATATAACTTTTCTCTTTTCCTGCTAATGGATGTTGGCTTGTTTTCAGTTTATGGCTGTTACGAATAAAGCTGCCATTAACCTTGTGTGCGCCTTTCTGTGGACATGTGCCCTCATTTGTTGTGTTCATGCAGAAACACACATGCACACAAACACGTGAACATATGTACACTCATGAGTGGAAATGCTGAATCGCACAGAAGGCATATGTTAACCAGTCTTATTGTAGATTTTGCAAAACAGTTTTCTAAAGTGTGGTGCTAATTTGTACACAACCTGGCAATGTAAGGGAATTCCAATTGCTCTAGATACTTGGTATGTAGCATCTCACATTTTTAATAGGTAACATCTTCATGTACGGATCACCATTTGGAGATCCTCTTTTGTGCCTATGCAGGTCTTTACTCATTTCTAAAACTGGCTTGCTTGTGTTTTTCTTACTGATGTGTGAGTTTCTTTATTGTAGGTAAGATGCCTTTGTTGGATGTGTGCATTGCAAATATTTTCTTCAAATCAAAATTCAAATTTCTTGAATTCAAAAGCATGCCTTTAATACCCTTCAGTGGTAAACTTAATTAGCAGGTGTTTTTAATTTAATGAAATCCAATTTATATTTTTTATGGTTAATGCTTTTTTGTACTTTGTTTAAGCAGCTTTTGCTGTGTCAAAGTCATAAAGATATTCTCTTATGCTTTCTTCTAGAAGCTTTATTATTTACTTTTTATATGTATATCTATGTAACTTCTTAAATTAACTTTTATATATGGTGCAATAGCTCACCATATAGTCCTGGCTCATTTTTATCTTCACTTCTTATTTAAAATCCTTTCCTCTTTGTCTAATCTTTCTTAAGATATAGATTTGAGGCTTTTAGGGAATAAACTTTCTAATTACAATGCATTCAGATTTCCAGCTAACGTATCATGACATACACATAGCAAGATTTGTTGTAACAGTAGTAGTTTTCATAATTTAGATTCTTTAGCTGATTTCTCTTCAGTTTGGATTAGGTTACCCTTGTTCTTAACATGTTAATGCGGCCGAGGAAACTCTAGGTGGTAGGGTTGCTCTAATTTTTTGTGGTTGTTTGGTTGTGTTTGTGTTGTTACAGTTACCTTTGATTCCTTTATTTTGTATTTGTTTATTTATGTATTTATTTTTTCAGGGATCACTTTTAGGTACTTGCTTACTCTTTTATTGTAACTTAGTTAAAACTGAGTAACTGGTGCATTCGTTTAACCAGACACACAGGAACTACTGTTACATCCCAGGGTGCTGAAATCCCAGGAAGCTCAGGGATCCCAACCCCACCTCCCTGAGCCGTGCCCCCCCCCCCCCACTTCCCTTCTGGATTCCCAAGCACCGTTCATTGTGCAGCAACATGACATGTGGATCCACTGAAAAGGCCGGTTGTTGTTGCTTTGGTAAAAATTATTGTAAGTCAAGTTCAAATATTTTGTTTTCGCACCCCAGGGGGTCATTTGGAGACTTGCAGTCTAAAATAACAAAAACACTAGGTTAAGTAACAGACAACAGGGAAATGATTTATTAATGAAGGATTCAGGATTGGAAGGCAAGAAAATTAATCTGAGAGGAAAAGTAAACAGAGGCATTGATAATGCATTTATGGAAACATGAAGAAAAATCTTAGAAGACTTCAAAGAGGAGGCAAGCAATAAAGCAAATGCAGCCCCCACTGCTGCAAGGAAAACAGCGACTGCAGCCCAGTATTTCTGCAAAGCCCCCACTGTGGTGTGACTCCAAACTCAGAAAAAAATATGGCTTACTTGAACTATAAAAAAAAACAAAAAGAGTTTCGCTGAATCCTTGCCGGCTTCCACTCTCGCTCCTCCGAAATGCTGTCTCCACACCTAGGAAACCCATCTCCTGTCCGCGCAGACTGCTGGGATCATCGCGGGAACCATGGCATCCAGGGCCCAGTGAGGGCTGGAGGGACACACTCGGCAGCCTGCAGCCCCTTCTCCCTGGCTTCTCTTTCTCCGCATGGCGGCCCTGACGTTTTCTCACCTGGCTTTCTCCTTCCACACTCACTGCCACATCAGAAAATTCCTTCACATCCCCTCCCAGTCCAGCAGCGTAGGATGAAGGGGCTCTTCTGTAGACCAATAAAAAATGTGGATGTGCCTTATAATTTTACGTTGAGATGATTGCATTAATTCATGTACTATTGCAGGCATTTCTAGTTTAGTTTTTCTTGCTACATGGATAATTAAAACAATAACAACAGAAAATGCATGTGACAAAACATAACGCATTTATAGTTTTGAAACTGTTGGCTTAGTAAGATTGGAAGGGAATTATCCTAGTTGGATAAAGACTACCTCCAAAAAACTCAAGTGTGTGTCACGTTAGTAATGGAATAGTGAGGATGGCACTCCAAGATAACGAAGATGTCTGCCATCACTGCTGTTTTAAACAGCACCCTGGAGGGCCTCGCCGGTCAACAAGGTGAGAGGGGAAATAGAGGCATGAGGGTTGGTGAGAAGGTGTAAAACTACCATTTCTTTTGCACGACGTGAGTGCGAACCTAGAAAACTCCCCAGAATCCATGAAGTATTGTTGCCTGTACAAGGTCGATATAAAGTCAACTGATAAGATCAATTATACAAAATCAATCATGTTTCTACCAACCATAAAAAAAATTTAAGGATGATTACATTTATAGTTACACCTCAAAATTTAAGTAACTCAGAGTAAATCTAATGGACAAAATGTGTGTAAACCGAAAACTGAAACACCGAGTGGCAAGAGCAGGGGTGTGCACAGCACAGTGCGTGTGAAGACGGAAGTGGAAACCGCCCACGCGCCCCTCCACTTTTGAATGTGGAACTCCTCAGTGGCGCGGGCACTCGGTGGGACACTCCGTAGCCACGAGCGTGGTGCACTGCTGACAGATACCGTTAGCACAGTAAGGGCGGAGCTCACAAACGAACCTCACTCGTGAGTCCGGTCATACAAACTGCAAAGCCAGGCCAGGCCGCTCATCTGACATCGGTGATGTTAGACGTCAGTAGTCATGGCTTTGGGGGAGGGGGTGATGTCTGGAGGGAGCACAAGAGGATTCTGGGTGCTGGTGATTTTCTCTCTCAAGCCCCAGGCTGTTTACGTGGGTGTGTTCAGTTTCAGAACATTCACCTAGCTGTGCACTTAGAATATTTATTGTTTTTTTGTATGTCTACTACACATTCGCAAAAAGTTTCTCTGAGATGTCTCCTATCGACAGTATATGCAGATAATATGTAAACATCCGGTCTGTGCATGCCCCAGATTCCATACGTCAGGCTGGCTCGTCATCTCTCACTGCCACATGGTAACCCTCTGACCTTGTACACCCAGCCAGCACATGTGTGTGGGTCACTCCCTCATCTGTAGAGTGCGTGTGATGTCACTGTTGTTGAGTTGTATCGAGAATTAATATGACACATACATGCCTCTGAGAAAATGCTCCTTCTCTTTGATGAACATGTCCATGTGTGTGTAAAAATTATATGCACGTGTACATATGTATGTATAAAATACACAGGGTCCGCACAAATAACACCTCTTTTATTATAAAATCTTTTATTACAAAGTCATAAGCATATAATTCTGTTATATAACAATATCACACTCAAGCACACCACATGACATTTTAGGGGAAATGTTTGAATCAAAACTATAAAAATGCATCACCCATATTATTACCCTGCCAACCACACTCCAGCAGGCCTTCCTTCCCCTGGACCCTGGGTGTGTATATATACACATAGACACATCTTTGATAAAATGCAACAGCTCAGTTTTATATTAGAACTCATGACGAGATTCAAAATGATCTCTCTACCAGTGAAATGTTAACCTCTAAGTATATTTACAGTTTACATTTATGACCTAAGTATAACTACATATTTATGTAGTTATGTTCCAATATAGAGCGTAGTTCATTGAATTTTTTTCTTTTTTGCAGTGAGTTTGTGGCCATATATTTTCCCCCTCTAAAAGCTATCATGTAGAATAAAACATGTCATTAGTCACATTTAGGTTGTTGGAGATGATAGGTTGGGATCTCATAATGATTTTTCTCTCTTTTTTTTTCAGCTTGTCAGATTTAATCAGTAGGTAATCAGGCATTGATGGAAAATGAAATTCCAAGTTATGCTCTACGCTTCCTTATTTGCATATGTCAGTCTGAAGACTCGAGCCATAATATAATCCAAAATAAGAGAAATGGCTTATATTTTCATTCACTATTAATTCACACGCTGATTTATTTAAATATTTGTTGAGCACTCACTGTGGATGAGGGAGGCGGTGAACCATCTGTGTCAAATGTGTGTCAGATCAAATGCATGACGCGGGCCACGAGGCGGTGGGGCCTGAGGGAGAGGGGTTGTGGGGAGGGGCCTGTGTGGGGTGCGACTAGGGCAGGCCTCTCTTTGAGGGTGACGCTTCAGCAAAGAGGAGAAGGAAGAAAGTGAGTCAGACCAACGTGAAGGGGACGAGCATTTTCCTCCAGAATTTCCCAGTCTTAATTCAAAATCCAGTGATCCAAGGTGAAAAATTTGAGAACATCCCTCTGCTTCAGTGGTGTGCCTTTCTGTGTTTTGTTGTGTTAACATTGTTTTTGGATGTTTGGACCCGACCCAAAGGGCTTTTTCCTGTTGCCGAAATCAAAGCTCTGATTCAAACAGTGATTCTGAGTGGAGGTTCTGGGACTCAGCATTTCTAGTTCTGGCTCCTCGTTCAGAGCCCTTGTTTGCTTTTGAAATGTAATTGCTTCACCAGTCAGGGTCAGATTTTTTAAGAACAGTGTTGTTTTATGTCATTGTAGAATATTCAGCTTTCTTCTTTCTTTAAAAGACCAAAACTACCAAATGACTGATAAAGCGTACATACTGATTAGACATATATGTTTTAAGTTAAATACAATGTGAACAAGAGACATTAGTATTTAGGTTAATTTTTCAGCCAAACTCAGTATTTTTTAATACTCTTCAATATTCTAACCCAAATAGACAACCCCTGCTCCCACCCCACCCCTGGCAAAAAAAATCAGGTGTCTTGTGACTTTCGCAGGAATTTTCCTCAGAATTTCAGAGTGAGCAGGACCCTCAGAGCTTTTCTAACCTGCTCCCTTTAGGTCGGTTGGGAGGTCTGGGGGAAGGCGGGGGCCCTGGAAAGCTGGAGCAGACAGCGGTGATCTCTGAACTCCAAAACCAACGCCCTCTTCCCTCCCTGGGTCACTTTAGACGGGGGAGAAGAGCTGATGCTACGCCGATTTCACAAGTGATCTCTGAAATGTTTTATGTATGTTGAGTTAACAACCGAGTTTGGATATCTTGTTTTTATTTGCCTTTGTGCTCTCCGTTGCAGCGCCCTGACACATCCACCCAGGTCTAGATGTTGTTCATGGATTAGAGGACTTGGTGTAGCAAAGACACCAGCAGTATCCCTAATTGGTTTATGACCTGGGTGCAATTAAAATACATAGGTGTGTGTTGTGTGCTGTTGAGTCAGCTCTGACTCCTGGCCACTCCACGAATGAGTGACGTCCACAGTGCCCTGTCCCCAACCCCCGGCTCAGCTCCTGCAGACTCATACCTACGGCTGCTCTTACGAAGCCAACCCACCTCCCGTTTGGTCTCCCTCTTTCCCTGCTGTGTCCTTCCCCGCCCACCAGCATCACTGTCTTTTCCAATGAACCCTGCCTTCTTGTGACGTGCCCAGAGCAGGACAGCTTCAGTTCTGTCATTTTTGCCTCCAGCGGTGTTTCTGGCTGAATTTGCTCTAGGACCCTCTTGTTGGTCTTTCTGGCTGCCCCGGGTATCCCGAGAGCTCTCCTCCAGCACCGCGCTTCAAACCAGCCCATTTTCCCTTGCCATCCTTCTCCACTAACCAGCTTTCCCATCCACACACAGTAAATAGGAATGTGAGCATGTGGATGGTCTTAGCCTTGGTCTCCAATGACACATCTTTGCTCCACTGCTGCCCTTGGAGTCTTAGCCTGCTCTCAATTCTTGGCTGCAGTCTCCATTTGAATTGAGGACTGCACCTAGGTCAGCAACATCTTCCACGGTTTCATCATCATCCTCGTCTTTGTTAAAGTTGCATATTTCTTCTGTGGTCATGATTTTTATATTAAATGTAGCCTCTGTTTTGGCACTTTCTTCTTCCACTATTGTCAGAAGTCATTTCTGAGCATTGCTATTTTCTGCCAGTAAGATGGTCATCTACATATCTTTTTTTCATTGAATTCATTGGAGTGACATCTAATAAACTTACATAGGTTTCAGGTGTACAGTTCTGTATGTTGTACTGTGTGCTCCCCACCTCAAGTCAAGTCCCCTTCCATCACCATTTGTCCCCCCTCTACCCTCTCCAACCCTCTCCAACCCTCCCCACCCCCTGCCCCTCTGGCGACCCCACGCTGCTGTCTGTGCATCTTAAGTTCGATTTCATCCACCAGCTTTCATCTCTCCTCCCTGAGTGTGGTCCAGTTTTCCATACAATGTGTTCTGTGTGCAGGTGACGCAGATGAGAAATAAAATGCACCCTCATGCAACATCTTTGTCTGCAGGAAACCATTCTCTGTCTGCACGGTGTGTCCTGACAGGGGTTTCCCGTTCACGATACGGGCCGCTGCCCGTTTCTCTCAGAGCAGCCTGTGCTTTCCCGTGGTCCACGCAGTCACAGGCTCAACTGTATCCCGTGAAACGTAGACTGACCGTGTTCTGAAGTTCTTTGGAGCACTCCCGTGCCCAGGGAATGTTCGCAGTTGGATCTCGAGTGCCTCTTCCTGTTGCAAATCCATCTCGGACACCCGGCGTTTCTTGCTCCGCATGTGGTAGAAGCCTTCGCTGCAGCACTGTGAGCCTCTCTTTGCTTGTAGTTGCTGCCCTCCTTGGCATCTCCTTCCCCGAAGGCCAGGTGCGTGGGAAATGCTTCTAGTCCGTAAGCCACTGTTGACGATTAAGAAGTATAGCAAATTATAGCTTATTACCAAATAAGTAACTATCAGAGTTTTTGTTTTTGTTTTTGAAAGTAAGTAGGTTATCTGATTCTAAGATTGGTACCAAAGAAGAAAGGCCAGATATAATCAAAGTCTGCTATTAGAATGGCAGAGTTTTGGTTCAGATTTTCAGATATCAATCCTATAAGCCCACAGGACAGAAAAGTCAGTCAGAAATACAGCCCCGCTCTTCTGTGACAGACATGGCATTCCCGACCCCTGAGGAAATGATGAGGTATTCAGTAAACGGTCCTGGAGCAATTCTTCCTCATTACGGGAAGGAAAGAAATGGGACCAAGCCCAGGGGTTTTATGTATTTAATGTAAAAGGCTAAGCTTCAAAACTTAGAAGGAAAGGTAGGATAATGTCTTTCTGATCTTCAGATAAGTAAAAACTCATTAAACTTGAGTCACAAAAGAAAACATTGAGTAGTTCGAGTACCTGACATTTTAAAATCTTTGTGCGTCACAGTGACAGCTCGCCTGACATGTCCTGTCCTCAGCGCCCTGCACACAGGACAGAAGCTATTACTTTTCTGGAAATATCAGGGTTACAGGTGGTGCCTCAGGCTTTGCAAATGTTTGCTTCAGACTCTCCTGTTCAGTGGAGCCAACTCTTGGCTGCTCAGGACACCGCAGGGGAAGGCGGATAATGGGGAGGGGCGTTCAAGGGTGGGTACAGACAAGACTCACTTCTTTTCACTTCAACAGGACACCTCTCTCCTCGTGTTTTCTATATGTACTGGGGTTCTTCATGTTTTCTAGCAAAAGAATTATCAATAAAATAACTTTGAAAACCTATGCTCTATTGCACTTTACCTATAAGACTTGAGTTCCTAGCTCAATAAATATATTGGTGAGAAAACAACAGAATGAGTGAATGAAGTGTGCCCAGAGAAAGACAATGTAACAGAGTCCATTTTAATTGAACCCGATGTTTGCTACCAAATTGGTAAGACAGAAAGTAGTACAGACTCATAAGGGTTAGGGCAGAGTTTTGCTGGGCCAGGCCTCCCATTCCAGCTCTGGTCTCTGTAGATCTGTCTTCCCTGGACACCTCCCGTACATGGGGTCATACAGCACATGGTCTTCTGTGCCTGGCGGAAGTGTTGTAACAGTGTAGTGTATAGTATCGTCTTTAAAAGAAGAACCTCTTTAATGGTTGTATATTTTCTGTTTCACTGGTATTTACTTTTTGTTAATTCCTTTTATTTATTTTGGGCTTAATTGGTGTTTTTTCCCCCTAGATTTTTAAGGTGGGGATGTATAGAATTGATTTTAAAGCTTTGTACTTTTTTAGCATTTAGAGCTACAGATCTCTTTCTAAGCACTATTACATTTTTATTATCATTTGGACATAGTTTTTAATTTTCCCTGTGGTTTCTTTAACCCACGAAAGTGTTAGAAATGTACTGTTTAATATCCATACATTGGGGGCTTTCCAGACACTTTATTGTGATTGATTTCTAACCTTTTTCCAGTTGTGTTGAAAGAACACATCACGTAAGAGTTCAGTGTGTTTGAAGTTTATCGAGACTTACTATTTTGGCCCGGCACCTGGTCCGTCTTGGAGGTTTCAAGTGTCCCTGCACAGACCGCGTGCTCTGCAGTTGTCGGCTGTGGAGTCTGAAGATCGATGCCCTCCAGGAGATGGGGAGCGCTGTGCAGGCCTGTTTAGCTGGTTGTCTATATAGTGACCTCCGGCGTGTGTTTCCATCACTGGGGGAGAGGTGTTTAGAATCTGCAGCTGTGGCGGGACTTCCCTGTTTTTGTTCCGTTGTATCGGGTTTTGCTCTGTAGGTTGAAGCTCTTTTCAGTGCTTTTGCACTTACGACTATGTGTTCTTGATAAATTGATTCTTCTATCCTTATGGAATGTCCCTTTTTTCTCTCTGCTGTTGTACAATAAGTTTGGTTTTCAGAAGTCTGGCTATTCATGTGCCTAGGTACCGTCTTATTTATAATCCTCCCGCTGGGGGTCTGCCAAGCTCCTTGGATTTGTAAATATATGTTTTGTTTTGTTTTATCAAGTATGAACTATTATGTCTTCAAATATTTTCTCCTACTTTCTCTCTCTTTCTTTCCTCTAGAACCCCAGTTATTATCTGTAATTATATATTTATATATGAGTATACCTGTAGACATGTGTGTGTATAGGTACACACATGCATGTGTGTTGTATGTATTAGTTTTTTGATATGGTTTCCATTTTTAAAAAATTAATCTTGATATTTTTCTCTTAATTCCTGTTGGGTCATTTCTACAGATCTGTCTTCTAGTTTCATGACCGTTTTTAACTACAATCTCTAGTTTGCTCTTCACCCCAGCCAGTGAATGTCTCATTTCAGATAATGTACTTCTTAGTCGCAGAATTTCCATTTGGATTGTTTTTATTTTCTAAGGCATTCTGGCCTGTTAGTTCATTATGACCATATTTTAAAATGTCTTTCCACATATTTTTATTATCTGCTTTAAAACCCTGGGTTATGCCCTATCTCTCTCTCTCTCCCTCTCTTCCCCTCTCTCTAAAAATAAATAAAATCATTAAAAAAACCTGGGCCATTTCAGTGTCTCTTTTGAAGTATGTTTCTTGGCTATGGTTACATCTCCATGATTCTTTGCAGAATAACACCTCTGTATTGCACGGGGGCAGAGTTCTGGAGACTACATTGTGAACCTTAATTTTGTTGCCTTCCACGTTGAGTTCTTTTCTACCTGTCACTTAATTCACTGGTGGTTTAGCTTAGTTCTTTTAAGTCCTAGTTTCATTTTGTGTTACCCTGGGTCTAATAATAAGGTGTGGCTTTTCTGGTCCCAGTTGAAATCTCAGAGTGCTTGCAAGATTTCTTCTCTCCGAAATGTCGGAACCTCTGGTCTCCCAGCTCTGTGCAATTCTTGGGCTTTTGACCCAGCTCACACACAGTCGCCAGGGGGCCTGTCTCGGTCACACCTCCTGGAATCGCATCCAGTGAACATCACAGCGCTTGACCAAAGACATCAGGGTGCCGCTGTGCCCATTTCTGAAGCTCCCTTCCCGAGAGCTCTGCTGTCCTCACTGCTCACTGGGTGGATTCTGGCTGTCTCAGCAGGTGAGACTGCTGGGCTCTGCTTGGGCCCCACCACCCTGAGCCTAGTCTGGAAAGTTCGTCCAGACAGAATGCCAGGTGATGATAGGACTCATTCGTGCACTCCCCTCTCTCGGGAACCAGTCCTGTGCTGTTGTTTGTGTGACACCCGCAGACAGTCACGTCATAGCCTTTGTCTTGGTTTAACGTTGTTTGTGGTCGACGGGCGAGGTTGGTACCAGTGATGACTTTGTGATCGGATGTCAGAGTCCTCTCTGTTTTTTTTTGTTTTGTTTTTGTTTACTTATTATTAGCAACTCTTCATTTAGTCAATTGCTGTTTGTATTTCCGTCTCTTTGAAAACTGATCTGTTCATTTCCTTTGACCATTTTTCTCCTATGTTTTTAGCATGTTCTCCTAGACTTGTCAGTTTTCTCTACAAGTAAGTGAAAATTGACCCTTGTGACATTATGCAAATATTTCCCACTTTGTTGACTTTTAATTTTAATGTAGTTTACTACAGAAATTATGAAATTTTAATTATTATTTATAGACCTTTTATCGCTTCTGAGTTTTGTGTTGTATTGGGAATACTTTCTCAACTCTAGATTTTAAAAATTCTCCTTAATTTATTACTTTTATGGATCATAGTTTGATTATTAAATCATTGATCTACCTGGAATTTACTTGGTTTTTAAGTTGCGAGAGTAGGGTTTATTATTTAGGACGACGTGGTATTACCAATATCATTATGTGAAGGTTCCATCCTTTCTCAGTTGGTAGGAAATTCCACTGTGTTAAATTTCTGTATGTTTTTATGTAGATTTCAGGCCTCTTCCTTTCCCCCTTTGACTTTATTTACTTACATGCCGTGCCAAACTCTTCATTTGATGGTATTGTTAGGGACTTAAACATTCGACTGGGCTCGTTCCCATCTCTAGTTACTTACCGTTTTCAGGGCTTTTGTTGGTATTTTACTTTTTGATCTTTTCCATGGTAACTTTGTAACTAGTTTGTCTAGTTTCAGAAACACATTGACTGCTTATTGTGATTATTTTGAATTTATAGATTAACGTCAGAAGAATCAACATATGTATGACTTCGAGCTGTTCTAGGAAAGCACAGGGTGTGACCCTCCACGGGTGTGTCTGATTCTGTGTCTCTTGAGAATGTTTTAAGTGTTTCTCCACGGCGGCCTCGCAGAGTACTTGTTTTATTTATTCTTAGGTACCTCATCATCTTTTGTCTGTATGAAAAAGGGCACCTTGTCTTTTATTCCATCCTCCCAGTGACTGTTAGTCCTATGCATGGAATGTTTTTCTTTTCTCGACTAATTCTAATCTGTAGTATTTATAACCTTCACCTAAACACTGTCCCCCTCCCCCGTCAGCTGTTCTCACTGTGATTCACACAGACATTTATTGAGCCCTGGTGGGTGTTAGCCGCGGCAAAGGGTGCTGGGCGGAATGAATCACAAGATTTAGTCCATACCTTCAAGTGTGGTAGTCTTACGGTCTCTCTTATCTCAATTCACTTTTTATTTGGTCATTCAGAAGTATTTACTGCATACCTTCTATATTCCAAACACCATGACAGACATGGTAGAACTCACTAAAAGCACCCCGTTTGATTCCATTGTAGGTACTCAATATTTTTAAGGTGCGCTTTTCATTCCATTATAGTTCCTCTCCTTGAGGAGCTTGCTGTCAGCTGGGGAGACGCATTTTTATGTGGAAGGATAAGTAGCAACACAAGGTGATATTGCATCGTTGCCCAGCACATGCAGAAGCTCTTAAAGGAGAGAGTGGAGAGCGAACATGTATGCTGTGAGTGAGGTGGAGGCTGTCAGTACGAGGGGGCACCGAGGCCACCTAGCTCAAGAGAACAGTGGGAACACAGAGCGGAGGTGGTGGAGAGGGACGAGGGCGCAGGGGGCTGAATGTCCTGGCTGGAGGCTGGGCTCCGTGTAGTGGGTGTGGCGGGAGCCAGAGGATGGAGGGCCTTGAATGCCGGGGTGAGCTGGCTCGGTCGGGTGCCATGGCAGATGCCTGGGCTCTCCTGGCAGTGGAGGGACGTGACATCAGTGGTGCTGGGCAGATTAGGCTGCCTTGTTTGTGGGGCAGAGAGTGGAGGCAGAGAGAACAGACAGGAGGCTAAACCAGTCCTTTTAGATACGTGGTGTTCCAAGTCCTAGCTGGAACAGGAAAGGAGCCGACGTGGCATTTAGAGGTGCGACAGACGGGGCACAGCCAGAGCTGAGTGACAGGCACTTGGTTGAGAGGGAAGCAGTGGCATTGCCACCACGGTTTCAAATCTCAGGGATTAGGAAAGAATCTTCATGCCTCTGGCCTCTGCTTGGAGATGTCAGCCCGGCAGTCCTGTTCTCTGAATCAGGTTAATGTGTGAGATCGGGACAGTGAGAGGATTCGTGTGTGAGAAAGTCCTCGTCATGCCCTGTATGTGTTAACATTAACACTCTGTTTTAGGTTATATAATTGTTACTAGAATCTAGTAACTAGAATCTTGCTATCCAATATTGGTGGGAAGTGACCTCTGCTCGTTCTCATTTGAATGATTGTTTTTTTAATTTCCACACACTCTTAGGTATAATGTGCATTCATGGACTTTTTAATGATGGCCAATCTATGAGTTTCTGGAATGAGTCCTTATTGGTTCACATTGTAATGTCAGTTACTCAGCCCGTGCGTCACGAGCACCCGCTGTGACGAGGGCCCGTGCGTCACGAGCACCCGCTGTGACGAGGGCCCGTGCTGGGCCCAGGGGAGTCGGGAATCACCAAATCAGCGAGTCTCCTGCCCCAGTGGAGCCGATGGTCCAGTTGGTGGGTAAGACGGGCGTCCACCAAGGAAGGACGTGCGCCGGTCTGCGGGGTGGAGGGGAGAGAGCTCCAGGAACTGAGAAGTGGGCGGGGACTGAACCCAGAAGAGTGGAGTGTCCTGCAACCCAGAGATGGCAGCCTTTCCAAAAGGTCACACGTGTCAGGAGCCATCAAGAAGTCAAATGCAAGGTGGTATTATGTTCTTCTGTTTTAACCACATTTCCTCATTTATTTTCCTCTCTGTTTTTTTTTATTTCCTGCCAGCTTCATCTTTTACGTCCATATTTAAGTGGGCATTTACCAGTCCCTTCATAGCTGGAGTTGATTTCCAGTGTGACTTCCCATTTTCCCAGAATTTGATATGTAAAAGCTGCACATCGAAATATTGCTAACTAGCGTGTATTTTCTCCCCCAGAAGACTGAAAATGAAATGTGCTCCCTGGTGATTGTTGTCATTTCCCTGACAGCATCCGTGCCGAATATCTCACACCGCTCTGCGTCTCCTGCCGCGTCAGCCGGGCCGGGCCAGCGCGCTGACTGGCACCTGTTAATTAACTAATGCAGAGAGATGTCACCGAGGCAAGAAGATTGTCGTGGGATAATAGGCCTGTTATGTACAAATACGAAAATAGCTTTTGCAAAATAAGGTTTTAATGAAGCAGATTTATTTCCAAGGCAGGCTGCCTCGGCTCCATGGCGGTTCCCTGTCCCTTCTCTGTCCTTGTTTTTCAGCCTGTCGTGGTTTTGTGGCGGTGGGAGAGGTTTGGCTCGGTATGGGAAGCCCCTGCCCTTAGCTCTCTCACCCTTATCTGCTCTTTATTACCTCTTTTTAAAGAAATCACATTTTCTTTTTGGATTTACACATGAGACGTAATAATCTTATTTTCATTTTTAGTCATTTCAATGACAGAGACACAATCTTGCCTGGTGGGTGCAGGCACCGACCGTGAGGCCCGAACGCCTTGGCACAGTTACCCAACCTCCTGGGCCTCAATCTCGTCACCTGTGAAATGGAGGCGTCGGTGTTTTGGCTAGATACCTGTTAAAGCCTTTAGAATAGCACCTGGCATGTGGTAGGAGCCTAGTAGGCATTTCGCTGTCACTACTGTTTTTCTGCACTGGCTTAGTCTAGTGTGTAATTTTTAGCGCTAGAGTACAATTTTAGGAATAATAGTCACAGTCTATTATTATGCACTTTTATTGAATGTGTATGGAAATAATTTTCCACTAAGGGTTTTAATAGGTTTAGAGATAAATAACATTCATTTGCTACATTCTGGTATAATTATAAAACATCAGAGCTAAAAGAAACCTCAGGCATCATCCCACAGGGCTCCCTCTTCATTGTCTGATGAGGGGTTTAAGGCTCCGTACAGTGGAGCAAGTTGGCCATGGTCACTTGGTTAGTTTCTGAGCATACTGAGTCTGCGGTCTGCATCTCCCAGTCCAGTGAGCTTTCTCTAGTATAATTTGACTGATACAGTTTCCTCCATATTTCTGGCTGAACAGAAATGAGCCAATCTGTAAACATCTTCCACAAAGCAAATGTAACAAATATAGTATCAAACTGGGTTCTCCAGGGTCTTGGTCCATCCATGGATGCACCAAGAAATGCAGACTCATCATGCATCTCAGAAATGCATCTGGTCAGCAGGCACAGGGGCCGAGGACATCTCGGTACAGGTGACAGACCACGCCAAGAGAATCACTTCTGCTCGCTCCTTGTATTCGTTTCTCTTTGTCATTGTAACAAAGCCACAAGTTTAGTTGCTTAAAACACCACAAAAATGTATTCTCTTACAGTTCTGGAGGTCAGAAATTTAAGTCAAGATGTCGGCAGGGCTCCATTCTTTCTGGAGGCTTCCATTTCCTTGCCTTGAACACTCAAGCTTGCAGAGGCTACCTGCGTTTCCTGGCTTGTGGCTCCTTCCTCTCATCATTCCAGCCTCTTGTTTTTGTCACCCCCCTTACTTCTCTGACATCCTGCCTCCCTTTTATAAGGACCCTCAGGATTACCTTTGGCCCACCTAGATAATCCAGGAAAATCTCCCCATCTCAAAATCCTTAATCAGGTCTGCAAAGTCCCTTTTGTCATGGAGGGAAATGTTCCCAGTTCCCAGGGATCCCGGTTGCATACATCTTTGAGGGAGGGGCATTGTTCCTCCTACCACATTCCCAAAGCCATTAAAACGAGAGTCTAGTCTTTTCTGTAAATCACATACTTGGAATATGTCCACACCGTGTTCTCCTGGGTCAGCAGCCCTCAGTGCTGAACTCTTTCCCATGATAATCAGAGGAGGGTCCGGGGCAAGCGTGGACTCAGGGGTGTTGAGGTGAGTGTGCTTTTAAGATATTCTCATGTACAAAGTTTTCTTAGGAATGTAATTCAAAATGAAGACTCTGAATACAGAGTCCTTTGAGGCTTTCCGAAGAAATTTAATTGAGACATTCACTTCTGTCATATTTGGGAAGTCCCCAACCTTTGTTCAAGCCCAGCACAGAACTGCGAGTTGGCTTGCCTACTCATCTGTGGAGCTTGTACGGTGACCCCTCCTTCGTGGGGAGAGTCCAACTCCATGGGCTCATGGTGCCTGGGCAGGGGCGAGGCAGCGGCTTCAGGAGAAGCCAGAGCTCCATGGCAGAGGGAGTGAGGAATCGGCTGTGCAAAGGCAGCGGGGGGAGGGACAGAGGCACAGGGAAGGTGTCGGCCTGGTCTTGGGCACAGTGTGGACTCCAAGGGCTCCTTAGGAAGGAGCTGGAATATCAGAGGCAAAGAGCTGCCCTGGGATCGTTCATGAACTTGAAACCTGAGGGACATTGGGACACATTTTTGCAGGGGCCATTCCTGTGTGGAGGTGGCTGCTCTCAGCCCTTTGGCGGGAAGAAGCAGAGTGAACTTGGAAGCTGTGGCTCAGGACCCCACCGTTCACAGATGCCTGCATTTGCTGCATCAGTGTGTCTACTACCAGCATCGCCACATTCACCCCCAGCTTTTCTACTGGGAAGGCAGACTTTTGACTCAGCGGATGTGGTGCGACTCTGGTTTTGGTGGTTAAGTCTTGATCTACGTGAGAAAGAACAGTTTCCCCACATTGAATTTCACAGATGGTTTTGTACTCCTCCTCCGGGTTGTCTACTGAGGTCGACTTGAATGAACCCTGGTAGAAAGGATCTCATGTTTGTATGATGTAAATGCCAGATTATCTAGAAGGACGCCTCTATTTGGGGAGGTTACATTTGGATCTAGAGGTGTTCTGTTCAAGTCGTTAACAGTAGAAACAGGAAGTATTTTCAAAAGATTGGCATGTCAAAATGTACTCTCACATTTTCTCTCACCTCCCAACAGATTCTGAAACAGTAATAATAAGGACACAGCGACCGGAGCTAGGGACAGCTCACACACATTAATATTCCCGGAACATTAAACACTTGAAAATAACTTGTGGGGGTGACCCCTTTAGAGATCTGCTTATAATTAATACAAAATAATTCTTGGATTTTTTTTTTTGATGAGTTGGTTATAATGAATGCAAATAATTCTTGGATTCTTTGGTTTAACGAATGTTCCTTTAGAGACGTTAGGGTGGACTATTCAGACATTGTTATGATGATATTTGACTAGGGGGCAGGGGAATACTGCAGCACTGTCCCATACTGCTTCATACAGCACCTCTGAAGGGGACAGACAGGCGGACAAGGCACCCACACCCTTCTTACTGTGCTGGCCTGTGTGGGGGGCGGCGTGGAGCCTCACTTCCTGCATCAGGTTCACCTGCCGGTCTGGAAACAGAGTGAAACTGCGGTCTTGGATCTTAACACTCCCACGCAGGGAAGCCTGCCTTTCTCCTTTGCACGGAGGCACACCAGCTAGCGCAGGGGGACAGAGGCAGGAGATACAGCAGCAGGCTGGGCTTTGGCTCCAGGGTCTGGAGCAGAGCTGACTAGAGCCATGGGTAGCTACTGCCTCTCAGACTGGGCTTGCAAGGAAAGAAAGAAAAGGAGGGGAAAGGCCGAAACAACAGCGGAAGAATGGGTGGGCCTTTCCCTGGGCAAGGCCTCTGGCTGTGCTCTGTTGTCACTAGCCTGTTTAGTAGAAGAGGAAGGTGAGGAACAGCCAACGCCCATGCCCATGGCCAGCTTGATCGCTTGGGAAGCTCTCACTGTGGAGAACACAGCCCTGGCAATGTCCTTGAATTTCACTCTGTCTCTTGGTTGGCATTCTCTACGGAGAAGAATGAAAGTACCGCAGTGGGAGAATGTTAATTTCCTTTCCCTCCCTTGGCTCCTTCTTAGATCTAGTCCTTGACTTTATTGAGATGCACCGTGTATTAGCTCGTTCTCAGAACTTGGCCGCTGTTGAAGTCTAATCCTTCAGTCCCATGGGCAATGGTGAAGAGACGAACCTCCCATAGTGGGTGTGGACACCAGATGTTGCCAGTTTATGCAAATACAGATTCAAGCTCGTCTTCCTTCCAAGAAACTGTATTTCCTGGCTTCCTCTAGAGGAGAATTCTGGGCACAGTATAGAAGCAAATATGTCAAAATGTTCGCGGAGTGTGGGAAAATGCAGCAGAGAAGATGTCACGATCTGAAGTTTCACTCTAGGCTGTGGGACCTAACAGATTCTACGAGTGATGGGCATCCTGACCTGGAAATGACACCACCAGCGAACTTTCCTCTGGCTTTGAACTGTGTCAAGTAGACATCCTTGCCACCTTTTTCTCTAGAATTCTAGTCATGGCTTGATAACTGTGACATTACCTTATCATGATCCTCTATTGTGTTCGCACCTGCGCCTCCCTGCCCTCTCTAAATGCCTTGCCCTGTCCTGGACGGAGTCCGTGCCTCCCTGAGCCTCGCCTGTCCTTCGGGGGCACTTCCCATTCTCCGACCATCTCGGACTTCTCTTGTTCCAGTCCTGACTGCCACTTGGTTTGTAGGCCTTGAACTCTAACAGCCTTTGCCCAGTGGCCTTTGGATGTCATCTCAATCTTAAGAGCCAATTTGTAGTCCCTGGAAAACCCACTCCCCATCGCCTCTGCGGCGGCGCAATTCTCCCGTTTCTTTCCACCCCCCTTCCCTGTTGCCACAGTAACAGGTTGCACTTCTGAGCGAGGTGTCTGCTCCCCTTCGGGTCATGGCATGACCACAGAGGCCTCCTCACTGGCCTTCCATTCTCAGTGCCCCCTGGTCACTGCAGGAGGCTCTGTGACAATGGAACCAGGCAGTGGTCACTAGTACACAACACTTCAGAGGAACTTCGTAACGGGCGAGCTAGGCTAACAACCCCTGAGCCCGAGGTCAATTTCAACATCATTAATGCGAAACAACCAGATGGAATTCCCTTCCCGATATGACGCAATGGGACCTACGGAGTACTCAGCCCTGGGTGTTGTTTCCTAAATAATTGAACCTGAATTAAACTGAGTCTCTGGGTCTTGTGACCAGTTTACAGGAAGTACAGGGATCGGGGGGCAATGCCACAGGGAAAATGTTCTCGTGTCTCCAGCAAATAAGTGGCATAAAAGTTGCAGGTGGGGAAAGGATGGTCAGAGGTTGAAGGAGAGTTACGCTCCGCAGCTGAACGAACCTGGTCTGTGTTCTGCTTCCAGTGAACTATGAGAGGACAGCGGTGAAGGAGTCGAGGTTTAAATGTGAGCTGGTGTTGAGCGGATTCAGTGTGTTAATTTTATTGAGTGGCACTGGCATCATAGTTATGTTAAAAAAAAGAATCTTTATCTGTTAGACTTACAGAGGCATTCCAGGAAAAATCAGATGATGCCTGATATTTATTGTAAAATACGAAGAAAAAAAATAGATGTGGATAGATCAACAAGAATGGCAAAATGTTGACAATTCTAAAAGAGGGTAATAGGAATTCATTTTTCAGAACTGTCTTGTGACTTTCTTTGTTTCATAATAAAAGTTCGAACAAGAAAAACCTTTGTTTTGGCCCTGAATCGGAAGTTCTGGCTACGAAGAGCTCTGACTGGCCGGCTGCGGTCAGTCAGTATCGCTGTTGTGAGGGAACATCTTATGTCCTCTTTCATTTTTAATCTCTTGTGAGCACCGGCCCTGGCAGCAGGCGACGTCAGTGTGCTACGTCAGGGTGTGGCCTTTGTCACCTGTCTTTTCACAGAGCAGACTGGAAGGAACTCAGCCCTGCCGGGTCTGACTGGGGGGGTTGTTTGCACCCCTTCTCGGGGACTGAGCGAAGATGGGGAAGGACACCGTCGCTCCCCGGCTCTTTAGTCTGAATCAAGCAGCACGTAGATGGGACCCAGGGGTCTACCGCCACCTTCTGCAGGGCCACTGGTCACGTGCAGGTGCGGGGGTTCATAGGGGATCCAGTAAGTACCTCTGACCATCTACAAGGTGGTAATACCCCTCCCAAGGAAAACATCTTCTGTCCTAAATACTGCGTGGCACAACCCTTCTACCCTGTGGGTGGCCCACAAGTGCCAGGTGCTGACTCACGGCCCATGGCCGTGGGCTCTCACCTGAAGGAGAAGGCCTGCTGCTGGGTGTGCACGTCATAATAATTGCTTTTCTGCACTGTGTTATCGATGATATGTGCTGTCAGACCTTGTCGTTTGATAAAGAAATTGGGCAATAATTCATTCTGCTTTCCCTTCAACTGTATTTATCTTCAGCTTTGTGACTCGCACCAGTTTTCGCCACGAGGAGTGAACTTCGAATGATGTTTTTGTGATTTTGGCTTCTCTCTGCCTTTAGTGACAGAATTAATTAGGTCTGTAGTCTAAGAATTGTTTTGCACTTGTCTAGGAAACTGTATTGGTTTATTGGGAATGACAATGTGCATTGTTTGGAAGACATGCCAAGGACTCGAGTGGTCGCGCTTGGCGGAGTTTCCATCCAGTCGGTCATCTGAGAACCAGGGACAAATGGAAAGCTGTTCCAATACAACCCAGTGCACGGGACATGTCATACTTCCTGTCCATGCTTTTCTCCCCCATCCACTTGTATACAATGTTTATATGTGATGATTCACTGTTTCTAGAACATTCAGATGATCTACCCATGCCTAGGTCCCGTTCACCGTTCAGGTTTATAACATTATTTGTGTTGCATTTTCACCAGATTTACATTTGAATCAGTTTTCATGAATTCAGAGTTTAATGCTACGTAACATTAACTATAGAAAGGCCAACCGAAACGTAAACGATAACGCACCTAAAATGTGCGAGTGAATCTGTGACAGAGCGTCAGACTAACAGCCGGTGAAGACCAACTGTTATACGAGGTCCGCAGCAACAGAGTGACGGCAGCTGACCATTTCTACAATTCAAATTTCTCTAAATCACCATTCATCTCACATTTTGAATTTTCTGGAATGCATGAGAAAAAAAAATGCTTCATTGCGGTATCCTCTCGAAATGACCCAGTTACTCGTAGGCCCCGTGATAGCCCCCAGGGGGCTCCTGGCCCGCACCTCGAAGAGCTGGACCTCCCATCATGGAGCCTGGAGAGGACAGTCTGCACACTCACGCGTTCTTCCACGGCAGGGAGTCCTCTGTCCGGTGAACCCGTCCGTAAGGATGGTGTTTTCCCAAGTGTAGTGTTGGGACCCTTGCCTCAAAATCGAGTGGCGAGTCTGTTTAACATGTGTACCCTCAGCCCCAGCCCGCCCCCAGCCACTGCCAGGCCCCTGAGCAGTCTCTTTGGGGCTGGGGCCTGGAAACCTGCATTTTGTAAAACTCTCCCGCATGAGTCTGTGCACAGTACCGTTGAAGGACTGCGTATGGTCATGCTCCGTGGAGTATAAATGCCACTCCATTGGGCTCACATGACACGTTATTCTTAGAATTCATGATGAACATTTTGTCCTCCTTCCTTCTGCCCTCAGGACTGGTCCGTCATGTCTGTCACCTGTTCACCGAAACGGTCACCCTGTGCTTGGACCCGGACAACAAAAACAACAACGAGACGGCAGGTGCGCTGCTGTGCTCTCTGCTGGACATCCTGCACGGCATGCTGACCTACACGTCCGGCGTTGTCCGGCTGGCCCTGCAGGTAGGGTGCCTCTGTCCTGAGTCTGGATGAGCCTGCACCATGCTACGCTTCCGTTTCAGTCCCTCCTTTCTGATCTCCCTCCAAGAACTTAGGTTCTCCAGAGAGAGACTACCAAATGAGCCATCTTTGGCACCAGTGTCAAGAGCAGATCATGTGGCCACAAAACCCAAAAGGAAAGCAGGAGAGGCCTCAGCAGAGACTTTGGAGCACTAATCCCATCGTCAGCCTCGTGCGCGCCCTGCGGTTGGCCTTGGCCTGCAGCCCGCCCACTCCTGGGGTGGAGCTCTGGCCTGGCCCCAGCAGGGAAGATTCAGGAATAATGGATTGAGATTTTAGGCCCACACGTACACATCCATTCACACACATGCACACACACACACACACACACACACACTCACACACACACAATGCAACATGTAAACTCTAGCAATTGTTTTCCCTTGGGACCAATAACATGTAATCGCAGGTAGATTTGAAGATTAGGAATGTATTCAGTCAGGTTGCCACAACGCTGCTCTAGGGAAGGAAGGGGGTGTGGGTTTACTCAGTGCTTTCCGAGTTAGGTTCTTCCACACGCCTGATTCATTCGCTGCACGCTGTCTCCAACTCAGCTGATACTCAGACCATGTGCAGGTATCCAGCTGCTAGGAACCCATGGGCATATTTCAAATCCTGGTAGAACTGCAAGGCGTAAAAGTCAGATGGTAGCCTGTTGGCTTGAACAGATGCAGAAGCTCAAGTGGAAGCCAAACTGTTTTGATACCTGGCCAAGAGTCAGAGTAGCAGAACTGAGAATGAATCCCAGGCCCCGCTTTAGTCTCTGTTACTTCTCGTTGCAGTAAATGGTCACTTTTCTCCACAAAGGAGCGACTCAAGCATTCAGCTGGTCTAGTGTGGTTTCATAAATAGTTCTAAAGTCTCCTCAGCAGACATGGTAGTTAGTAAGTGTTTGACCCAAACTTGTAAAGAGAATAGAGGCAAATGGTCTTTGAACTACCTAGTTGTTCCTCTTTGCTCATCTGTGATAATTCTCAATTCTGGATTAACAGCAGAGCCTTGTCACGTGCTTATGGAATCCTGGGTTAAGGGTTTAGCTGAGCTTTTCCTCTCTGCTAGCGTCTCCTCGGAGAGTTGTGTCTCAGTTCCATTTCCATCCTGGTAGTTTCATGCAGTTCTTCGAGATGCAGTCTCTAGTTACTCTCACGGGATGCTTTGATGATATCAGCGTGTAAAAGGTGTGTTTTGTAGATTGTGGATCAAAGGGATCAGGAGTTTTAAAATTCCAGAACAACAGAAATCCTCTTTTATCTTAAGCGATTATGAGGTAGTCAAGGGTGTTTAAAAGAAAAACTCCTTTATACAAACATTTTCTAACTCTGTTTTCATTCGCGAGCATACCAAGAGACCACTGTGTGTAATTTTTCCGTTTTCCTCAGCACCACTGCACATTCTGCACTGTCGTCTCCCTCAGCCCTCTGCTGTAACATCTGCCAGGTATTGCTTTCAGCTTCCCTCCCACCCGGACCTCCAGGGTGCCTGGTGTCAGGCTGACAGAGTTGGGGAGAGAAATGGGGTGTGCATCGGACACACGGTCTCCTTGCACACCGAGCTGTGTGCACTTTCTGAACCATCAGTCGCCTCTCCCGCTTGTAAACCTACTCCGCGCTGGCGATTCTTCCCCGTTTGGAAGTGTCTAACAGGAAGGTCTTTAACGCGGGAAGATTGAGGAATTGAGGGTTGCCGGGTTTGAAATGATGGTAGCGCTTAGAGTTCTGAAGCACGTGTCATTTTCCGGGAGGAGAGTGACACAGTGCGGGGATGGGTACTGGGGAGGCAGGGAGAGGAGCGAGGCAGGTGTCAGACTCTCCCTGAGGAGTTCTGTCCCCGTCTCACCCTGCCCGGTGATTCAGAACTGGTCCTGGCTTCCGTGAGCTTCCTGAGGGGTGCATGTGAAAGGCGTGGCAGCAGTGACAGACACATGCTCTCGACTCAGGTGTGGCGGGGGCCACTCGGGCCTTGCAGGCTGCAATGCCTTGGATGCCAATCCCAGCCATCCCCCACCTTTCCACTTGTAAGACCCTGGGCACGTTACTTCCCCTGAGTCTACCTTCCTCCCCTGGAGGAACAGGCCTCCCCTACTCTGCAGGCTTGTTGGGGGCTTCAGTGAGAGAATGACGGAATGTGAGCACACGTAAATATATGCTGCCTCACACACGCCTGGTCCGCGGAAGGCGAGCAGTGGATGGTCGCTGTGTCCTTAACAGTGACGAGAAGAACAGTGCGCACCCCCGCTCCCCGTTCACAGAGGGCCTCCACGGCCCGTGACCGCCTCACTGCTGTGTCGCGGTGCATGGGACTGTTTACTGAATAAACTAACTCCTAGCAGGCTTGTGAGACAGGAGCTTATGTTTCTATTTCAGACGTATGAGCCCAGCCCAGGGCTAGGCACCTGTGATTTCGTCAGGGATCCTGAGAGGAAGGGCCTTCACCTCCGGGAGCTTCAGTTCGGTAGGGAGGACAGGCCACACACACACATACGGAGTAAAGTGAATCACACCTCATCACACCCGTGACAGTGCGACCACCGAAGGGGACAGGGTGCTGCCAAGTGAAATGGGGGCTAGGGAAGGGGGAGGCGAATATTCCACATCAAAAGCCAGGCCACCTGACTTCCCACTCGGGGCCTTGTCAGTCATTTCCAAGGTGGCGGGGGCACTGCCCCTGCACCTGTTCTGGTAGGAGGACGGTTCCGTGGCTGCCGATTTGCGGGAGTGCTGGGGTTGCCCCAGGACTGAAAGGTGACCCCTCAGGCCTGTTGGTTGCACACACATGTAAAGGTCGTGGGGTGGGGGAGGCTCTGGTTTCTATTTTTAGTATCTCTTGCAATTACCCAGTTGGCTCCCCTGTGGCTTCCCCTCATTTTTCCTCTCCTCTGGCCTCCCTCTGTCTGGTTGTTGAAGTCAAGTGAGATTTGCCTGCCACGGCCCCTCGGCCTCATCACACCTCTCCTTTCCTTTGAAGACTTCAGCACTTGGTTGGTGATGCGGTTTTCAAACTCCCTGGCGAGACACCCAAGGCCTCGTACAATCCGGCCCCCGGGCGCCTTTCCAGGCCTATCTGCCAGGCCTCCGTGCTGCCCGTCCATCCCTGCACCACGCAGTTGGCTTGGGATTTTCCAGAAGGGTCCTGTACCTTTCTGCCCCCATGCCTCTCCTCGTGGGATTCCCAGCCCCGGCAGCTCTGCTTTCCTTGTGGCCCCTGTGTGCCTCACCCCCACTTCCCAGCGATGTAGCCCAATGGCACCTTCTCCCCCTTCCCCACCACCTCTGTAGCGGCTCTCACACTCTGCCCTTGGCCATCAATTGAAAGCTGGCCCTCCTCTTCATTAAACCCTGAGACCCCACGGCATGGGCGTGGGCCATTTCCTCTGTGCATTGCGAGCGTGTACCAGGATGGTGTTTGGGGAGTATGGTGAATGTCGGTTGGTCTGGGCCACACTGTGGCGACCTGTCTCCACTGCGTGCTCACACCTGCCTGGACATCAGACGGCGACCGCCTGAGGAATTGCCTGTGCCGTGTTCTCCACGGATACCTTTCCTCTGTGTTTATTTCACCTCTCGTCGAGCACCTGCTCCCCATGCACTAGATTCACGTAGCAATGCCAGACACAATGGAGTTGAATTACCACTGCCCTTTCCCTGTGCCGAGACGTCAGCTGTACTCCTTTCTGTCATCTTGGGCCATGCTGTACTGCCATCTAGCATTACATACGGCTCATAGGTTGGCGTTCTCAGGTTTTATGTGTTTAAAACTATTAAATTTATACTTCCACATAGAGTTCTCCTCTGAGATCCACACACAGGACCCCTAGCAGCTCTCTCCACTTGACCGCCAGGATGCCCCCTGACCAGCTGAGGTCGAACGTGTCCGAAGCTGAGCTCCGGATTCACCTCCCCACTCCATGCTTCCGCCTGCAAGCGCCGCCGCCTCATCCACTCTGCCAGCCGGAACCCTGGGAGTCGTGCTAACATTTCCTTCTACTTCTTGTTCCACGTCCGATCTGTCACAAAATAATGGAGATTTTTACCTTAAATATCTAACACATCCAACCACTTCTCTGCAGTTCTGCTGCTCTCACCCAGCTCAGTCTGTTACCTGTCTTGTCCAGACTGCAACAACTGGGGGGGTGGTCAGGGCCATGGGCCAGTTAATGTGAAAAGGCCAATACTGTCTCTCAGAGAGTGCTTCAGAAGGTAGAAACGAGCAGCCAGGGTTCAGAAAGGTCCAGGCCTTTGGGATAGTGCTGTCGGTTTCTGGAACGAAGTTGTAACATTGCTCCTCTGTGGTACAAGTTGTTAAAGGCAGGCAGGCGGGCGTCTGATTTTTCAGTCAAGTCCTTCTGAACCCAAGCAAGCAGGCAACTCAAAATCTGTCCCTAGGCCCGAGGTGCAGGAGAAAACATGGCATTTATGAGAAAGGACCCTTGGAGTCCAGGGTAATGACCCTGGGCAGGGCGGCCTGCAGCCGGCTCTGCAGGCTCTGGCAAAGGGCATTACCTCCAAGCAGTTTCATTTCTTTTGACTGAAATTACAAACAGGGAGTGTGTACATAAAATGTGCATATTCTGTAGCAAGCATGATAAATAATCTGCTTTTTTTTAAATATGAAGTTATTCATCTCCCTGTTAGAAATCTCTGAAATTAGTTCTGTAAAACTCCTGGTAGAAGGCACACTTAATATTAAAGACTCACTTCTCATTTCTTATTTTTATTTCTAAACAATGTAGACCTTACCTGAAGACTGTTCATGCAGCAGTGCATCGGACATGTATCTAGATGTCATCGGCGCGCGTGTGTGCGTGTGTGTGCATGTGGGGAGCAGTCACAGCAGAGTGCATCTGGTGGGCACTGTCGAAAGTGCAGAAAATGCCCGGGAGAGATGAACGCGTGTGACCCGGACTCATGTAGCCTGGGTTCGTCCTCCAGCTTTGTCACCCATTACATGTGGGGCTTCACACAAACCCCGTAACTTCTCTGGACTTCAGTTTTCTGAAAAAAATGGGGCAGCAGCACCCCATTTCAGGCCATTGGAAAGAAAGTGCTCGTGTGCTGCGGCACGTGAACACGACCTCACTTCCCCCGCGACAGCCTCGTGGTGGTTGTCTCTGGGGACCGCCCCGGTCTGCCCTAGCAGCCTGGGCTGGTGGCGGGGGCGGCGCGAGCACTTCATCACATCATCCCGTCTGCACAAAGTGTAACTTCTCTTCGGGGGGCCGAGGTTGGATGTTCCTCAGCTGTCTTTGTGTGCTGGACTGAGGGGCTGGCTCTCCAAGACCCGCCTGTTTTCTCTTCCCCCGTTCCAGGCTCAGAAGTCCGGCTCGGGAGGCGACACGCAGGCTGCGGAGGACCTGCTGCTGCTCTGCAGGCCCCTGGCCGCCCTCACCGGCCTGCTCATCCCGCTGGTAAGAGTGCGTCGAGCGTGTCTTTCAGCACGTGGCCAGGGCCGAAGTCTTGTCTTTGAGTTTCACGTCTGGAGTCTCCGTGCTACGTTCACTCCTCTCCAAACTAGAGCCAGAAGAAATGTCAGGAGGGTGTTTGGCTTGGCATTGCTTATACCACTTTGTTTTAAAACCAGACGGCTTAGCTATTTAAGTAAGGCAGAATCTCAGATCCTCCCTAATGAATCTGAGGTTAAAAACAATATTCAAGAAATGAATTGCAGGAAGGGAAAATTCATTACGGGGATCAATTCTCTTTCTAAACAGTTCTTTGGAGTTTTGCTTGGCATGCAGGACTCCCCAGAAATGAAGTACACACACATCCCCTCAGTCCCCACAGAAATAGGATGAAATAAGTGAAATTAGATAAAAGCAGGTAAGAAAGATGACACAAGACCACTGAGTACAGGAAAAGAACCCAACAGAAACTTGGAGTTTGGACCAACTTTAAGGGGACCCACCATTTAGACACATGAATGACCTTCACCTTGGGCAGAACAGTCAGTCAGAGGGTTGGTTGGTGACATTCCACAAAACCCCTAGAAAACCTCTCCAGATTTGGGGACCCAAGGGCTAGGGTGCAGGTAACCCGAGACATCGGATCACCTGTGACCTTGACCCTTCACAAGGGTAGACAGCTCTTTAGTTCTCTCAAGGCTGCTGGGGTTTTCCTTTCTCTGCCCTTGGACTTTGAAGGAAGTCAAACGCAGTTTAAAGAGATAATTCAGTAGACTTCATTGTAGTCATCAACTAAAGGTCTGGTTCAACTAAGAAAGAAAAAAGGGGAAATTAGTCAGTACTGGGTTATTTTAAATAACAACATATGTGGAATAGAGCAGTCACCAAAATGAGGCAGTGGATTTGAAATGAAGTGAAGGAACAACGCTGAACCCCGGACCTGGGTGCGCCCCTGATGGAGTGGAAGGGTCTTTGGTGTAGAACTTGGCGTGAAGTTACAGGGAAACTAGCAACGCAAGCCAGCTGCTGCAGCTCAGAGTCTGGGGGCTGAGCCTGACAGCGCGCTCTCCCACAGGGACAGGAGGCCAGGGAGGTTCTGGGGACCAGAGAGGAAGGACCCACACGCCACATGCTCTTACACGGAAGACCCAGAGTGGCCCCATTCAATCACAACATGTGTGTATGTGTGAATCCATTGAGAGAAAGACAATATATTACATACAGGATAATTCCATTTATAGCAAAAAAGATTTAAAAAATAGTTTAAGAAGGACATACAAAGAGTCCATTATAGGTAAATTTCTGGGACAGTCTGTTTCACATATGTATCTTATACACGAAGTTTTGTTTGCTGCATTCTGAGGTTTGTTTTCTTTTAAAAAGTGAGTTTATTCTGGTTGAATTTGTTAAACTCATCTTTGGTGTTGATTTTATTCTTATGTCATATTTTCTTTCTAAATGTCTTCCTGCACTTAAATATAAGGTTCAATCACACACCCCAAAAAACCTTTAACAGGCAAAGAGAAGGATCCGACAATGGTGAGGAACAGAATCCACAGGCACTCTTTGTGCCAGGGTCAGCCTTGGGGGGATATGGACGGAAGGGCAGAGTGCGTGCAGGGAGGAGTCTGCAGCAGGGACACAAGGGTATTCAGAGACGGCCACGCCTTTCTTGCTGCTTGGCGGGCCAAGGGTAAAAGTAATGTAGAGCAGGTGTTGAAATCTAGGGCCCGTGGACTACCTCTGGCCCACTGCTTCTGTTCATACAGGATGTTTCATTGAACACGGCCACACAGACGGTCTGTGTGCACATTGCCTGCGGCAGCTCTTGCATCTCAGTGGTGGAGCTGAGGACTTACAACAGAACCTTACAGCCCACAGGCCTGATCATTTACTGTCTGACTCTTCCTCGAAAGAGTTTGTCGACTGCCATATCGGAAATATGAAAACTTTGATAAGATCTAATAGAACTGTATCCACCTCTGTACCCTGCAAATAGAGACCACAAATTCTTTTCAGTTTTCTGGAAACATTTTTAAAAAGTTAACCATGCTAGGCTATGTTATGTTAAAAGAATATCAGTAAATTCCAATGCATAGGAATTCTTCAACCGTAATACAGTTTGGAAGGAAGATCACAGTCAGAGGTGCACTGTTAGCAGATGCTATCCGTGCGCACAATCGAAGAGGCAGAGGTAACTGTTAGTCTTTGTCCTATCAGAAGGCAGACACCACATAGTGACTTAAAGGAGAATTTCAATATAGGGACTTACTAAGCTCTGTTAGGAAAGTAACTATGAGATCTTAAAAGAACTCTAAAGGATACCCACAAACTTGAGAGTATACGAACTTGAGAGGGGGACCCCTCCCCTGAGGCTGCAGGCCAGCCTCCTTAGAGAAGGCCTGACTGCAGCCCACAGGCCCGTGGACAGGCGTGCTGGGCTGTTCAGGCCAGAGCTGGCCCACTGTCCCTGGGAAAGCGGGAACCAACCCTTGAGGGCGCAGGGCACCCTGGCCAGCGGGCAGGAACACAGAGGGAGGCAGGGTGCCACTGCTGGTGGGACATCTAGGGTGCCCAGCATTTATGCAGAGAGGACTGTAAGGGACACAGGGGCACAGGGGTGCCAGTGCATGTGGGAAGCCTGGAGCGCACTGCGTCTGTCAGGCAGGGTGCCCAAACTGATCACAGGTTGGCATAGGGCGAGGGTTGCTGAGGGGCCACACGTTCTGGGCCCCTCGTTGAGTCTGATCCCCACCCAATGCCATTGCACCCGCACGTCGGGAGGGCCCCTGTGTCCTGCAGTGCATTGTCTGAGGGGTTCCCCCAGCTGTGTGGGGCTCTGTGCTCATGCTGTCAGTGACCTGATCGCACTTAGGTTCTGGACCATTGGCTGAAGTCTGCCTAACATGTGGGCCAACCCTCGTGCCTTCACATCCATCACTGGAGCCGTCGGGCTGAGTGTACGGGCCGGCCACAAGGACGTGGTGGCGCATCTTCTCTGGAGAAGATCAACACGTCAGCAGCTGTGTACCAAGTGAAGAAAGTCACACTATGGCAACTGGGGACCTAAACCAGACTGTGTGTGCACAGGCCGAGGGCGAATTTGACGGCGGGTGGTTAAAAGCGTGATAGGGAGCTGAGTGAGGCGCGGGAATGCATTCCCACGGGGGAAACAAACCAACGTCCGTTTTCATCCGAGTCCGGTAATTTTGGAAGCGTTTTGCCCAAAGGCAGGTGAATGAATTGTTAGCGTTTCAGGTCCTTTCCAGAAATGGAAGTGAACACACTTACCCTTCAGAGAGGACACCTGCCAGCCTGTAATTCACGACCTGTGTTTGTCCTGGACACCACAGACGAGTCCCAGTGAAATGTAGGCGGAGACAGCAATTCCGACTTCACTCCGCGTGTGAACTGCTTTGGGAGTCGGGTGATTCTAGGCCCTCCTCCCAGAAAAAGGCTCAGAATCACTGTGTGCAAAGTTCTACACACAATTCACAATTTCAGGGGACCTCTGAACCCTCAGTTGGGAACCACAGTGTAAGATGTGACGGATGAAGGATCTAATGCGTTGACTGTGTCTCCTGAGGAACAGAAAAAGCAAGATCATTGTTTGACCTAAATATTTTATTCCTTAACAGGAGAAAGTGGGCAGGCAGGCTACACATCCCAGATGAGATTTGTAACAGGTAGCTCCTCTAAGAAATTACGTTGCAGCCTCCTGCTCCTCAGTTAGAATGGGTATTTTCAAATTTGAGAGATATGTTTTAAATTTTTCTTTATTCTATGTAAATGATGCCGATATTTGGCCTGGTTTGTACATTTCATAGTAAGCATGCCTTTCATGACCTTGGAAAAGATGCCCCTGTGTGGTGGGTTTGGACCACAGTCCTCAGCCAGCATCAGAATGGGGACTCCTTCCTGGGCTGTGTGCCCGGGGGGCTGCGCCATGTCCTAAATGCTAGTGAGTCCGCCAGTGAGAACACTTCAGCCTGTGCCAACACGCTACTTTACCAGTTTGAATTTCTGAGACCCCTGTGCCAGCTTACAAACAAACTGTGGGCCGCACAGTGTAGGAAAAAAAACACTTTTTTTCTTTCCATTTTTTAATTTTGCCCTCTCAAGAAATAACCAGAACAGATTTTTCTCTTTATGTAGTCATGGACGTGGACTTGTCTGTCCTCTCCCTTGTCTGCTGCCTTCACAGTCAGTGGCGAGAAATATAGGTGATGCTTTGTGGTGGTTAGGGTGTATGGTGATGGAGCCCAGGAGTAAGTACCAAGTGGTCCGTTTGCACGTCACACCCGAGAGAGTGGGTGCCGTATTCTGTACTAAGCAGCTGCTCGGAAGAGTCATGCCCCATTTGATAGCGACAGCACCTTCCTGATTAGCCACTGCCCGTCTGTCTAGTGGGCATGCCACCAACACCCCAGATTGAATGGGGTCAAAGAAACTCATCATCATCTCCTTAAAGCTGTCCCTCTTCTTGTGTGGTTTGTCAGTGAGACACAGTATCTGTCAGGGAGTGGCATACAGAGAGAGGCTGTATGAATGTTTAGAAATAGACATCCCAAGAAAAGTGGGAACAGGCGTGAGACCACTGACAACAGCAGAAGTACAAGCGACCAGTGTGCGTTTCACCAAACACACCTAAGCTCAGTAATAATTTAAAAAAAATTTCCCAATTACTATGTATGGATGTGAAAGTCGGACAATGAATAAAGCTGATGGGGGTGGAAATGGGCTGGTTTGAAGCGTGGTAGGAGAGCTCTCCGGATACCCGGGGCGGCCAGAAAGATCAACATGTGGGCCTAGAGCAAATTCAGCCAGAAACAACGCTGGAGGCAAAAATGACAGAACTGAAGCTGTCCTGCTCCGGGCACGTCACGAGAAGGCAGGGTTCTTCGGAAAGGACAGTGATGCTGGTGGGGGGGAGGACACAGCAGGGAAAGAGGGAGACCAAACAGGAGGTGGGTTGGCTTCATCAGAGAAGCCATAGGCATGAGTCTGCAGGAGCTGAGCCACGGGTTGGGGACAGGACACTGTGGACGTCACTCATTCGTGGGGTCGCCAGGAGTCGGACCCGACTCAACAACATGTATTACATACACAGTAATAAAGGGAAGTTGATTTTGAAAAGTGCAATATAATCTTCAAAACTGTAAGCTGCTTTTTTGGGGATATAAATTGGTAAGTAAAAATTTTATTGTGTATCGAAAGCCTTATAGTTGTATATGTCCTTGAATATAGTCATTCCTCTTTTAGAAATTTATGCAGAAGAAATAGAGAAATGCTGAGTGGCTGTGTAAATGTATTCTCACCACATTGTTTTTTAATATCAGATACACATATATTGTTCAGTTGGAAGTTAATGAAATTCCATTCTTAGGGTAGAATTCTGTGATGCTATTAAATATACTTCTAAGCATATTTAACACTGTGGGAAATTATAATATAAGGTTAAATAAAATACCAGCATATGTATTTATTGTAGTATGATGTTAATTTAAAATGTCTTTTCGATAACAGCCATTTTAACAGCTGTGAGGTAGTTTCTCATCAGGGTTTTGATTGGCCTTTTCTGCTACAGCTGGTGATGCTGAGTATATTCTCGTGTGTTTGCTGGCCATCTGTCTGTCTTCTCCGGAAAAGTGTCTCCATAGGTCTTTTACATGGATTGGTTTTGTTGTTGAAAAGTGGATATTTGAATCTAATGTGTCGTCTTGGGAAATCAGATTGTCCCCTTCTCCAGTGTTTGCTGTTTTTTCTTTTTTGTGCATTGATTTTTGGTTGTTGTATTCTGTCTCTGTGCTGAGGGTCCGCCTGTGGTGTAAACATAAGGTCTTCTCAGGTCTTCTCTGAGCCTTCGCCTCTCCTTGAGCTTGTGTGATTACTTTGTAAGTTTCCCTGTATATACCACTGCTTTTTATTAATATCCTAGTCTCTAATGCCTGGCTCTCCTAAAGGGAAAAACAGAAAAATGGGGATGGGGGGTGCTATTCCTTTAAATCCAGAAGTCACTTCATTTGGAAAGGGAGGGGCTTGCAACAGTAGTGGCCCCCTGCTCTTTTCTGCACCTCTGTGATCGGAATCAACATCAGTGATCAGACAATAGATTCCTGATATCTGGATGACAGGGTCCTTTTTGCCCAGCCTGGCTCCTGCAAAGTTTTTGAAAGTTGCTCCAAGGAACGTGTGCATGGCTTCTTACCAGGGGCTTCAGGGTGGGGAGTGGGTAGCTACTGCTGTGCTGAGAGCTGAACTAGACCGAAAATACCGTAACTGCAAGTTACCATCCGAGCCTTCTGCTGCCAGTCGTGAGCCTTCAGTAGACTCCAGAGTTCCAGTTACGTCAGCCAGAGTCTGCCAGCGTGGTTGTCATCTCGGTGGGGAGACAGCATCCCGGCCTTTCCTGCTCTGCTGTCTTAGAGTCCCCACAGGGGTGTCCAAGCTTTTGGCATCTCTGGGCCACGTGTAGTCACAAAAACATCTCATAATGTTTTCAGTAAATTTACGATCTTGTGTCGGGCCGCATTCATAGCCATCTTGAGCTGCATGTGGCCCAAGGGGTGCAGGTTTGACACCCCTGCCGAGGGCCGTTTGAATATTATTTGAAGACTGGATGGCAGTGGGTTAGGCAGAGATGGCATGGCAACAGGGCAAAGGAGGACTGGAGAAGGGCTGTGCATGGCAGAGAGAGTCACACTCGTCGGCGTAAGAGGTCGTGGGAGGTCTGGGGCTCTGACGGATGGGAGGGTACTGGAACTCAGTGTGCCTGGGTGGTGACCAGAGATGCACTTGCAAAAACCATCAGGGGTAGATTGTGAAAACAATATGTACACTTTTTGGCTAAGTATACATCTTATTGTAATTAAATTTAACCAAGTTCACTTTATTTTTGAAGTCAAATCTGGCATCATCAATGCATGCTAAAATTAGTGGGTGAAAGTATAATGAGACACAGAAACAAAACCTAAAATTACAATGCCTCTTCACTTTGCAAAAGACAAATTGTGATTTTTATAATGCAGAAAAGTGATCGATAACACCTAACCAGGCGATCCACATTAATATCACCAGTGATAAGATGTATTTACACCCTGTGACTATTGGTACGATGCACTTAGGAGGGTAAAACATCACTCCTGTGCTCTTCCTGGTAAAAGTGCCTAGCCTAACTTGAATCGTGAGGAAACGTCAGCAAACTAAGGTGTTCTACCTCCTAACTGGCCAGTACTCTTCACGTGTCTGGATCACTGAGATCGAAGGGAGACTGGGGGACTGTCCCAAATTGGAGGTGACTGGAGAGGGGTAACTAAATGCTACGTGGGTCCCTGATTGGATCCCGGGCCAGAAAAGGACACAAGTGGGAAAGCTTCACAAATTGGAGTGAGGTCTGTAGATTAGTTAATAAGAATGTCTCAGTGTTGACTTCTCGTTCTTAGTAACTATACTGGGGTTCTATAAGATGTTACTATTTAGGGAAGTGGGGCGAACATAGTTTTACTGCTTGTTGCAACTCTTTTAATTCCAAAATTATTTCAACAAGGACAAGATGAAAATTGAAGACTTAATAATAGGAAGAACTGTGGGTCTCAGGGGCCACCCACCCCCCTTAGTATGAAAGTCTCAGGCTTCCTCCCTGGACTGGTTCCTAGCACCCCCCACCCCAAGCCACCCCACCCAGTGTTCTCGAAGGTTATCTTGTTCCCCAAGGCTGTGGCACTTGGAGTTCATGTCCCTGGCAGCCAAGCAGACCGTCACAAATGCTCAATAAATATTTGCAGCGTGCATGAATGAGATGCACTAAGTGCCAAAATCCAGTATGTTGTAAATCTCGTCCATACAAAGCTAAATTACAATGCGGCTGATTTATGCCGTGCTCTACACATGTTGATACAAAGTGCACCAAAGGAGTGACAGTGGAGTGATTTATACCAAGGGCTTAACCGGGTATTTCTCAGCATTTTTCTTTTAATTTAAAAAGAAATGGCTTCCTGGGCTGGCTCCTCCCACTCATTTTTTGTTGTTGTTCTTGTTACAATAAACATGAATTTCAGAATATGCAAAGTTATTTTTATCTTGAAAAAAGTGGACAAATGAACAGTGATCGTGAGTCTTCACTCCCCCCAAGTTGAGGACCTTTGTCACTCAAGAGCGTCCAGATGCCAGCCTCAGAGGCATCTGTCGCCCTGCAGCAGTGGGGACCAAGGGGTTTCCTCATTCTGCCTGGAGTGTAGTGCGTAAGGCATGAAGCGAGGGCCACCGCCAGCTCTTTCCCTTCTGAGGAGACCTGACGTTTTCACTGTCAGATGGGGAGGAGTATCTGGAACGTACTTTCAGCTTCACCTACCTTACTTTTCGTGAACAGTAAATTTCGTTTTTATCTAAATTTGAGGCCTGAAATCCCAGAGTGGAATCAGATAGGTAAAGCTCCTTGGATGACTCAGAAGCACATGGCACCCGCCCCGCTCTGCCTGCCGCCAGCCTGGCGGGAGCCCCATCAGTATGCACCAGCTCTGCGGCCCGTGTTTCTCCCAGAAGCTGCTGTCGACAGAATTGAGTCGTTAATCCCGCCAGTAAAGGTCAACACACTGTTCTGTTGAGTGGCAACTGAGAGCAGTGTGGTCGAACTTCCCGAGGCAGTAAATCGGCTGTCGTGCCGGCGTAAACCATTTTTCGGTCCTCCAAAATAAGCGGGTCGATACGACTCAGCAGAATACAGAGGTTGACGTTGAACTTTAAAATGTGGCTCTTCTACTTTCAGACTCAGTGAGCTCCAGGTCTTGGCACCTGCACTAAATCCATGAAATGGGAAGAATAGCAGTTTCTTTGGAAAAAGCAGATGGTGGGGTTGTAGGATCTAGATTACTTGTGACAATTGCCAGTTGTAATTACTGCTCAGTGCCATTCCTGAGGGAGCTGGGTGGTGTCCCTCTGCTGCAGGGGACACATCACCCACAGTGGCCCCTGAGTCCGACCTCTAATTATGGTCACAGAGCATGGCTGCCCGGTCCCCCTTCCCAGGCAGGCCATTCGGGACAGGTGGCCCCTAACATGTCCTTATCCCGTGACCCAGTGCAGCAGCTTAGCACAGCACATAAAAGCACCTTTTCATCCTCATTGTTTGAAAAATTCACCAGGTGTCAGAAATACCTTCTTCCTGCTTGCAAGCCAGTGGTTGGGCCACACGGTCTGTGCTGGCCCCTGCAAGTGCTGTCATTTTAAAATTCACTCAAGAGCCCTGACCAGTGTGGCTCAGTTGGTTGGGCATCATCCTGCAAAGCAAAGGGTTGCTGGTTCAATTACCAGTCAGGGCACATGCCCAGGTTGCAAGTTTGGTCTCCCTTTCTTTCTCCTCCACCCCTCTAAAAGTAAATAAATAATTTTAAAAATTTACTCAGGAGATCATGAAAACTCAGTTTAAAATGGTACACTGTTTTTAAAAAGTGTCAACCAAGAATATTCTTAAGGAATATCGGTTGCATACCATTCCGTTTCCCTGCTTTTAAATTAGCTATCACTCAGACCAAAAAGTAATTGTACTTGCATTTAGTGAAAAGTGACAATTTACTCTCATGAAGAATTTTATTTAGCAATTTTTGACTTATTTGGGGCCATGCCTACCTGACCTGGTGAAACAGATCAGCAAGCAGCAACCTTGACTGACTTGACCCCGTCAGCACACTGAGACATTGCAGCGTCGTTAATTGGGATTGGAAGTTGTGTGTGTGTGTGTGTGTGTGTGTGTGTGTGTGTGTGTGTGTGTGTGTTCTCAGAAGTATTTTTGTTTTCGCTCTGACCGATTCCCGAGGGTCACCAGCAGTTAGGTTTCCATTGTTCCTGTCTGTCTGTGGGATTGAGCCGTCCTCAGGAATGACAGCCTGGCGCTGCTGAGGACTTGGCACGTGGAACTCCGGTCCTGGGATCACTCTGCCATCAGGGACCTGCCTGTTGGGCCGAACGCTTTCAGATGCAGCAGAGAGAAACCATTCATTTTACAGAGAAGAACATTTAAGTGTAAAGTGTTTGGTTAAGCTATTCCTACCTTTCTTTTTGTCAGTGTGAATTGAGGAGTAAACTTTTAAACACTTAAGTTTTTTTTATAATTAGGACTTAGCTCATAATTAAAGATATACTTTAAGCAAAAATAGGAAACTCACATTTCGTGTGAATGACACCTCGGAGCTGTTTGGAATGCAGAGACCAAGATAATTACAAAATCTGTCATGCAGAAACACTGCAAATACAGAAAATTCAGTGTTTCACCCAGTGATCACTTTCTCTTAATTTATCACTGCAGAAAAATAAATTGGATGTTTAAGAACTAAAATCCATTTTCCCATAGATTATTGTTTAAAAATCAACTCAAACTAAAACACTTGGACCATTAACCCTGGGCAATATTAAATGGTGACAGTAAAACAATAATAAAGTAATATATTTTCATGCTTGGAGTTCATATACATAATATTGAAAGGTCAAAATGAAGAAAAATTAGGTGTCCATTCTGATATATGGGCAGAGTAGCACTCTTTTGAGTTTGCATGATTTATAACACTTTACATTTTTCTCTAAATATTTTGAATGTTTGACAAAGATTCTATGGTTTTTTTTGAAAATCATAAACATTATTTATACACATTAAAAGTAATTCAAACTCTTCAGAAAGGTTAAAAAATAAAAAGTAAGCATCTTCCTCCATGTCTAGGATCACAGAGGGAAAAAATATGCTTTTATAATTTATATACATATATGCATATATATGTTTATAAATGAATATATATGCCTCTTTTTTTATACAATGTGATCATAATATATATACAGATCTCAACTTGGTTTCTCCCTCTTAATGTATTTGAGCAAAATGTTCATATCAGCACATACCAATATAACTATTTTTGATGAGTATGCTATATGAATATACCATAATCAAGTTAGTTAGCTCCCCGTTAGTGGATGTTTAATGTGGGGGTAGTTTTTTTGACAAGCAGGGCTACACTGAAAATCTTTGTTAGATATAACTGGATTATTTATGCTTACACAGTCATAGGAAAAGCTTCCTAGTCATAGTGTTGTTAGGTGCAAAGCTTAATTTTGTGTGTGAACTTGACCGGGTGAGGGGGTACCTGGGTGGTTGGTGAAACTTTAGTCCTGGCTGTGCCTGAGAGGGTGTTTCTGGAAGAGGTTAGCCTTTGCATCAGACCAAGTCTAGAAAGTCTGTCCTGGCCGGTGTGGGCGGGCAGTGTGCAATCCTCGGAGGGCCTAAGCTGGACGAAAAGGCTGAGGAAGGGCGATTTCTGCTCCTGGCCGTGGGACCCCCCAGTTCTCACATCTCTGGGCTCAGACCAGGCCTTAGACCAAGGGCTCTCCCTGGATCTGGGTTTGGGCTGCAGCTGTACCACCAGCCTTCCTGGGCCTCAATCCCTCCACACCCAACCCCACCACCCCCACTAGCTCTCCCTCTATGAGTCTGTCCCCATTTTCCTTGTTCATTCAGTCTGTTTGTTAGAGTCCACATATGAGTGAAATCATAGAGTATTTGTCTTTCTCTGACTGGCTGATTTCACGTAGCATAACATTGTCCAGGTCCATCCACACTGTCCCAAAGGGTAAGATTTTCTTCTTTTTGACGGCCGAGTAGTTTCCCATGCTGGGTTTTTAAACTGTGGAGAAGCTGTTGCGGGTGGCCCTAGTCCTTCACATCTGCCCCAGCCATCGTCCGTGGTCACAGTGAGTCTTGCACTTGACTCGTGTCATTGGGGATAACAGCCTAACACCACGGAGCCGTGCACTTCTGGGTCAGCAGTAACAGAGAGAGAAATTAGAGAGAAAAGTGAAAACAAAATAATGTCATCTAATCATTGGTTTGATGTTTCCTCTGAGGCTGTTTGGCGAGACATGGCAGTGCTCCCATGATTCAGTGGGGTCGCCTCTGAACACCTGTTCGTCTCGCGGTGGTCGAGGTGGCTCTCCTTGGTTACCAGGTGAATGTCCATGTGCAAGGTAGTCTCTGTTTCTACATCCAAAAAAGGAAAACACTGACCCCTCACAGGGCTGTTGGGAAAACTCAGGGAGCAATGCGTGGAAAACTCTCAGCATATCACTCACCACCTCCCCTACCCAGCCAAAGAGATAAAAACGTTTGCTTTTATCTCTTTGTTGTGTCACTGCCGATGGTGGTGTTCTCAGTAGTACGACAACGCGAAGTGAAAACCCACCATTGGTTATAGTCTCAAAGTACAGTTCCCGGATGTCTTGAGAAGCGGGGTATATTTAAGATGAACGCTAGACTTCTCAAGTTTGCTTTGTTTGATTTTTGCTGCCCCGTCCTCAAAAAAAACCCTTTATTTTCGTGTAAAATGAGAAAGCTTTCCTGTGTATCTCCTTGAAGCAGGACAATAGCGTGGGTATTTAATAGTGTGGATGTTTGCCCATAGCTGGGCAACAGCGAGGTTAGCAGTTTTGATAATGTTGTTTGGCTTTTTTTCTTTATTTAATGGCGGCAAAATTATCCCGTCTACGGCTCCCTGAGGCCCTTCCTGTACAGTGTGTGCTATAATCATATTACTGATCTAATAAACATTGATCTCATTGTAATAGACTCGCCTTGTGAACAGCCTCGTTAATGTGCTGAAATAGCGTACCCAGGGGTATTTCCGACAGCCCCATCGCCGCTCTGAGATCAGTTGCCCCGACGGCTCCATTGGTGGGAAGGCAGCAACTTCAGCTCCTGTGGCCGAGTCTCCTGCCACAGACCCTGCAGGTCAGAAGGGGCGCAGGGCCGAGCTCGTGGGTGAGGGGGCTTGGGCAACAAGGTCCTACAGAGTAGAACTTGAGACAAACAGTCTCATTTTAATTTTAATTTTGGATCAGTCATCTTTGAATAAAGGGACCGTTAGTTTACAAAGCTAAGACAACCTGTTGGAATTTATGCTAAATGTCTAGATAATAAAGCCATAACCACGTTTAACCAATTTTAGACAATTTTCTTCTTTCAGTTGTAAAAATTGCCTGGTATGATAAGTTTTTACTGTTCTAAAGTGGTTTTAAAATTTTAACAGCCTTGCAATTTTATTTTAAATATCCATTCTTTGGGAATAACCATTTTTTAGAAATAAATGTATAATCTCTTATTCCTTTTTCTTTGGGGTACAATTCTCTACCTCAAATCTATATTATTTAGATATGAGCTCCTCAGAAAGGGATCATTTTAGTATGGAGAGGACTTCATGTGCTTTTTCAACATTCTGGATTCAGTAAACAGTAATTTTAAGAATTCTAAACTGTGTAACTCTGTAATACATTTTTGATCTCATAACCAAAGAATAATATTTGTCATGAGAAATCACAGCTGTCTGTCATAGGGGTTATAAAGGTGGCCTCAGCCCATCACACTTGTCCAGCCATTGCCATTGGTTACAGCAGGTCTTGCATTTGACCTGTGTCACTGCATGGGGGGCATTCCAGAGGGGCCCAGGAAAGTCCCCTTTTGAAAAATTTTAGGAGAAGGACAGCAGGTTTATTATGTTTGAATTACAAAAAAATGCTATAAGCACATTATAAGAATTCGAACCATTGCAAGTAATCATAGTAGAATTAAAGCCTCCCCTTCCCTTACCATGGCCCGCCCCCAGGGAAACCACTGTCCTTTGGACATGTCCTTGTGTTCTGTTCACTTTACTTGTAGTTGCATGCACTTGTATCGCTGATTTTCTTTTTATTCTTCCTGCTTTCATTGCTGAGAATAGGGCCATAATGCATTCATTGTGTAACTTTTTACTTATCTCGATATTATGGACATCTTTCCAAGTCAATACTTAAACACCGATCTTATTCTTTTTAACAGCTGCATAGTATTTTATAATATCAATGTACTATTATTTATCAGTTCAAACATTTCCTTGTGGGCCATCCAGGTCATTCCCTCTTATTTGCTATTATAAGCATGATACACTGGACACCTTTGATTTTATCTGCTTCTGCATTTCCTTTGGTTAGACCAGTACCCAGAGTGAGATGGCCAGATTGAAAGATGCTTCTAAGTTTTAGTAAATATTGATTACCATGTACCTTCCCCAATGATTTTACCTGTTTATATTCCAAGTAAAGGCGTATAAATGTGCTTATTTTTCTACATCTTCACCAGCACTGCATCTTCTGATTTAAGGGTTTTTTTTTTTGGTCCATTTGACAGGTAAAGGTGCTATGTCACTGTTTTATCTGGATTCTGTGGCTGCAGCACTAGGAAAGAGAAAAAAAAATGCAGCCATTCAAGTGTGCAATATATGAAATATTGAGGCATTAGCCTTGGAAATACAGAGAAGGAGATGCTTTTATGGAAAATTATAAATTACCCAAGTTGGTATCAAAATAGATGAAAATATCAAATTTCAGAAGTTAAAATTTCTCTCAGTCTCTGTATTCAAATAAGAATACACAGGTCCAATTTGCTTTCACGACAAGCAGGAGGCAAAGAGGGCTATGCCCAGCCAACAAAGGGATCTCACAAGAACGTGTACGGTGTAGACATTCAGAGATGTCAGTGTGAGCACTGACACCAAGGCAAACACTGTTAGGTACGATAACCAATCAGAATTATTTATGTTTTGAAAGTTAAATGTTGATTACCCAAGGCACGGTTGCCCCCTCTGCCTTCTAGATGTCTTACAAGACTGCTTTATCAGCAATGACATTTTCAAGGACAATCTCAGGATGCAGAATAGAATCTGCTTTTCCGCAGCTGCAGGAAAAGAAGGACCGTTTTTCTGTCTTTGATTCTGCTAAGGTTTCTTTCACAAGCAGTTAGCAGTGCTGCCAGTTTGAAGGGTCAATACAAGGATTCCATTAGTTGCTACCAAAGGGGGAAAAAAAATAGGGAATGTGAAAAAAGATATCAGACAATTGGACTGTCATAATGCGATATTTTGCATCCATAGGACCTACCATTAAAATAGTACAGGCCTAAGTAGTTTTACATGTGAGTTCTGAAGTTTCAGAGACTAGGCAACGCCTGTGCTGTGTAAGGACTTCAGCTGCAATCAGTCTAATGCCACAGCCTGCTTTAAACTCATACAGAACAACTGAAGATCACTTGTCCTTATAAACAGAGGTGAGAAATTTTTAAAAAATTAGTACATCAAGTCTAGTAATGTATTAAAGGACCAATATAACCAAGCAGGGTCCGATCCAGGAGTTGAAGAACAGTTCAAGCACTGGAAAAGTATAATTTAATAATTTTAAGAAATTGAAAATAAAAATATAATAATCATAGCTAAGAAGTTCAACTGGCCATTCTTAAGTTTTTAAAACTGTATTTAAGGCAGAGTGAATCTTCCCAACATGTTGGAAGTTATTTCCTAGGAATTAATAGTAAATAGGAACACTAAAGCATTTTCATTAAAATTGAGAAGAGAGGAGTCTCTTCTGCTACCACTGACAGTTAACAGCAATGGGGGTGGTGTGTTATAGGTAATGCTGCTAGGTAAGAAAAATAAATATTAAGTCTAAAAATGATTATTGCAGTTGATAAAATTTTCATACTTAGAAAAAGATTAAAATAAAAACGTATTGAAACTAAAAAGCAAATTTCAGTAAGTTCATGCCATATAATACAGAGAAACCAATTGCTTTTTTTTTTTTAATACTGACATTAATCTGATAGAAATAGAAATGGGGGGAAATCCTTCCATAGAAGTGACTCAAATCCCCCCCGACAAAGACTGGCCGACACTAAATGTAACAGGAAAATGCGAGTCATGGTGATAACTGCAGAACATTCGGAAAGAAGTATGACCTAAACGGACGGAGAGACATGCCAGGGGCGTGTCGATGGTAAGACTTAAAAATACAAATTTTTATTGTAATTCTTTTTTTTTTAGTTTAATCTTTATTGCATTTTCCCCATTGCCATTTAGTCCCCTTCCACCCCCCGCCCCCAGCAGCCACCACACTGTTGGCCACGTTGCTGTAACTCCATGCACAGCTTGTTGGCTCATCAAAACGACCCCAGAGAACAAGGGTGCGATTTGCCAGGAGAATCCGGAGCAGGAAGGGCCTCTTTCACTCTTCATCTTCACACACTCACTCCTGTCCCACAAAATGCCTCGTAAGGAAAAGTAAGGAACTCAAAAAGGAATAAACTTACAAGAGTTGAAGGGGAAGGGGAACTAGGAGTCAGGAATGCATTAAAAGTTCGCCCCGTGTCTGGAGAACAGAAGGAAGCCTGGAGAAGGACCGCACCGGGCAGAGGGAGCCTGGCCCTGAGCACCCCGGGTGAGTGCCATGTGGCTGTGCACGGGGCCTCCCCACTGTGCAGCCCCCCAGCAGCTCTGGCCTCGGAGGAGATGAGAATAGGGGCGCGTTCAGAAGTCTGTATACAGAACAGCTCTGCCTTTGGGCCGCCCTTTGCTCTTCTCCAATTTCACACACAGCAGACTGAGTAGCCTAGTATGTGCCCCCCAGATGATCCCAGGGCTTTTCTCTGAAGAAGCTGAAGCTGGGTCAAGAGTAAAGCATTCCTGCATTTTCTGAGGGCGGGGGTTGTGGCAGAAGTGATGGCGCAGCTGCCCTGGAGGGAAACTTTCCGAAAGCCACACCCCCAGTGTAGGGCTGGGCGATCACCCTCTCCACAAGGGATCCCCTTCGCCCCTTGCTTTCCATGATGTCCGTACTTGGAGGATTTCCCCAATGTGTGTCATTAGCCATGACCTGTCCCCAGAACTCCAAGCTCAAGTACGCACTAGCTATAATGTCGCCATAAGAATATCTAAGCCAGGGTGGTTCAAGCAGTGAAAGATGGTCTGACCTAAGTTTCTGAGGACTCTGTGCCGCCTTGCTCTCCTCTGACCTCACCGTCCAGCCTCTTGTCCTCGCACACGCACTCTGGTCATTCAGCCTCACTGCTCAGACGGGGTCTTGAGGACCACAGTAAGGCATGTGGACTGTCTTCTAAAGGCAGCGAGAAGTCACCGGAGGTGTTGAGCAGGAGACTGATACGATCTGGCTAAAGTTTTAAAAATACAGTGGCTCCTGTGTGGAAGACAGGTGGTACGGGCCGCAAGTGGAACCATCGTAGACCTTTTGGTTACTTCGTGGGTGGCCATCTCCAGCATCCTTCTCTCACCCAGTGACAACAGGCTCCGCCTGACTGTCCCAGGTGGGAAGAGAGAAAAAGAGTGGAAAGTGACAAAGGGTCAGGCCTAAGCTTTTGCACCAAACCCAGTATCTCAGCAGTCAGTGTGCACACACACGTACCCTCTGGGTCCTGCGGCTTTGCTGCTTCAGTAGAATTGTTCAAACCTCCTTCTGTGTTGACTGGTTATGATTTTTTAAATGAGCTGTGTTTTCCTATTTTTTCATTTCTGGCCAGGAAAATGTGAAGTTTTTCATGAAAGTCAGGGCAGTGCCTGAAGCCCAGAAGTCAAGGCTGATTTGACCTACTAGTGACTTTCAACTTGTTTCTCAAATTTTTTTTTTCTCAAACTGTAGTACTCTGGCTGGTGATTTATGGACTTAACCACTAAATGAGTAATGGCAGTGGCAGGTTTTCTTCCCTCCAAATTTCCACATTCAGGAATATCATGTGCCCTGGGGTCAATGAAACTATCAAGCATCTTCTCCAGGAAAGGCGGAGGTGGGGGGCCGCCGTCAAGGCTGTGGGCAGTGGTGTTTCCTTGGGTGATGTCATCTGGAATTGCTACCATTCATCAGCTTAATGACGGTTTCTGCTGCCTCTTCAGCTGATTTGAGCAAGAGTGATCGATACATTAAAATGAAGAGGGACAAGGACTGATGGCCCTAATGGGAATTCTTGTTAAAGATGCCCTCACAGTACAGAGGGGTCTTTTGTCAAGATGCTTTGAGATGGCTTGGCAAGGGTAGAGGATATTGTATTACTAAGTGTTTTCTTTTCTTGGTTAATATGATGTATTCTCTTCTCTGACACTAAATGTTCCCATATAATTTTTGAAAAAACACTGCACCGGGCCACATTTTAAAAAAGAATGTAAAAGAGAAAGATTGTGTAGATTGAATAAAGGGAAGTAAACACAGTATAAATGTGATTTTAAATTGTTTTAAGACAGTTTTTAAAATTCAAATGTAAGTGTACTTTGAAAACTTCCAGGTCGTGTGTGTGTGTGGTGTATTTATTATATCTCCTCTCTGCCACAAAACATCGGATTCAGCTCATAAGAATGTTTACAAGAAAGTTAGGGCTGACAGATGACATGCAAGATGCCAGATGGACAGACTTACACTAAAAAAAGATTCATTGTTTATCTGAAATTCAAACTTAATTGGATGTTTTGGCTTTTTTTCAAGCCTGGCAATCCAAAGTAGAAAACATGAATAAATCAACCAAGACAAGATAGGGTGAGGTTTCAGTCTGAATATGAAGTCTGGTGTCGTTGTGAGAGCTAGGCTATGACTTTGGCCTTGAGAGTCCTGGTTGCTGGACAGAAATGGAAATACAGTCACTTATAAGATGCACCTCACCTAGAAAGTGGGCACATGAAGGGGAGACATTTACTTGGGGTAGAAAGCATTTTCTAGTTTTGGGGTCCAACAGAATGTTTGTGTCACAGTCTCCATTAAAGGGACATTTGTGACGGGCAGTGGTGGTAAGATCTGCCTTTTATTGAGCATTTGATGAACTAGATGGTCTTTCAGAGAGGAGTTTTTAAAACTTGAAGTTCATTTCCCTTTTTTACACTGTACTTTTGCAGTTATAGCTCAGTCTGTCCCTCACCTGAGGTCTAAAAGGTTTTGCCTGTGTTTTCTCTGAGAAGGTCTAGATTTTATATTTAGGTCTTTCAACCTTTTTTATTTTATTTTTTTAAATAACCAAATGAGTTTCAGGGATTCCTGAAGACTTTGTGTTTTTTCCCTTGAGTGTGGATGTTCTGTGGTGATTCTGAGCCATGTTAGATTAGATCTGTGTTTTCAATGATTTTGAGTTAATTTTGGTACGTGGTGAAAGGCAAGCATTGAAGTTCAGGTTTAAGCACTGTTTGCTGAAAATGTGTCCTCGATTGCCACTGCATGTCTCTCCGAAGTCAGTTGATCAGTTTCCGTGGAGGAAGTTGAATAAAGTAAGTGTGGAATCTCAATCATTTCTTACAACTGCGTAGAAACCTACACATATCTAAAAATAAGAGGTTAATTCATGCTATATATAAAAATTAACTCAAAATGGATCAAAATCTAAATGTAAAGGCTAAAACTATAAAATTCTTAGAACAAAAAATAAATGTAAGAGCAAAAACTAAAAATTCTTAGAAGAAGCATAAATCTCAAGACCTTGGAATAGGCAATGGTATCTTAGGTATGACACCAAATTCATAAACCATAAAGAAGATAAATTGAAACTTTATTAAAGTACAAATTATTTTGTGCTTCAAAGCACACTATTAAGAAGAGAGATGTGCCCTGCCAACTAGCTCAGTTGGCTAGAGCATTGTTCCAATATACCAAGATTGTGGGTTCAATCCCCAGTCAGGGCACATACAAGAATCAACCAGTGAGTACATGGATGGATGGACCAGCAAAGTGATGTTTCTCTCTCTCTCTCCTCCCCTCTCCTTCCCTCTCTCCTAAGTCAATAAAAAAAAAGGAAAGAAAGAAAAGTAAGAAGGCAGCCCACAGAATGGAAAAACATTTTTGAAAATCATATCTGTTAAGGGACACATATTTAAAATATAAATAAGAACACACTCAATTATAAAAAGATGGCCCATTTGAAAAATGAGCTAAGGATTTGAACAGACAGTTCTCCAAAGAAGACATGCAAATAGCCGATAAACACACAAAAAAGATACTAAACATCATTAGCCCTATCAGGGAAATGCAAATCAAAACCCCAGTGAGATACTTTCACATCCACTAGGATGGCTGCTGTTAAGAAGACAGACAGTACCAGGTGTTAATGAGGATATAGAGAAACTGGTGCTCATACATTTCTGGTGTTAACAGCAGCTTTAGAAACAGTCTGGCAATTCCTCAAAAGGATAAACAATGCCCTTACTGGTTCAGTGGACTGAGCGCCAGACTGAGAACCAAAGTGTCACCTGTTCAATTCTCAGGGCACATGCCTGGGTTGTGGGCCAGGTCCCCAGTAGGGGGCGCAGGAGAGGCAGCCACACAATGATATTTCTCTCCCTCTCTTCCTCCATCCCTTCCCCTCTCTCTAAATATAAATAAATAAAATCTTTTTTTAAAAGGTTAAACATAGACTTAACATATGATCCAGCAATTCCACTTCCAGGCATGTACCCAAGGGAAATGAAAACACATGTGTACACAAAAAACTGTACACACATGTTCATACATTACTGCCAAAAATTCAAAACTGCTCAAATGTCCATCAGAGCATGCATGGATAACTAACTGTGGTATATCCATACAATGGAATATTACTAGGCAATAAAGAGAAATCAGATACATGAATGAATTTTGAAAACATTATGCTAAGTGAAAGAAGCCAGTCACAAAGGATCATTTTGTGTGATTTCAGGTACCTGAACCTGAAATCTAGACGAGGCAGGTTTAGAGAGACAGACAGCTGACTGGCAGCACTGGGCAGGGCTGGGAAGGAGGAGATGGTGGGGAGGAGGAGATGGTGGGGAGGAGGAGAGGATGGCCAGGCGGCTGCTGACCGGTGCAGGGTTCCATGTTGGGGTGATGAAAAACCCTAGAACTGGTTGGGGTGACGGTTGCACCTCTCTGCCAGTGCCATTGAATTGGCACCTGTCAGGTGAATGAACTGGGTGGCCTAGGAGTTATTTCTCAATGAAGCTGTTACAAAGAAAATAGAACTTTAAAAAATAATGTTAAAATGCTTATAGTATGATTATTATTTTCATAGTGTACCTTCCCATATGCACAAAAACGATGCTTTCTGTCCCATCTGTTTAGTGTGTGATGATCTGGTCACCAACAAGGTCAGTATGTTCCTTAATATCTTCTAGGGAGTGAGTTTTTCTAAACAAGTTTATAGTAAGCAAGAATATAAGGGACATGCCTCAATTCATACTGTTTCTCACACACGCACACACACACACACACACACACCCTATATAAATATTGCATTGAGTGTGTGCATACAAAACCTCTGTTGGTCCTTTGCTTGTTTACAAGACTTTCTTCTGATTTTGTACTACTAGCTCTCTTTGAGTAACTGTTTGCTTTTTGAAAAAGACTAATTGTGGGAGCAGGGGAAACATTCAATTAGTTAAGCTTTATACTCAGACAGATGTTTTCCCCATTAGGCACATCTTACTGTGGTTCTTGAGGAAAGCCAGCAGCATCTTGGTACGGAGTTTCAGTAGTCCTCTTCATTAATTTTCAGCTTCCTGCTGAGGATCCTGAGGTTTTCGAAGTTTCATCCAAGTGTCTGTCGATACTGGTCCAGCTCTACGGAGGGGAGAACCCAGACAGCCTGTCTCCTGAAAACGCAGAGAACTTTGCTGACTCACTGATGTCCAAGGAGGACCCGAAGGAGCAGAAGCTTCTGCTGAGGATTCTCCGGAGAATGGTGAGCCCACACAGAAACGGGAGGGTGGGTGGCTTCCGTGGCAGCCAGTGGACAGGGCACTGGTGTTGTCTTAGACCTCGTGTCTGTAAAAGAACACCCGGTCACCCTTCCCCAGGGTCGCCTTTCTCTTGGTCACCTATAGTTACTGTGCCTCAGATTCTGCCCCTTGTATCTTTCCCAAACAATTGGCCAGTCGAAACATTGTGCCTCCTCCCCACTTAATATGTAAGTGTGCCTCTCCAAACAAAAGCGATGTTTTTACTTAATGACTATAATCCGAGTCAGGAAAGTGAACTCAATACCATTATTTTCCTAACCTGTCATCCACACCCCAGTTCTGTCATCGGCGCCAATTGTGTCCTTTATGGCTTTTGGTTCTGTATGGGGGGTCCAGTCCGGGGCCCTGTATTTTAGCGGACATGGGTCTTCAGTCTGGAGGAGTCCCACCGCCTTCCTTTGTCCTTCCTCACATTTTTGGGGGCTGTAGGCACAGCATTTTGTAGAATCCCGTCAGTTTGCATGTGTCTGATGTGCTCTGTTAGAGTCGGGCAGACTCCAATCCATCACACCCAGGGGCTCACGCTGTGTGTTTGCTCCTTCCTGGCGACATTCATTTTGATCACTTTGTGAAATCCGTGCATACTACTATTTTAACATTTGTAATAGTTGCAAAGCAGTGGGGGTTTTCTAACTCTCAGTATTCTCCTACAAGGAAGAACTTTGCATTTTGTCTTGTTTATTTTATTTTTATAAAGTATGTAGAGCTGATGTTGGTTTGAAGGCACTTTTGGAGACTGACTTATTTTTGTTTCACGCCAAATCTCATTCCGCTGGTTTCGAAGGCCGCTCGTGGCAGTAGCTGTTGTGGAAGTTGACAGAGGAGAGGAGGTCCTGGCCGTCTGCGTCATGTTCTGATTTGTCAGTCTGTCACTTCTCTATACAAACTGGCCTTTGGTCAGTGCAGCTTGGATGTGCCAGGGGGTTGCACGGAGGGTGCTTTTGTGCCAATTTGATAAATGGATGGCAGTGCCCGGCTCAGAGACCCATGCGGGGACTGTGGGCGAGAGAACTGGAAGTGAGGTTCGGAGATCTGCCCTCCACTCGGCCACATGTGCTTCTAGACAGCCACTCCCCATCCCGCCACAGGACTTGCTGTCTCAGCGGCGTCGTCACCTGAATGACAGAATGTGATGTGGTCTAGGTGAGCCTCTCCAAGTGTGAGATGGATCCTTCTGGGGACAGTGGGCGGGAGATTGCGCACCAGCCTAGCACCAGATGACACTGACTCACCTCGTAAGACGGCGTTTCTTTTCGATTTTCTCTCTCCTTTATGGTTTCAGGTGGAAGTCTCGGTTTGGTACTCTGTGACTATAACACCTCCGGGAAGTCTTCAGAATCTCCTTCAAAGAGGATAGGCCTTTCAGAAACTCCGCTTTTACAGTAGCGATGAGATCATCTTTTAAAATTATAATTTTATTCAAACAGAAAAAAGTGGAGTTGATGTGAAGACAAGTGCTAGGGGATATGATAACACAAGCAATGTGTAGATATAGCAAAAGTGTGAGTTAGGCTGAGAATGACAGAAGCTGCAGAAATCCTGATCTAATATCTGATACGACTAATTTTGTAGAGATCCACCACCTCTTCTTTGAAACGTTTAGAACTAGATTCCTTTTGGAATTCACACTTCTCAGCTCCTTCCGGCACGAAGCTGCCATCGCAGGCGACACTACCCCCACAGAGTCGGAGCCCGCGGGGCAGTGTGGCTGTTGATGCCATGCCCAGCGCTGTCTCTGCAGCCGGTTGTGTGAGCACGCACAGCAGGCAGGTAAAGCGAGGCCATGCGTGGCCCGTGTGGGCTCAGGTCAGGTTTTGCCACCAAAGGTGTTTCTGATCCAAACTTATGGGGGAAAAGTTTGAGTTTCAGAGCTTTTCAGTATTGCAGATAGGAGAAAATGGACCTGTCTTCGGAAATAAAGTACATCCTTTTCTAAAGCACTGGTGGGATTAATCACACGGCAATCAAATTGGACCCCGACTTGGTCGAAGCAACCAGACTGCCCCATCTTTCTGTTTATCTCACTGCCGGACACAAAATGATTTCCTTGTAGTTCCTGACCTGCCAAGTACAGAACCAGGCGGATTTCGTGTGTGGGAGGAAAGCTGCATCTAAGGGACTTTTCACCTGTTTATGGGAAAACAGGTAGTTTCTGGTGCTAGTTATGTTTTTTTAAGTTGTGGTACAATACATGTAAGGTTTACCCTTTAACCATTCTGAAGTGTGGCTAGTTGGTGATGTGAAGCACAGTCGCACGGCTGTGCAGCCACCACCGCCATCCTTCCGCACAGTGTTCTCATCCCAGGGGCCCCTCTGCCCTTCAGACGGCCCCTGCCCGTCCCCCTCCCCCAGCCCCGGTTGCTGCCGTTCCAGTGTCTGGTTTTGAATCTGACAACTCTGGGCACTTCGTGGGAGGAGAATCATACGCCATTCGCCCTTTATGACGGGCTTATTTCCCTTAACGCAATGTCTTCAGGGTTCATGGGCGCCGCAGCCTGCGTCAGCACTCCGCTCCGTGGGGAGGCGGAGGGATGCTCCCCTGTGCACACGCATCCCGCTTTGTTTCTCTGCTCGTCTGCTGGTGGCCAGTGGGGCTGTTTCCTCCTGTCCTGCCCTGTTTGTTTTTTCTTTTATTTCTTATCATCAGGATTGCCTTGGGTGTTTCTTTCATTCAGTGGGCCGTGACCTACTGCAGTCTCATATTATGACAACGGGCACCGTTTGGGGTGCCTGCTCTGTCTTCTGATGTCACCCCATCATTTCATTTTGGAGTCCTTTCCACTTCCGCATGGCACGCCAGGCTCATCTTGTCCTTTCCCCCTGCATGCACCCTGACCCCAGGCATTCCTCCGCAGGACCATGGGACGTCTTCGTGTGGAACTTAGGACGCAAGATACAAAATGTTCTTGGTTGCCATTACCACGACTGTCTCTTGAACAGCCACATATGCTGTTTCTTACTGTCTGCCTCACGGAGGATGGCCCTGTCAGTCACTCTATCCCTGATGTCTCTCATTTAGCTGTTCCAGAATGCCCATGACATTGGCAGGCCAGCCATCTGTGACAAGAGCCTTAAAATCTTCTGAAAGCTTTCTAGGTTACCCCTGTGTCCGTCACTGTTGGGTTCAAGTTGTGCAAATCACAGTATCAAGGATTCTGGGCCCAGTCAGCTCAGCTGGGGCCTTGAACTTGCCTTTCCTGAAGCTTGGTTCTGCTTAAACTTAGTGCTGAGTTTAGTGTATTTGGAGCGAAATGGCAGCCTATCACACAGAGATGTGTGATGTCAGTGCCTCTCCAGGGCTGTTCGGGTCCTTCCCTCTCCCTGTCCTCACTCGTGGGGCTGCTGTTGTCTGGTAGTTGTCAGCCTGCTCCCTGTCCTCACCTTCGCCTTCCCCTTGTTCGGGGTGGTGATGCAGTCTTGTTCATCCTCCTATCCTCAGCATATTCCAGTGTCTGACCCATAAAGGGGGGTCAGCAGATCTTCATGTCATGTGCTAGTCCCTGCATGAAGGACTTCTGGTGCCTTCTCTCATTGAATCTTCACAGTGACCTCAGAGGTCTGCTCCAGTTTTTTCCATTTTGAAGATCAAAAACTAAGTCTCAAAGAGTGTATGTCATGTTCTCAAGGTCCCCAGCTAGGAAACAGCAGAGCTGGGGCTGGCCCGAGTTGAATGGACCCTGGCCGGCGCTCTGTCCGAGGAGCTGGCCACCTTGCTGCTCCGCCCAGGGCTGCTGTGGGCTCCGTGGGCATTCATCAAGTTGACTTGGACTAAGTTTTGATCTAGGAGGCACCTGAGATGTTCATTCTGTCATTCATGGAAAGATAAGTAGCAGATGGAGTTATCACTGGGTGCAGGCCCTGTACTGGGACTAGTAAGGCAGTAAGAGTGGGCGTTCCTGGTCCCCGCTGCCAAGGCTTTCTAACCTAGTATCGTGACAAAGCAGGGTGCAGTCGGGGCTCAGTGGAGGGGCTGGCAGAGCTCCACAGGGACAGTGCCCGGGGAGAGGAAGTGGGCCAGGATGGGATGTCTGAGCCGAGTGCAGAGCGGTATGTTGGTCATTGTGTGCAGGACAGGACGAAACACACCCTGTTTGTTCAGAGGCCCTGGGGTCCATGGGGCAAGGTGGGAAGATGTCAGAAATGGGCCAGGAAAGACCAGAGGGTCCCCGACACAGGTCTTAGCAGCATTTGGAGTGTGGGCTCTGTTGTTGGAATTAGGAAATTGTGGTCTTTGGAGCAAAAGGGCGGTGGCAGCACCTCCATCAAAGTTCAAGTATCTTTGCTGTGAAATAAGGCCGTGTCCTAGTAACTAGCACGTGGCAGGTATTTGGTGGCTCTCCACTGAGCTAAGGAAGAAGAGCCTGTGAAATCACTACTTCTGTTGCTAGCAAATTGTTCATTTTTGCTCTTTGGTGTCTGTTGTGAGCTCATTTTTGTGCTTTATAGATGCAGGGGTCAGGCTGAGAGGGACCGTAAAAGGCACGTAGCCTCCCTGGGTCAGTTCCCGCCCGGTGTCCCTGCCAGGTTTTTGAGGAACGATGACATTGGAGAGGCAGATGCATAGAGGACAGGGACATGAGAGAGACGGAACATAAGCAGAGACTTCCCACGACTTTAAGGAGGTTGGCCTCTTCAGCTTGTTGCTCCACTGGACTGGAGGAGCCGGGGCTGATACAGAGGCCGGACCGTTCTAGATGATTAGCTGGCGTTGGTCATTGCATTAAGGAGGCCTGATGAGAGTAGCCTCCTGACTGAAAGAAGGGAAGGAGGGAAAGCAGCCCCCTGCAGGTCCTGCTGTAAAGGACCTCCGTGATGTGCACGCCCCTCCAGAAGCACTTGTGGAGGAAGGGGAGGCTGCTCTGGGGGCCGCCTCTTTTTAAGCCCTGACAGGGAGTGTGCTCCTTTCCTGCAGCTGACGGAGCTGGCGGTTTCAGAGAGGACACCCCTGAAGGCCAGCCAGTGAGCACGCGGGTGACTCACAGAGCTCGGTTCGGGGAGAGCCGTCTTGGGGAATGCTGGGGCAGACCGCTACCCAAGGCGCCACACAAAATGCACTGGGTTCCTGAAATACCTGTTGAAAGTCCCAGTTTTGGCACAGTTTCTCTCTAAAAACCACAATTTTCACTAACAGATGAAAGAAATAGGATGTTTAATTTGTGCTGATGGAGCTGGGAAATGGTTTCCCCCCGAGGGCAGTCTCCCTTATTTAGTCTGAATTTAGAACATCCAGAGAATGTCGGGGAAGCCTAAGAATTTAATTATCCATTGTAATTTGCCAGGAAGTTGGGAGATTTATAATTATACTTTGTGTTCTAGCTTTAGAAAAATGTGAAGGAAGCCCTTCAAGGTGTTCCCAAGTTTACTCGTCCCTACACTCAACACCAGTGGAATTTTTCCCAGAATGACGACTAGGTTAGCTACTTGTCTTTGAAGTAAAGCTAGCTCACTCCGATGCTCGGAGGACTGACCCTCAGACTCCTTCTGTAGGACTGGCTCAAGCTCGCGTACGCTGGGTGGGCCAAAAAGTCCATTTAATTTTTTTCTGTAAAATAAAGGACACGTTTTTCATTTTCACTAATAACTTTATTGATTTGGGTATTTCAAGTATGTCAGCTGTCTGCGGCTCTTGGCTTCTAGTGGGTAGAAGCTGCTGCTAAACACCTTCCAGTGCATACGACAGCCCCAGAGTGAAGAATTATTTAGCCAAATGTCACTGGTACCACGAAGTGTCTCGTACCACTTTTGACTCATTTAGTCAGTCACAGCATCTTGTCCATACGCTGCAGAAATCTTTTGTTTTGCCTTTTAGTTGTGTTTTTACCTTTCTTGAAATCATAAAGAATAATACTCTGAAAGTGTCGTTTATTTTTATTTATCTTCAATATTAAAATGGCTGCAAAAAGATTCACCAATTTTGATTTTTTTAATGCATGCCAAATGACAGCTGTCACGATGCAATCTAACAAAATTGTTTTGAATGAAGTTAAAGACAGCTAAGCACTACTAGAGCCATCACATGGAAAAAAAAAGTGTAAGAGACTTCTTGGCCAACTCCACACAACTGACTCATCTGTGGAAACAGAGGGGATTCATGGGAGGCAATTGTAACACGCTGATGCTGCCACCCCTGCCGCCCGCCCAGCCACTGGGAGCGGCAGGGGTGCAATTTGGGATTGCTCTCTAAGGATGATTAGTATGAAAGATTGTTACAAATATCCAGCCTGTGGAGACCCTCTGCCTCGTGGCTTTCAGCAGGTCTCGCTGCGTTCACAATCCATTTTCCTTTTAAATGCTCACGGAGGTCCCCTGGTCCTCTGTGCGCCACCACGAGAACAGAGAGATTCTGTTGCTGAAATCCGGGTGATAGCGTTTCTTCAAGCGGGGAGTCTTCCGAGCTCTGGAGAGACCCAACGAGGTAACTGGGAATCCTGCAGCCGTTCCTGCTACAGTCAGGGCAAGTTAGATTCAGAATCGGAAGGGACTGTTTCTATGAGAAAGGTCAAGAAATATTCCTTGAGCTGTAACAAAAAGGCAAAAATGATGTTTCTTTCCCTCCTAGCCTATTTTTCCTATGGTTTAAGACATGATTTATTTTCTTTAAGGAAATAAAAGGGGTGTGAGGGATTGAGGTGAAACCAGTGACATTGGAAAAGGAAACGCTCTGTCCTCGGCGGGGTAAAAAGTAACCATAATTAGTTTTTGTGAAATCGGCTCCCCACAGAGGTGTCTCCGAACCCCTGAGACAACGCCCTTCCCTGCATGCACACCCTGGCGCCAGCTGCTTGGGACCCGCCGCCCCTGCCGGTGATTACCATAGGGATGCAGGGTAATCGGGGAAGGTAACTGGGGACTCTTAGCAGGATTTAGTTGCAGCTTTCCAAGAAAGACAAGAAATGCTGGGCCCATAGTGTTTGCTTGATTCCTGAGGAAACACTGCTGAGACTGTGAGCAAGGCAGGGTCAGGAAGCGAATGGCAGGTGGGATGGAGCCAGGTGGTCCCAGGACTGAGGCCCCCGTGTTCCCGGGCGAGAGGAGCTACCATCCCTCCGGGAGCCTGAGGATGTGTGTGGGGCTCTGCCCCCGGTTTGCCGAGGGGGTGCCAGCCATGGAGAAAGCTTCCTGGCGATACTCTCCGAACAGCTCTCGCCCCCTTGTTTCCCACCTGCGTCTGCCGCCTCCTCTTCCCACGGGGAGGCTCCTCACCCAGGGGGCCGGACCAATAGGCCGCATCATTTTCCTTCCATTTTGACTTTTCTCAAGAGATTCAGCTCCCCCGCCCCTTCCTGGAATTCGTCTGTCAAGCAGAAGTCATTTCCTACCTTCTCTAATGAGCCTTCTAGTTCAAGTTCCCACCGTCATTGGTGACACTGTGCCCACTTGCTTATTACGAAAGGTTTCAGAAACACAGGAGGGTTCAGAGCTGTATGATGAACATCTGACTAATCGAGAATAATCACAATTGTTATTTTACCATTTTTTTCTCAAGTGTCCGTGTAGTTTGTTCCAAGTGTTGCCACCTCAATATTTTTTATTCCTGTTTTTTTAAATTTTTCATTCATTTTTATTGAATTTATTGGGGTGACATCGGTTAATAAAATTGTATAGGTTTCAGGTATCTGTGCGTTTTTTAGATCACGTGAAAATAAAGGCATCACAGCACTTGGCCCCTAATGGCAGTAACATTATTGCACCCAAGGAAATAACCATTTCATATTACTAATGTACAGTTCATGTTTAATTCCCCTAATTGTCAAAAAATGACTTGATAGCTTCTTTAAAGCCATATTGTAGCCTGAATTTAGTTGTTTTCTCAGTCTCTGTTGATCTAGAAGCGTCTGCCTGCCTTTTTGTCCCCGTGAGGGTGACTTTCCGAAGAGCCTGAGGCTGTTGTCCCGTAGCACAACGCTCTGCAAGGGGCGTGTGTGCCCTCGCGACACTTTTGGTCACAGCAGCGCACTGAAGTGTCCCCTCATGCTGCATTGTCAGGGAGCCTGCGACACCAGCATGCCCAGCTTCGGGGCTGCTGAGCTGGATCGTCTGGGGAGGCGGCGCCTGCCCCACCACTCCACCGTGCAGGCCGTGTGTTTCCCTGGGCCGTGTCTAAGTGACCCGTGTGCAAACCCAGGTGACGTCCCTCAGTGGGCAGACCTGCAGGAGCCCGCTGCCTTGCACAGTATTAATCCTCCGAGACCCACCCGCTGTAGATCGTAAGCGCAGAGCTAAGGCTCCTTGGAGTTTATGTTCTGCAGCCGCTTCACAGCCCAGGGGGTGTCTGGGAGAAGCCCTGGGAGAGAGCATGTGTTCATTCACCGGACCCTCGAACACTCCCGTTTGTAGTGGCTTGTTGTCCGGCTTCAGATATGGTGATTAGGAGTCGCTGGGGAGTTTCCTGATGCCTAGTGACCGATCTGGCCACCGTCAATCCCACTGTGCCCTGTCGCTGGGCAGAGAGCTCTAGACTCTCTGGGTAACGTGGGATTTCTTTAGTGACATGCCTTTAACAAAACCTCTCTCGAAGCAATCAGCGTTCAATGCATGTTGGGCATTGGGGTGAACATGTTGGAAACACTGGGTGTGGGCAGCAGAGAACGTTGTTTGGAGGCCCCTCCCCATGAACACCCGCATCAGATGTTTCTGAGCACCGTTTCTAAAGTATCTTACACGCAGTTCCTTTTGATACCGTCTATGTTAATTCTAGTGATTGAATTCTGTCCACTAAAAGGGATGGTAGTTAATACCTACATGACGTTCATAGGATTATCTTTCTTTCCTCAATAGAATTGTCTTCAGGTAAATATGCTATATATAACAACAACAACAAAAATAATCCAAAGACGAGTTTCAAGTTTTTAGTTTTTAAATAATCATAGAAAAGGATGAAGTATTTCAGCTGATACTTTAAGTACTTAAATGAGAGCATGTTTAAATTCAAGCTGTTAAATTGAATTTAAAGGTGTATTTTGACCTTTCGATTTTTGTAAGCTAGGTTTTGAGATTCATCAGTAGAAATACTTCACAGTGTTTGGGTGTGTGTTTTGCGACACAGGACTTCCTTTCTGGTCCAGAATAAATGGTACTAGAAAACTGACTGCTTAGCGAAAGATTCACTTACACTGGCCACCTAACAATTGTGGTAAATATTCGACTGAATATTCGATTGGGACTTGATCTCAAAAATAAAAGTATTATTTATTAAAACGAATTGATTTTGTCTTTAACGGCGTCAAGAAGCCATTCTGATGCTGTTCCTGACGTTTTGCAACATTGTACAGAAAAAGTCTTTATAAAGACACAGTGACCGCGCACGCGACAGTGGTCACTGAGTGCCTGCCGGCAGACGGGGCTCCAGATGCAGGGGTCGAGCAGTGAACGGACCGGACAGAAGTCTCTGCTGTCCTGGAGCTTCCTGGGGAGAGTGAGATGATGACCGCATTTATTAAACAACGATGTCCTATCTTAAATAGAGAAGCCCTGAGGAGAAAAATACAGAAGATAGGGAGCGTAGTGGGACATCGGTCATTGTAGAAAATGTGGCCAAGGGAGGCCTCGCTGAGACGACATCTGAGTAAAGACCTGAAGGAAGCGAAGGAGGCAGCCCTGGGGGTGTGGGGCAGGCAGGGCACCCTGGGCAGGGGCAGCTGCTGCCGAGTCTGCCAGGCAGGTGCGTAGCGTGTATGCACTAGGAACCACGGGGAAGCCAGTGTGTCCAGAGCACCGTGAGCTGTACAAGGAGGACACGGGAAGTGAGGGAGGTGACTGGGAGGGGTGGAGGAGGGGGCAGGCAGGCAGGCCCTGGAAGCCCGTGTACAGACTGGCCGGTGTCCCGAGGGGGAGGGGAGCCTTCCGAGGGGTCTGAGCAGAGGCGTGAGAGGGACTGGTGTCTGCATTGGGAACAGTCATTGAAGAGGGTCTGGGGTGAGTGACGTCAGGAGGTCACTGCCATGCGGGAGAGTCTGGGTCCGGGCTTGCAGCTGTCATGTTTCGGATAAATCTTCAAAGTAGACCCAACAGAGTTTACCAACAGACTAGACACGTGCTGTGAGACAAAGAGCCGAAGATGATTCCAGGCCCAGACGGCCAACACTCGGGAGGAGCTGGTTTGGAGGGGCAGAGGGAGCCAGGAGCTCCCTACTGGACAAACTGTTTGAGATGCCGGTCAGATGTCGAGGCCAGCCGTCGCAGCTGAGGGTCTGGAATTCCAAGTAGAGGAGGTCTGGCCTGGGGAGAGGAACAGAGTAGTGGCGATCAGAATGTGGAGGATTGAACTGGCTGTGGAGGGTGGCCAGGTCATGGTAATGACCAGGTGTAGGGTAAACCCCAGAAGTGAGTGGCTGCAGAGCAGCGATGCTTGGAGGGAAGATCGGAGAACTGAGTGGTGCTAGAAGGACCCTCTTGTTGGACATGGGTGTCACCAACTGCTGTGACTGAAGCCGTGTCGAAGATAAGGAGAGCGGGCTGGGGACCGTGTGGTCTGCAGACAACTGCAGTAAGGGAGAGCGGTGGGTGGTGGGTGTTCTCTTGGTGTAGTGACACCAGGTCTCTCCTGCACCTTCAGGGGGTGAGCCAGACGCCTGAGACCAGCACCTTGGCAGCCCACGGGGGTCCTGGTTGCAATCCGCCATGACTTTCTCTGCTGCGGGGACTGGCTTTTCCCCAGTACCGCTGGCAGAGGAAAGAGTTTGGAAGTGTTTCTCAAAATCATTTCCTGTGGCATCTTGCTTTCCTCCCTCAGTTGAAAGCATCCCGCTATCATGGCCCTCCTTGAAGCCAATAATGGCTGGGGCTATCATCTCAAATTATCCTCGGCTCCCTTCCCAATTTAGACACAGGGCGTCTTTATTCTGTCTTCAAAGAAAGTCTCAGAGTTCTCCCAGTATCATTTTTTCCAAGATAATGAATACTTTTAGTTACTATAAATGGGGAGTACTTTCTTTCTTTCTATGAAACACCCTTAAAACACTATAGATTTTTACTAATTGGGTCTCCAAAATACTGGGTCGTAAGTACCACAAAAGTTTTGATGCCCCTCGCTTTTATTTGCTCCTT
>PVIA01002377.1:0-212947 GCA_004024845.1 Tonatia bakeri | reverse complement strand
TAAATATGGGGGGATAATAAATGTAGTTAATATTTATAATCCTTTTTAATTATATTTGTGTCTGGTTAACAATATTAAAAAGCATATTCATTAATTATAATTATAGGTTATTATAAATAACTTGGCATTAAAATTTAGGGTTATAATTTAAGCATTAATTTTATATGAATTCCTCTGTGTGACCACAAATGAAAAATGAATCTACTCCAAAATGTTCAAAGCCAATGTCAAGGAAAGAAAAAAACCCCAAAATTTGACAAAGGCATTTTGAAATAATTGATGTGTTCAATCAAACTACAAAGACACTACAATGAAGAACATAGGTTATTTTGTTTTCTTTTGCATTTCATAAGGTATGCCAGCACTAGATATATTTTTACATTTTATAATTTGAGATAATGAGGTATGTTTAGACAAAGTAACAGTGCATTCAGAGTTGGAAACTTTACTTTTTATTTTCTTAGCTGCATTCCATCTGTTTTGTCAAAAGCATGATTCTAGCAGTTTCATGATGTCCAAACCATTAGACGCAAAGCTCCTGTGTATGTATGTGAGTCGAGGTGGATTTTTTCAGTCCGACTTATATAACAAAAGAACAGGAGTGATTGTGAGGTACTTAGGTGATGCAGAAATGCTTGAGGAGAAAGCCGTGCATGGGTATCTACTTATAGTAATTGTCCTTTTTTTAAGAAAGTACATTTTTGAACCTTAATATTTGTTACTTATATACTATTTGACTTGATTAATTTTAATAGTACATATGATAGCCTCATGGCTTTATTTTTAGGACTACTAACATTTTCCTCCCTAATAAGTATAAATATCTAGTGCTATGGTAAGCAACTTTTTTTCCCATGAAGAAAAATCAGAAAAGTGTCTTGAGGCTAATTATAATTTATTCTATTTATTTTTAACTACAAATTGGTATATATGTTCATTATAAAACTAAGATATTAAACATACAAATAAAATAGCCCACACAATATCTCACATGCAGACTGGGTTACATTTTAAATGATTAAAGGTTGTTTCTTCACTTTGTTAGAGTCCATGGAAAAAAATGTAGGTTCTTAAAAATGCATAGTGTTAATTTCATTGTTAATGAAAAAGTGGCTCTGCTTTCAGCCAATAAAACGTTAATGTATGAGCATGTTTGTGAAGAACATCATGGAAGTTTTTTCAATTTTTTTTATGCAGAAATTAGGAAGAGCCACATCTTGAAAGTAGATTATGTGTTTGCTGGCCTTTCCCATTCCCTTACTTCCAGTTTATTATTGATAGAGAATATCTGAATTAGCTTTATTTTGCATCATATTTTTTTCAACCAGAAAAATGATCTAAATAATTTTGAATTATTTTATTTCTGAAAATAATTTGGATTGTTTTTGACAAGGTTTTACCTAATGCATTCTAATGTTATGCTTGGTTAAACTTCAAGAGTAAAATATTTGGGGGTAGTGGTGCTGCTTATTTAGAAATTTTTATTACTCACTAGCTACCTTGGTTCCTAACAAATTGGAATTAGTACATTTAATTTATAAAATGAATGATTTGAACTCTTTCCAAGTAGATTTCAAAATGTGTTTTTTTACTCAAAATTCTCTATACCTTCAAAGGCAAAAATATGAGAGGGCATGAATAAAGATTAATTTGATTAACTTTTTATGATTTACAAAATAATTTTAAAAATATATAATGTAATTAAATAAAAGTATTCAAAAAGACTTTGTGGAATTAGTAAGATGATCTGCCACTGGAAATTCTGTTGAAACATGACAAATATCTATATATTGACTTAATATTTATGATTAAAACAATAACTTTCTTTTATAATCTTGAGTGAATTAAATAGTATTTTGTGAAATCTACTTCATACTATTAATGCAATAAAAATGAATTTTTCAAATTTATTTGGATTTTTCTCCACTTCAAGAAAACATTATGTGAAAACTTGCTTGCTTGTTTTACTCTGGCGCAGTTGAGAATGCGGCGGAGGACCTGAAGGTGATGTTACACATTGTTTCATGTGTTCTAGAAACACTGTGATGCTTGATAACTGTGAACGAAGTTCCTGCAGGAGTGTCTGGATCTAGTAGTGTCTTTGTACATTCACAGGCTTTCCTGTGTGAAAAAGTCCATGTAAATTACCATTATCATTTTCTAATCATCTCTAGTCTTTTGATTGACAAAAGATAGGTAGTGCATTGAGTCTACTTTCAGAAAAGCCTCATTAATTTAAACTCTGCTAATTTAGAGCTGATGATCATGTAAATGGAAGCTAGCCTTCCTTAAGTGAGAATACTCATGAATAATTCTATTTTAGTAATATTTAAAATATTTCAGATTTTTTGGTGAACTATTTATATATAAAATATAATATGTTAAATAAAATTTGTCTTGTGTATTATTTAAACAAAAAATTTTCCAACAGGATGAAAGAAATTTTCAATAAGTATGACAAATCACAAATTTGTTCTATAAAGAGCTCATACAACTTAGTAAGAAAAAAATCCCAACAGTAAGTGGACAAAATGCATGACTGTTTCTTAAAAGGGGAACTACAAATGATTAAAAAACATGAAAAATGTCAACCTCAATTGTCTCTGAAAAAATACAAATAATAGGCTAATGAGATTACTCATACTCAAGTCAGATTAGCAAACCCTAAAAGATATATAATGCTGGTGAGGGCAAAAGTCCTCTATACTCTTGCTAGGAGTAACAAGTGGTTCAGCTTTTAACAATATGTAGCAAGAAGTGTTATAAAGTGTTTTTAATCTAGTAGCCTCCCTCCTTTTTTTGTAATCTGTGCAAATAATATAAAATTCTCACTAAGATTTATACTGAGAGATATTCGACATAGTTTTTTTTTTTTAAACCAAGAAAAATTGTAAACAATCTAAATTCTTAGGAATAGAGTTAGATAAATTATGCTTCACTCAAACGATGGCACTCAATGCAGTCATTAATAATAAGTATAAATGCTCTTAATACCATGTGAAAATGCTCCTTATATCCTAGATCAGAAGGACTGGATACAAAAGTATACATACAGAATAATCTCACATGTTATGATGAAAGAAAAAACACTCGAAGGGTGATAGAAAGTGGTTGTTCAGGGACAGGATGAAAGGTGTGGGTATTTTCTCTTACTGCTTTTTAATTTACTTCTACAAACCAAAGAGCATTTATCTTATTTTTAAATTAGAGAGGTGGGACCTTAAAAAAACATCCATACCCTTTGCCTCAGAGATCTACCCTGAGGATATAATCTTAAATGTTCACCCAAATTTATATAAAAGGACTGTACATTTTTTTTGTTGCTTTTAATAGTGAGCTATTTGGAGCAAGCCAAGATACCCAAAATAGGTACTTATTAAGATAATATATTTCTACAATAGAATATTATATAGTAATGAAATTATTTTTCTGAAGAGACTTTCAAATGAAATAAATTTAGGGTATATCATAATTAAGTAAAACATAATCTCAACTATATGCAAATAATATATGGAGAGAGAACAAGAATTGAAATGTGTCAAATGTTGGTGATATTTTTCTTCTTTAAATGATTTTACTTTTTCCAAGATTTTTCAGCATGTGTCTCCAATTACTTCTTCAGTCAGGGAAACAAATATAGTAGTTGGAATTTTTAATAAGCAAATTTCAAAAAGGTATCTTCTTGGTGAAATTTGTTAGCCTTAAAATAATTACTTAAATAATAGCATATATTACTTATAACTTAAGTAATAACTTTACAAGTAAACACTTTTTGTTTTATTTTTTATTTAATCTTTATTGTATTTTTTCATTATATTTAGTCCCCTCACACTCCCTTCCCCACCCCCAGCAGTCACCACCCTGTTGTCCATGTCTACGAGTCCTTTTTCCTTTTCTGTCAATCCCTCCACTCCCTAACCCCCTACCAGCTGTCATCCTGCTCTCCGTCTATGAGTCTGTCCCCATTTTCCTTGTTAGTTCAGTTTGTTCACTAGATTTCACATATGAGTGAGATCATATGGTGTTTGTCTTTCTCTGACTGGCTTATTTCACTTAGCATCATGTCCTCTAGTTCTATCCATACTGTCGCAAATGGTAGAATTTTCTTCTTTTTTTATGGCCAAGTGGTATTCCATCATCTGAAAAGTAATAATTTAAAGTAATGACCACTTTTAGTTTCAAACCAGCCTTTTAGCAGTGGAGAGAACTTTTATTCTCTTAACCTAATATAGGAAGGTTTTCTTTTAAAAGCATGTAATTTCTTTAGTAACAAATACTCAGTGGTCAACTAGGATTCTGATACCTGAGTCAAACTGTTCAAAAATATATTCAAAAGAAAGTGGAAAACTGAATCAAGAAGGCTAGCAAGTGCTTGACTGGGTGGTTCCGTGCTTCTCGATAAATCTAAGTTCCAGAGTATCATGGGTAACTTTTGAAATAGTCACACCTGTCATATATGAGGCTGATTTTGCAGAGAAGTACAGTCTCATGAGGGAAGATGTGGAAGGTGGCTGCTTCACTACGCTCAGAAAGCACCTGGAGATATTAATGGTGGCGCTTACAGTAGTGTCAAACTGAGTGAGAAAAAAGGTATAGCAAAGCCTATTTTTAAACAATGCAGGATAATGTGGTAAATAGGAAGATAGACTCACCTGACCAGCTACCTCGTAGCTAGCTAACTAGTTATGGCGTGAAAAATTTAGATGTTCTTAACAAAGAATAACCATCTAACATACCGTGGATGGCTGGCAAGATCAACCTTTCACAGCCTGCTCACCTACATGTGGCTGGAATCATGAGAAGTATTATCCTGGGATGTCAAACACATTCCGTTGATATACACATGAGTTTCAAAATACATCAGTGATCATTATCAAGAACTAAAGTGGTCATGCTTTTTAAAAAGTTCATTTAAAACAGAAAATTGAACTAAAGGAGAAAATAAAATAATGTTTTTGTCTTCATTTAAAAAATCCATTTTAAATAAAAATATAGATGAGGATATATCAAAAAAATATAGTACCATAAAAAGCATAAGGTACTTACTCACATAAGGCATATTAATTTGAAAGTACTAGAATGAAATGTTCCTACTTATTTCTTTTTATAGTCATTGTTTATAGATGAATAAATGCATGCTATAACATGTCTTCATATTAAATATATATTCACATAAAATTAGTTCAGCTAATACCAAGCCATAACTTCCTATCTCATCTCAAAACTACGTATATAATAAGATTTAAACAACCCCAAAGTTACCAATATCAACTTTGTTTCTTTTTAAAAAACTAACCATTATTTTTGAAAAGTCACATGGTTTCTGATTGTGGGGAACTGAGGATTTAAGAGTTCCTAAATATCTAATGGGGGAACATGCAGAAGACACGTGTTGTTACATAGCACATTTTTTTTCCTCAAATTTAGTTGCATTTTCTTTGTCTCTACAAAAAAAAAAGTCCAGAATCAATTTAAGAAATCCCATCCACAGCCCCTTCCTCCTCTCCATGACCTCCAAAAGCAAAAAACAAAACAAAAAAAAATCAATTTAGTTCATATGATCTTTCCCTTGAGGCCTTAATCGGTTTAGTCTGTAGGATTTCCTTTTTGGGTGACATTATCAGAAGAAATTACCCTGTACCATTACCTATGGTCAATGAGGTTTGACAGGCTTTCCTTGTCTCTCATCTGCATCAAGCAATTCCCTGAGACAGGAAGGTGTCGTTTAGATGTGACCCTTTGAAGTTACTTTTACTTCCATCTTCAACTCACTGAGATTTTATTTTGTGGGGTCATCAACCTGAAACTCTCAGAGTCTGTGGACAATGCTGCTTTAGTTATCATACCCATTTCCTGTAGTGCTCCGTACTGGAGGAGAAGTCGAGCTGGCTATGACATTTTGCCTGGAATTCAGTGTGAGCTTTGGGTGGCACTTACTCGAGTTGTGGCTTCAGGCCAGAGGGGGAGACAGTGAGGAGCTGCAGAGAGAACTCTGCAAATTGGGAGTGTCCAGGGAGGGGGTTTATCTCAGTCATGCATTTGCAATTTTTTGTTTGTTTTGTTTTTGTGAGGAAGAGGGCATTCATTGCAAATTTGCAGTTTAAAACTGGTAGTAATCAATAATGACAGAAAAGAATGGTGCTCTAGCCAGCTTCCTAACTAATTTAAAGTGCTTGCATTGTTTTACTTTTATTCTTTTTCTTATTATCTCCATACAACAATATAGTTAAATTCTCTTGACACTAGTACGGTAGGCAAAGTTTCAAAAAAGTGAAAGTTTGCTATTTTAGAAAAAATGCTCATCCTCCACAATGTACCACACTCCCTCCAATGGATACAGAAGATTGTGGATAAGAGGTTAATATTTCCATCTTTAGTATAGTTCATGCCTTGTTCATCAAAATTAAATATTAAAGAAATGGTAACCTTAATAAACCGTGAAACTCCTTTAGACTTTTACCTAGAAAACAAATAACGTTAAGAAGTCAGTCTCACAGCCAAATAGTACTTTTGGGGAAGGATAGGGGAGATGTGGGTAGAATGGATGTTGCATAGTAATTTTAGATTTTTTTTTTCTTCTACTGATAAAAGGATAAACTTTACAGTTTAATTTTACATAACTTATTATTTATTTATTTTATTTGCTTACTTTTAATCTCAGTAATTACCCTGCATGTGTTTCTGCTGTAGGAAAAAGATGTTCTCTTCAAATTCCTATCTGCCTTGTCTGGGTTGCAGTTTCAGGGAAAGTGTGGAAGTGGTCAGTTTGCCAAAAACTTCTTTAAGTACTGCTTTACAGTTCCCTTTCCAAAGCCTCAGTTCCAAGGGGGAAACTTACTAACAAGTCAGACAATGCAGTGGGAACATGGCTCTTAGAAAGCCCAGGAAATGCACTTGTATTTCTCAGGTTTCTTATCACATAATTGAACTGAATCCTCAGACTTAGGAGGGTGGTATTTTGGACCAATGCCTATCAGAGGGAAATGAAACTGGAAGAGAAGGTGCAGCATCAGTGTTGCTGGGCCGGAGACAGAGTCTTAGAAAATCACTTCTTGTCTTACGGAGTGTTCCATAGTTTAAAAGAACATTTTACCTATATATAATTTTGCTTTGATTTGATCCTAAAATAACCCTCCTTAGATAAGCCATCACCAAAAGACTTTTACCAAATTTTTATTTTTCCAGGTATACAAACTAAGGGTCCTGCTTAGTTACATTCTTAAGTTTACATAGTTAGTAAAGGTCAAAAAATTTAAAGCCTAAGTCTTCTGATTGCAAGATCTCAGTACACCAACATTAAATGAGGATACTTCAGTGGGGAGGGAATTATAGAGAAATTTGGTTTTTTGAGATTTGCCAAAGGCTAAACCTGTGTAGGCATTGTTAAACCTGAGAATAAATCAGATCTGCAAAGGACAGGGCAAATTATGCATTGTTTTAAAGCCCAACAATTTCATTTATAACTTTTAAAACATTCTTTTACAAAGCACTTTACCAATCTTCAGTTTTAATTTGATAGACATTGTACCTTTTTACTTGTGTTTATAACCATCCAATACGTCTAAACTATTCCCCCCACATTATGCAACATATGCCAAGGGGAGTGGTTTTCCAACTGCCTTTCAGAACAGGCCATGTAGCATGTGGGATACAGTAAGATTTTTAAATTTGTCATTACAGTTGGAGACTGAAAAAGATAGGTTCTTAAGTCTCCCAAGAGATGAAACATTACACATTATAAATATCCAGAAAAGTTATGAAGATTTTTCTTTTTGTGATTTAAATGGATAAATTCAGTTGTAGACTAAATTTTTTGTTTTTGTTTATATTTCAGTTCATTAGATCCTTGAAAAGCTATTGCAAACATACTCTCAAAAACCCATCCATAAACCCCATAATAAAGTATTAAGAAGTAAAACATTATTATTTGTTGATTAATATATCATATACCAATACTGTATGGTGAGAAATATTAAAACTTTAACAAAAGTAAAAACAGAGACATAGTCAAACATTTCAGTGGTGAAACTGTATAATTTTTTCCTTCAAGGAGTTTAATTTCTAATATTTCAATAAAAAATTAGCACACATAATTTTTTATAATAATTTTTAAATTAAAAACAAACTGCTAGGGAAATAATTTACAAGCTAAGAATTTATCATGATAGTATTTAATAACTTTTTCTAGTCACTATTGTAATTTTTAATGGCCTGTCACAACTTATTTTCTATTTTGAAAGTTAATGGGACTCTTCATTAGTGCTTTGTTTTCTAGCAGAACCAAGGGTTTCCACAAAAAAAAAAAAAGTGGATCTCACTGTGATTCTGAGTCATTCCAGTAATTTCATTGGGCCTCAAACTGTTGCAAACCTGGAGGAAATACTCTATGTAAAACTTGCACATTCATCTGGTAGTGATTTGTCATTTACCATGTTTTGGGCTGGCAGCCAGGTCAGCTGTTGCCAAGAGAAGGCAGACAGGGAAATAAAATCATTATCAAGAAAAGACTTGGAAATACGCATATGCTGAATGAAGAAAACTGAGACAAACTAAAAAAAAAAAAAAAAAAAAAAATCTAGGATGTAATGGACCCCCAAAAATAAAGGGGGTAAGAAAAAGAAGAGGACTCAGTCCCTACGGGATACTCCCGCACCCCCCAGCTTTGTGCCCTTGACGTATCAAGTGCTGATCTTTACATTTATTTAACTAATTGGACACCTAGGAGTAGATTTCCTCTAACATTTCAGCCAAATCAATTCTGTGGCCTGGAAATCTGTCCTTGCAGTTACTCCTTCACCATGTGTAGTTTTAAATGTGATTTCTAGCAGGTTTGTCTCCTGAACTCACTAGTCCTCTGACTCAATCAATAAAATGTGTAAATCTATAATGCAAAGCAGTTTAAGAAAAAGACAGTTTATATCTAATAAGAAAACATTATAAGCTGAGAATTTCAAATGTATTTGGGGTTTGAATATATTTGATTCCTATAATTTTATTAAAAAGAAGGATAATGTATAGACAAATTCCTGCAATGTGCAACTCAAAACTATTTCTAACAGGCTAGAAATTAAGGTTCAAAAATCTTTAGGCTTGAAAAAAAATCTTTTTGCACCTCACCAAACCTCATTAATTCTTTAGTACTTTTTAACTGAACTAACTGTAACGATCACTAATATTTTCAGGGTACTTTTAAGTTGATGCTTTCTACTAAAAATTTGAAGATAGAATTTATGCAAAAATAAATTTTAATTGAATTCTTTTGTCTTATAAGAGCAATTATTATAAAACACAATACTGATGATGACCAAGAAATACGAGATAGAAAACACTTAGGTAACTTGTTTCTGTTGTAACCTTTCTGAAATGTAGCAAAATTTTTAGGATGATGAAGGCAATGTATACATGCCCAAAAAACCAATAAAATAATTTAGAATGTCAGATTGAGCAACATGTTTAGAAAAGTCATTTGTATCAAATGCATTACTATATGGGATGTAAAGAACAAAATAAACAAACAAATTGAAACAGGATCATAGATACAGAGAAGAGACTGACAGTTGCCAGAGGGCGGGTTGGGGGACTGGGTAAAAAAGTGAAAGGGTTAAGAAGTACAAATTGATAGTTACAGAATAGTTGTGGGGATGTAAAGTGCAGCATAGGGAATGTAGTCAATAATATTGTAATAACTCTGTATGGTGTCAGGTGGGAACTGGAAATATTGGGAGGAACACTTTGTAAAGTCTATGATTGTCTAAGCAGTATGCTGTATACCCGAAACTAATACAAACTAATATTGAATGTAAACTGTAATGAAAAATAAAACTAAAAAAGAGAGTTATTTATTTAAATTAAGAAGACATTATATAGCATAGATGGAAAGAGATTTGGTCTCAGGCAAACCTGGGCTGGAATCCCAACTCTACAACTTACAACCTGTATGACCTTGGGCAAGTCATTAATATAGTTGCCTCATATATAAGGCAGCATGTGTTGTAATGATAAGATGCTTCTCACAGAATTCTTACTGATAAGGTAGTTATAGTGCCTAGAATAATAAATGATACATACAGGAATTCAATAGATGATAGATACCATTGTTATCATAATTTTATAATGATTACTTTATTCTAAGACTTTTAATTCCTAACATTCTATAGTAAAAAAAAAGTATCGACTCCTTATGCTTCGTTTCTGATGTAAAGTTCTGCTAGGACTCTTTCTGGATCATATGCTGACTTCAGTCACCCTGAGGTAGGCTGGTACATGGTTTGGGGTAAGTGAACAGACTTGAAGCTGGATGCTGTTGTGCTCATTTACTATGCTGGCTTTCTGGGACACTTACCCTACTGAAACCAAATTTATAACTCAGGATTGCTGCTTTTGGTCCACGGGGAAGGCACAGCGTTAATGGCTCACTGCCAGGAAAGGAAAAGAGGAAAGGGCAGCTCACGAATCTCCCTGCTGTTCCAAGAATTGCTACTATTATTATATCCACTACAACTGGTGGGGCCAGCATATTTTTTTTGTTGCCAAGGTCATCTCTCATGGGTCCACTAGTCATATTATTTATGAAGAACAGAATTTGCTAAATTTGATTGTTTATTTATAATTTTTATGTCAACAAAATGTTTTACAAAGCTATTATGTGGCAGTCTTTTAAGACTCATCAACTCTTTCTGATTATTGTTTGCATTCCTCTTGCTGCCTAAGTTAGGGTCTTGGGTTATAAGTTTTCAAATAAAAGTTAATTGATTTAAAAATCCTTATTTCCCCTGAAGACTTGTACTTTTCATGAGGCTCCTTCCTTCCTTCCTTTCTTTCTTTTCCTTCTCTCTTTCTTTCTTTTCCTTCTCTCTCTCTCTTTCTTTCTTTCTTTCTTTCTTTCTTTCTTTCTTTCTTTCTTTCTTTCTTTTTCTTTCTTCTTTCCTCTTTCTTGAAATATAACAATTTGTATTATTTCAAAGTTAGAATTCCTACCCTAACCACTGTGCTTGTAACCATTTGTAAATATTGCAGACAAAATTAAGTCTGTAAAATAGTGATTAAATTGAACAGTTCTATTCCTGGAAGTTCTTAAAATAGGCATCATGCCCTGGCTGGTATGCTCAGTTGGTTGGAGAATCATCCCTTAGACTGAAAGATTATGGGTTCAATTTTTGGTCAGGGCACATATCCAGGTTGAAGGTTCAATCCCTGGTTAGGGTGCATAGAAGAGGGCAGCCAATCGATATTCTTCCCCCCTCCACCTCTCTCATGCACACATCCCCTCTCCCTTCCTGTGTCTCCAAAAGCAATGAAAAAATATCCTAGGGTGAGGATTAAAAACAATTAAAATAGGCATCAGACACACCTATTAAACATGATTGTTGTAAGAATAATAATTAAATATGTTTCCATTAACCCAAAGTATCCATCAACCTATGTTCCAGATGAGACAGTGAAGGTCAGAGACATTTCCCTTGAAACCAGGTTTACAACTGACTCTATTAAGAAATTAATTTTAAGGCATAGTTATTAATTTAGAAAAAGCTATCAAAATTCTAAAGTTATTGTTTTATTAAAATAAAAGCAATATATTTTTTATTTTAAAATACAGTATTGGAAAATACAAACATTATGTGTGGTAATTTATTACAAAATGTCACCAGTGAACCATGCCTACCTGAGTTCAAGTCCTGTGAAGTCTTCTCTCGTTGCTTCTGGGCTGACTTTATGATTTGTTTGGTCTAACAGAATGTGATGAGAATGGGTTGTGTAGGTTTTAGGTCTAGGCTTTAAGAAGCCTTCAGCATTTTCTTGCTGCCCTGAGACACCAAATAAAGAAGGCTGATTCACTTATTTGAGAGTGAGAAGTCTTATGGAAAGAGAGGTCCTTCTTCAAAAAGATCACAAAGAGAGAAATTCAGCCTGACCTCAGCCATTCTAGCTGTACCAGTATAGGCCTGTGACATGATTAGGAAACCATATTGGATCCCTCAGCCCCTGTCAGGCTTTAAGCAGACAGCAGATGCATGCATGGGCTCAGTTAATACCATACAGAGCAGACGTTAGCTTCTCAGCTGTGCCCAGTCCATACTGCAGAATTGTTAGCAGTTAAACAGTTGTATTGTTTTCAGCACTAAATTAGGGGGTGGTTTGTTATGCAGCAATAATTAACTGTTTTATATATGTATATCTACTTATATGAAAAATATGTACTATCCTACCACTTTGACATAATTTAACATTCATATTATGGAGTAATTCATATTGTATTGACAGTTTGTTCATTATATCTTGATTTTTTATGCAATTAATCCTCAAAATATCAAAATATCTAAATATTTTGAGGATTAATTCATATTTCATAAGAAAAAAGGTAAATAAAAAAGTAAAATCAATAACCTAAACAAAAACACCATAAACTAGACCTTAAAAAGTGAACAATACAATGATTTCTGTCCAGAAATATTTCTGTCTAAAAATACTCAGCCAAGTAATATGAAAAATTGAGGCAGTTATTGAAGAAGATACAAGACACAAGAAACATTGTACATGGGACAATAGTGTCTCATTCCCCTTCAAAACAGGCACCTTAGGACCTCACACATTTTTCCCAATCACCATCAGCTGCCTGTCATATTTTTCTGAATTTCGTTGATGGTCTGAAATTTCTTTCCTTTCAAAGGTGATTTTAGTTTTGGGAAAAGCCAGAAGTTGCAGGGCACCAAATCTAGCCTGTAGGGAGTGCTGAGTCACCTGAGTGATTTGATGTTTCTCCAAAAAACTACAAGACATGGTGTGATGTGTGAGGGGGTGTGTTGTGATGCTGCTGCCAATCACCAGTTGCCCATAGCCACAGCCTTCTGAATCATCTGAATCGTCTCCACGGAGGAATGTTCAAGCTTAACACAAAATTTGACACAGATTTGTTGCTTTACTTGCTCAGTCATTTTGAATGTGACAGCCACACAGTACTCATGCTCAGTCAAAGGCATCTACCACACCCACTGACTAGTATAGTGAAGTCATCATTGTTCATGCATGTGCATTCCAGTCTTGTTATATTAATAATGTTTGGACCTTTCCCAGACAGACCTCATATATGTTCTCAATAATAGTGATGGCATAAATATATGTGGGATATAGGCTAGGTTGTGTATTAGTTATATGTTGCTATAGACCAAATCTCTCCAAAAGTTAGTAACTTAAAGTAACAACAAACATTTATTTGTCTCTTAAAGTTTTTCCCAGAAAACAAGTCAATAGCGGCTTAGTTTCAGGGTTCTGGCTCTGGCTCTGTCATAAAGTTGTGGTCGATATGTCAGCTAGCATGCAGGCATCTGAAGCATTTATTAGGGCTGGCGTATTCACTTCCCAGGTGACTTACTCAAGAGGCTGCCATGTTAGTTCTAATCGTCAGTAGGAGGCCTCCATCCTTTCCCACCTGGACATCTCCACAGGGCTAGTCGAGTGCTCTCAGGACACAAGGGCTGGCTTCCCCAACGAGTGACTGAAGAACCTATGGTGGAAGCTGCAATACTCATCTGCAATATCATGTTAGCCACCAAGGTCAGCCCTGCTCAGTGATGTAAATCACCTTTGCTGAAATGTAGAACAATAGGAATGACCGTTAGGAATATGTTGACAATTATGGAATGTGACAGAACGTTGAACCAAAACTGTCAGAGAATGAAAATAGTTTTATTGAAACATAATCTTAGGCCTTGAGACATAAGGGCAGTATGGCCATGGAAAACAAGGTCTGCATGGTTTTTTTGGAGGAAATATTTCAGTTTATTACTAAAAATAATAAATGGTGAAGAATAGATTGGGGATAAATGAAAAAATCAAATTAGGTTGAATTTCAGTATTTTAGTAAAATGGCACATTAAGAAAAATTCTTCCTCTTTGATTTAAAAAATTCTTTGTTGAAAATCAATTCATGCAGAAACCTGAGCCTGGAAAGCATTTTGAAACCATTTTTAAAAGCCTTAACACTGAGTTAATGCACACTGTATTAATCTATGGAAAGTGGAGTTAAGGTATTTTCTGATAGATGATATGTGTTTATAATGTAGATAGTCAATTTGAAAAATGCAGGGTTTTTTTTAAGTAACTGTTTTCTTTTGTTGCTTTATTCACAAATCCAATCCTAGTATATTAAAACTAGAAAATACTTTGGCAATCAATGAGGCAGTCTTCCATCCAAAACACTAATTTTTTTCTGCAGTTTTTTTGATAGATGGTCTATCTTTTACTTGGAGATCTCTGTTCTTGGGCAATTCTAGTTTTTAATTATTTTATGGTGAGTCAAAATATAACATTTTGCAATCTATCTATTTCTGCCTTTAGCAGATGCTCTCCTTCTACACGACAGTCCTCAAATATCTACTTCATTCTGCCTTCTCTATGCCATATATCAAGATCCAGGATATTTGCAGCTAACATCCATTGACAGTGTGCTATTATAAACACAGTCTCAAAATACAACTAGGAAATATACTTTTATCTGCTAGAATTTGAATTTAATACTTTATTACAATATAAACCTCATGAAGGCAGGGGCTATGTATTTTTACATATTATTATATCCCTATGACCTAGCAAATTGCCTAGCTCACAGTAAATATTTGCTTAATGAATGAATGAATATGGCTTAACTCAGCATGTGTGTTTTTTGCTAGATCCTGGAGTTATTTTTTTTTCTTAAAATTTCAAGGTTACAGTACCAGTGGGAAATAATACTTTGTATTTTTAAAATTTTATTCTATTTTAAAATATTTTGTGAACAAATAAGGGAATGACCCCTATGCTATTGGACAATGTCTGTCTTTCATTGGATTAGCATTAGCCGAATGTCCTAAAGATATTTTTTAAAATCATAAAAAGGAAAACTATATTATGTCCAGTGAGAAAGGAAAGTGGAGAAAGAACAATTCTGTAACATATAACAAGGATAGCCTCTTTATTCTTATTCTTACAAAAACACAGAATTTTGTAATTCCTTTTGAAAACAAACAAACAAATACTTCTTTCTTCCATTTGGGAATCATTTGATTAATGTCTGGTTCAGAATAAGACTCCTTACTGCATCCTCTACACACTTTCTGCAACTTACTAAAGATGTTTGTTGTCAGCATAGATTTAGCCTCATTTTTTGAAAGATCGTATTGACTGAAGGAATCAATGTCAAGCTAAGAGATCAACGCTATTTATTGGGGTTAGCTGGGGGCGATTTTAGCTTTCATGTCAACCTGAAGTGGAATCTGCTACTTGCTGTAGTCACTTAAGAATTACTGTTAAAGCTGCCAAAACACTTGCATTAGAGAGCCCCAACTCAGTTATTCAATTGCAACCCAACTAATCAAGCTACAGTCAGTACACTGGAGCAAAGTGAGGAGCCCCTAAAACTTGGAAATAAGGCCACTTTCTAACTGTAAAGCAAGTAAGACTCAAGTGATGTGAGATTAGCCATCTGTAGAAACTGTTAATGTATGCGTGATGCTGTCCATGATTTAGATAAAATACCATTCCAAACTCGATTTGCATTTCTTTCTCGCAAAGCTGCTTTCTAATTATGTCAGTCTTCTAGATATTTTGATTTGGAAAATCTCCTTCCCTGAATAATAGACCTGTGTCCATGAAAATACATAGTATTTCATATTGTTAATGAATGTATGGTCACTTGAAAATGCATAGTATTTCATATTGTTAGTGAACACATTGCTTCATTCATGAATCAGCCTCTGGTGAGTTCAGCTGGCCAAAATCAGCATGCAGGAACCCATTCAACTCTGAGTGCACTGAAAACAGTAAATGACCTCGCAGGGTGTGAAGATATAGGTATTACATGATTAGCTCCTTTTAAATTGTGTGGATAGCTAACACATCTCCTTTCATTTTATCCCTAATATCTCACCTAACTTTATTCCAGACATTCTAAAGTGCAGGAGGCAAATAAAGGCCCTCGGGTCAAATCCGGCCCTCCACCTTGTTTTATCTGGCTCAGCACCTTGTTTCTACCTGGCAGCACCGAGCTCCTTGCCTCTAGTTAAGGACTAATTACATTTATGCAGTCCTAAAATTAGATTCAGCCCTTTGAAGGCAACTTCAAGCAAGGCTGATGTGACTCCCAGTGAGAATGGGTTTGACACCCCTGTTAAAGCATTACATTGTAGTTGTCAATATAGTGAGTAGATTTTACCATCACTGGTACTTGACAAAACTGTAATTGAATATACCATTTTGGCAGTAGCAAAGTACTAGTTGGTTTAGCTCATTAAAGTTTTCTGAGATGTGAGTTGAATTTGACAACTAGCAAAGGGTGGTTTGTTAGATGTACATTTGCCTAGTATTTTGGTATCATCAGCTCAAAAATAATTATGTAATATAGTAGTTTATCATAATATCTATAAAGAAAATATTTCAGAATTGTACAAAAATTATCTAGTTCAGAATTTGTATAGGAGATTCACTATACTATATGTAAGTGAAACATCTTTAAGCATTATAATCGAATTAGGATTCAGATTTTGAGTGAAAAATTTCTGGTGTTTTAATCAATTAATTAGTTAATTAATTAACTTAAAGATTTTATTTATTTTAGAGAAAGGGAAAGGGAAGGAGAAAGAGAGAGAGGAAAACATCAATGTGTGGTTGCCTCTCACACCGCCCCCCCCCCCCCCCCACTGGGGACCTTGGCTGACAACCCAGGCATGTGACCTGACTGGGAATCGAATTGGTGACCCCTTGGTTCCCAGGTTGGCAGTCAATCCACTGAGCCACACCAACCAGGGCAAATTCTGATGTTTTAAGTAAGGAATGTTTGCTGTTTCAAGAGAGTTCCTGAAACTACTGTACTCTATTTACATAGCCACAGAAAATAAGAATATAAGAACTTACTCAGATAAAATAATAGGCAGAAAAGTGGAATCCCCAAACATAGATTTACTTCATAATCCCCAAATACTTGAACGTTATATTATATGGCAAAAGGATGTGATTAAGTTAAGGATCTTGAGTTTACCCTGAATTATCCAGTGGGCCTATGTGCAATCACATAAGGGAGAGGGAGAGGGAGATTGAAAACAGACAGAGGTGAAGACACACACACCAAGGACAAGGCAATGAGAGGCAGGCCAGAGAGAGACCCGGCCATGAGCCACAATGCCAACCACCCCTGAAAGGTGGAAGAGGTAAAGAATGGATTATTTTCAGAGCCCCCAATGACAGTGCGGTCCTCTGACACCTTGAATTTGGACTTCTGCCTCTGGATCTTTGAGAGAATAAACTAATGTTATATTAAATCATTAAGTTTGTGGTAATTTGTTGCAACAGCTACAGGAAACTAATACAGTAAATATAGGTTTACAGAAGTTTTGTTTTTCTCCCCAACTTAGAAATTATACTACTCCTCTCAGTCCTGGGTTACAGGTAGGGACTGTGCAGCTGTACTTTGACGAAGTTCACTGCAGTCTTACGAGTCTGTATGATGGGTTGCTACATTAAAATATTCTCCATTTTTAATTATTAAAAGTCATATACTCTTGGAGTAAAATATTTTTGGCTAGACGGTTAAGGTGTCAGGATGGTAAAACTTAGGTTATAAATTAATTTACTTCAATATAATTTGTGTTTGTCATGATTTTTTCAGATATACAAATAAAAACACAAAAATAATGTATGACTCCAATTTTTCTTTTCTCTCAGACTTTCTAGGTCCAACAGTGCACATTGTAAAACCAAAGAAAGGAACACATCTCAGATTATCTGCTGGAGTTTTACACTTATTGGTACTTCACATAGAGAATTCTTTCTTTTTTTCCTCTCTATCTTTATTCCCCAAATAATTATTAAGTTGCTGTCATGTGTGCAAAATGCTGAGGATGTGGCGGTGGATGAGGCAGGTACGGTCTCTGTCTCCAGAGTGAGCACTGGCCCATGAGGGCCTCCGCACAAATTGGTAAGAAGCACCTCCTCTCAGCAGTCACTATCTGAATATAAAGGGTTTGTCCAGATGAACTGAAGTTGGTTCTAGAGCCAGCATATAGAAGGCCGTCGTGGCAAGCACTGCGAGCTGCAGCAGGGGCAGACACAGCCGTGGCAGAATGTCATTTACCAGAGTATTTAGCTCAGTTGGCAAGCAAGCGGTTTCCACCTCGGTGTGTATACGAGCACACGGGAGTGTTGTGAGAGTGAGGACTTTGCTCTCCCAAGTTACGTCAATCGATGTGACTATTCCATACCTGATGTGGCCCACATCCAGAACCCTTCCCGCCATCCAGAATCCTGGAAAGAGAAGGAGAATGAACCCCTGGAGCAGTCTTTTGATTGATGGAAAGGTTAATCGTATCACATTAAGTTCAATGAGAGCTTTGTTGAAATGAACAGGAGCACGAAGGAGTAACAGTTGTGGGTGCTGCCATGATTTTCATGGGGCTTCAATGCTCTCATCCTGATCTGGGAAAAGTGTTTTATGTGCATGGCCCCATTCCTGTTGGGAACCACCCTGCCTGGTTTCAAAAACTGTAACCACCCCATGACTAAGGCTGGGTAAGCGACCTTGGGACCATAAGCCACTAAGGAGATAAAAGCTTATCTCCCTGGCAGGAGCACAGCTTCTGCTCCTTTTACTTCATCCATAACTGGCCCCCAGTGCTTGGTCGATTAGCCAATGATGGGTAAGATTCCCCAAGGGGGGAATGACCTAAGACAGACACAATCATGTGGGAGGCCCCCAAGGAAGGACTTTGGGGGCTACAGCAAAAGGGGGTGATGGACCCTCACCCCTCAGCTTTGACAAAGCCTGAGTCCTCATTCTGTCTGCCACAAGTCTCCTAATCTCTTGGTTGCCTTACTTCCCCTGCCTGACTTAAGCCTGAAACAATGACAGAGGGTGGTGCAGCCCTGTGCTGGAAAGGGCAGATTCCCTAGGGCAATCAGGCCTGAGGAAGAATATGTAAAATCCTGTGAAACCTGCTTTGTTTAGAATGCTCTCAATTAAATGATAAGGGTCCAAACAAGAAGTGAGTTTGTTCCTCAAAGTTTTATAGCTCTTATCTATCTGACCCTGACTCAAAATAGGCCCTCAGAGTTCTTTTTCATCTATTGTTTGATCCTTACTGCCTGACAATGATTAATGAGCCTTATCTGTATTCCTGTGCAAATGAACCCAACAAAAGTCCATTGAGGAACAGGCTCCTGGTCCTTCTCCTTTGAGAGATCGGCCACCTTTCCTCCCCAAGCAGATCATGTCTTGGTAGACTTATTCTCATCCGTGGCAGCCGGGGGAGCCCTGCAGGTGGAGCCCCCCCAACACACCCCGTTCACCTCTGAAGAGGAGTGGGTGGCCAAGCAGATCAGGAGGATGCTCGACGTGAAGGTCAGCCCGATCCAGGCTTTCTCTGCTGGACGGGACTACAAGAATTAGTGGAAGAAAAAAGAACCTGCCATTCACGTACCTGAACCTCCCCTTTTTCTGTCATTTCATTGCAGTTCAGCATATTTACTGGAAACTGTTATGTTGTAGTCTCTGCTAAAAAAGGACCAGTTTACTTGGGGGAAAAAAAGGTACATTTTAGCACTACTTGCTCCCTTGGCTGGCTACTTTTGCGCATACTCTGCACAGCTTTAGGCAGAAGCCCTGCTCTGTCTCAAGATTATGTAGCAATGGTGGATGGTTTTCTTAGTACCTCTGTCATTCCTCTCTACTTTGGAAAAGGGTCAAAACACTGTTTCTGGATTACTAAACAGAGCAAGTTCCACTTCCAAAGAAAGTTGCATACAACAGAAGGGAGAAGCTAAGGTGAATGTTGATATTTTCCACTACTGCATCCCTTCTCCCATAGAACCTAATTCTTTCCCACAGGTCAGAGACATTGTTCTATTCTGTTTTGTTTTGTTTTTTTTTTTCCAGGTGGTGAAATGTTAACAAATAAGCCTTGTATACATCAGGTAAGAAACCAACTACTGAAATGCTTAGGAATATTTTGTTGGGTCTTGGCTGCTAAAATTTGTGGAGAGGTGCTAATTAGAAAAATAATTTATTGAGTGGAAAAATAATGAATGAAAAAATATCATGAGATCACATGTAGCTAGAGTTACATCATAGATGTGTTTGGTGAAAACACCTCTTTTTTTGGGACTACTTGGAATTATTACATGACGAGGATAGAAAATGTTTGTGAATTCTTAGTATGCTTTGTCTTCTTTTACCAGCAGCAAAGATACACGTGGATTAATTGTTCCCATCTCTTTCCAAAATGAAGATTTATTTGTATTGTTTCAAAAAACAAATTTTCCCTTTGGAAACTTGAAAAGATTGTGGGATTTAGGGTGTGTGTATGTGTGTGCGTGATAGTTAGATATGTTTTGCTTTAAAAAAATAATGGGAGAATAAACTTTCCTTGTGTTTCCCTATCACGGCCTAGGGAATTAGGGACAGAAAACCTGAGAAATGATTTTTTTTTAAGCCAGGAAAAGCAGCCTGAATCAGTAGTCTAGCTTGCCAGATGCAGTCTGATATATAAGAAAGATTTGTATTTTGGGGGTTGAGGTTGAGTGGGAGTGGGGGAAAGGCAACCAAAGAAAGGCTGCAAATAGTTATGAGGGAGTCGACAAAGGAAGACAGGGCCAAGATCTGGAAGATTCATTCCATTCTAAAGTAAGTATCTCCACAGCTTAGTTAAGTTGAGAAAATGGTTTATATTAAAATTGACTGTATGTGGGAAAGCTCACTATAAACTTTCTATTGAGATGACTGAACCACTCATTCAGTTTTAATTATGTTGGTCAAAATAGATACCGTTCTTTATATGAGCTATAACTATTCAGACAGATTGTTATTACAATGTGTGAAAATTGAGTGTGAATAAAATTACACTTAAAGAGAAGGTGAGCTAAAAGTGTCCATATTTTCCACTTTTTTAATCTATAGAGAATAGAAAAATTCCTGTAAAAAGTCATTTTTCTTTAAGTTCCATAACTGTGTTGAATGTGAAAGGCAGAATTTATCTTCTTATATTCTGTCCTCACAGTTTAGATAAGAAAGGCTGTAAGGTTAAACATGTCTACTTTATACAAGCATGCTAGCTCTAGTTGTGGGCTTGGAACTTGGCTCTAGAACTCAAGTGGGCTCTACTCCAAGCAAAACTGGGTTTTTGTATTTTCAGATCCAGGACAATGAGTCAGCAAAGCAGACCTAATCTCCTGAGTAGAACTGACAGCAAATAGACCTGAAAAGATACTGATTGAACCAAATATAGATATAGCTGACCAATGGGGTCTTCATTTCAGAGAATAGGTGTATGTGGCAGCGGTGGCCACAGTAGCATATAGCGTAGCCTCCACCTTCACTACCACCACATGGAGTGGCATCTCTCTCTGTTCACTTCTCATGAAGGCCTGATTCATACTGAGTCTTTTGTTGGTCAGCTGACCCTCCTTATTTCTGACTACTGAGTAGTAGTCAGTACTTTGTAAGTACAAAGATGGCCACCCTTGTAAGTACACCCTTGGCCACCCTTGTAAGTACAATACAAAGATGTGGTTATTCACAAAAGAGAAAGTGGTATGGCAGGGGAAAGCACTTGGCTGTACCAGATATCTTTTTCCTTTGGCAAATTGCTGAAACATGCCAAGCTACAGGAGACAATGCCCAGACACCAGCCTAGGAAGAGCTCAGGATCTACTGGAAAGTAGCGTAATGTAGTGATTAAAAGTTCTAAAACCAGCTTTCTTGGATTTGTCTTCCAGCTTCTACAGAACTACATAGGATTTGGGGCAAGTTAGCCAACTTTCTTCGGTGCCACAGTTTCTTCATTATTAAATGGTGATAATAACCATACCCATATCATAAGAGTTTTGCCAGAATTAAGAGAGTTAATATAAGTGAAGTGCTTGGCTCACTGTTCTTTGTTTATATTTCCTTTTATTTATTTTTAGAGAGGGTACAGGAGGGGGAGAAACATCAATGTGTGGTTTCCTTTCATGACCTGGCCCGCAACCCAAGAATGTGCCCTAGAATGGGAATCCAACCGTTACCCTTTAGTTTGCAGGCCAGCACTCAATCCACTGAGCTACACCAGCTAAGGCTCACTATCTAATAATGTTAATAAATGTTAATTATTTGTACCTTCAGTTCTAATTCTTTTAAAATACAGTAATGCTAGCAGGATACTATTTAAAGAGTATAAGAATGATACCTTAAATTATTTTCTTTCGAACATTTGCTAATACTTTACATTTCTTATTAGAGATCTCTCAAAGATTCAGAGTGGAACAAACTTAGGATGGGATTTGTCATTAGGACCAGAGTCATAAACTGGAAAAAGGCCAGCATTAGGGATAATTGGCTGTAATGAAGGGTAAAAGCTGCAGCACTCTCTATAGTTCTTCTGGTTAGAAGGTAGTTTTGTCTCAGAATTTAGCTCAAAACTGTTTTAAAGAGAGGACTAAGTTAGTTAGCCTAGCTTTGGTAATAAATCTAGCTGCAGTGACACCAAACCAGATTAGTTAGAGCAAATGACATTGTGGGGCCAGCGTTAAAAGATCTGAAGAGTTGTCACTTGGAAGAAATATTGGGCTTATTTATTTTCATAAAATAGCACTAAGATGAATGACTGGAGGTTTCATGAAACCAGTTGGGCTCCATATGAAGTAAAAGTTTTCAATCACAAATGTTTTAAAATAGAAAAGGCTGCCATATCAGGTTCTAATACTAAAAATGCTCTAGCAGAAGCTCACCCACCACCAATCAGAAATGTACCTGAACGTTCATCTGTAGTGGTGATAATAATCATTCACCCATACTGTTGTGCAGATTAGATGCAAAAAAGTGCTTATGGCAGTCAGCATAGTGCCTGGCACATTGTAAATGTTGATGAATGGTTATTGTTGATACTATGAAGACAACTACTGTCTCTACCACCGTCATTATTGTGACTAATGGAGATTTTAAATTCAGCTAAGAGACTAGACTATATGATCTCTCTAGTTTCTATGAAAATAGGTTGTTAGCTTATGCTTTTTATGGTCTCTTTTACTCAGAAAGTTTAAAAGACTTAGAAATGGGAGACATCTTACATTAGGATGTGGTGTTGCTCTTTATGTGTTTATTATGCTAGCTCCTTTGACTATTCTATTATTTATTATTCTCTACTTTATTTAGAATGGTTTAACCTGTATATAGTTCAGCTGTATTCTTTGTTAGTGTAGTAATTATAGACTTCTGTTTATAAAGATGGAAAAGTGATGGGATAAAGAAATGAAAAAGTTTCAAGTTTAAATACCGAGTTCTTTTATTTCTCAGCTGGTAAACAGGTTAGATGAGAATTATTTTAGGAAAAAGAAAAGACACCATGTTTATTTTCTCCTGAAGGATTCAGTATGTTCTATATTCAGACTTTGAAAGTTTTAATACTTTTTTGTGTGTGACTAAATCTTTTCTTGCAAAAAGAAATTGAGTTAGGAATAAAATTGAGTTAGGAATAAAATAAAAATCAGCATATTCCTCCAAGGCAAAAGAAAAGAACTTGCAGAAGCAAGATAGGAACAAAAAAACCTAAATGTGGGACATGTCTAAATGAAGGACAAAATAGGAGAAAATTATTTCTCCTATTGTTGTAAGGATAAGCTCTTGGTCTAAGGTATTTTATATTATTGAAGACACATTTAATTGTAATCACTCTGTGCATTTGTTAATAGTGAGACAGGGCAAATTAAAATTTCAGCTATATCAACATCTATGAGAACATAGGTACAATAAAAAGGAGTACAGAAATTATGTTAAAAAGAATGCAGAATCATAAATGGTTTTTACTCTGTAATCCCTGATCACTTAGCAGATGATAAATGGAAACCCTGTTGGAGTTTGGCTTCATTTTTATTTTTTCCTCTATGTGTGCAGTTTACTTAGACTCCCTTACCCTTCAAGGATTTTATTTTCCCCTTGCTTGTAGGCCTGCAGAGGCAATCAAGGCTGAACAATAGGTGCCTTCTCATGTCAAGTGTGCAGTTTGCATTTCTGAGGAGCTCCTGACTGCATTAAACACATCTCACAGGGACTTCTGCAGCTCACGGGAAGGTTCTTTCCAGAAATTTACCTCATCTTTAGCAGGGTAGGATGTTGCTCAGCTTTCATGCTTTTGAGAAACACAAAGCACCTGCATTTGCACGAAGTAATTGTTTTTATTTCCTCTTAAATTCAGTTATACATAAATTAAGAACTATTAAGTCCATAGGCTTTGCTAATTTTCATGAAGTTTATTTGAATGTTTTACCAAATGGGGTGGTAAGCTGCACTACAGCAGGAAACTGGAATTTTGAAAACCTGTCCTTGATGAGCTCTGTGATTTTAGGTAAACTACTTTGCCATTCTGAAACTCAGTTTCCTCTTTTGTAATATGAGAGGTTACTACCCTCTAGTCCTCTAACAGATGAATAAAAAGTAACTGAATGATCCACCTTCCTGCAAGGAGAAAAGATTGTGTATGCACCAAACATAAGGCACTGTAGATACACAGTGGGTAACATATGGCCTTTGCCCTCAAAAGGCTCACTGTATACAGGGAGAGGCTGACATCCATAAATATGTTATGTGTAATAATTGTAAACAAAGTAGTTCAGGAGCAGGCATGAGAGTGGAGGTTGTATTTTGGTGGAATTTTAAAGAATGGAAAGGAACTCAGTAATGAACAAGTTTGTATTAGGGAGGGAAGAGGTTGGAGCATGGGGGATCCAACATTTAAGGTTTATGTAGAGGAGGCAGAGCTTACAATGGAGATTCAGAAGGTCAGATAGGTAAAGGGGAAAGCAAGAGAGACCAGAGTCTTGGCAGTCGAGGAAGAAGGCTTCAGTGGAGTGCACATCAGTCAAGTAAGATGTCACTTAGGGTGGATTTAGGCTTATGTCTGTTGAAATAGACAAGAGTTAATTTCTCGTGAAGCTGGGTGAAGTGGTGGGACAGAAGGCATATTGCAGTAGGTTTAGCGGTAAATGTGCAGATGGAAAGTATAGTTTATTATTTTTAGAAGTTTGTCTAGTACAAATTGTTATTTTCAGAAGCTTGTCTAGTATAGATTTTTATTTTCAGAAGCTTGTCTACTTGTTTGGGAAGAGAAGGAAAGATAAAGGAAAAGATAAAGAAATGTAGAATCAAAACATATTTTCTTTTTCAAGAAAAAGAGACATTAATGTGTTTATCTATTGAGGGAACAGTAGAGAAGGACATTTTAATGATGTAAATCCTTCCAATTCATAAACACGGTATATTCTTCCATTTATTTGTATCTTCTTCAGTTTCTTTCTTCAGTGTTGTATGGTTTTCCAAGTACAAGTCTTTTACCTCTTTGCTTAAATTTATTCCTAGATACTTTATTTTTCTTGTTACCATAGTAAATGAGATTTCTTTCCTAGTTTCTTTTTCTGATAGTTCATTGTTGGTGTACAGAAATGCCGTTGATTTCAGCCCTGGCTGTTGTGCTTCACTGGATTAAGCACTGGACTGTGAACTAAAGGGTCACTAGTTCAATTCCCAGTCAGGGCCCATGCTTGGGTTGTGGGCCAGGTTCCCAGGAGGGGGTGCTCCAGAGGAGATCACACATTGATGTTTCTCTTCCTTTCTTTCTCCCTCCCTTCCCCTCTCTAAAAGTAAATAAATCTTTTTAAAAAGTACAAGTTTTTTAAGATTTCAGAATATTAACTTTGTAGCAGGTTATTGTGCAAAATTCACTTACTAGGTTGATTAGTTTTTTGGTGGAGACTACAGTGTTTTCTGCATGCACTATCATGTAATCTATGAATAATGTCAATTTTACTTCCTCCTTTCCCATTTGGATGACTTTTATTTTCCTTGTCTGATCGCTGTGGCTAGAACTTCCAGTATTATGTTAAATGAGAGTGATAAAAGGGGGACACCCTTGTCCTGTTCCTGATCTTAAGGGGAAAGTTTTTAGTTTTTGCCCAGTGAGTGTGATATTGGCTATAGGTTTCTCATATATGGCCTTATTATGTTGAGGTATGCTCCCTCTATTCACAGTTTACTGAGTGTTTTTATCATAATCGGGTGCTGGATTTTATCAAATGCCTTTTCAGCATCTATTAATAGGATCATGTGATTTTTGTCTATTTTGTGTGGTGTAACATTTATTGATTTGTGAGTACTGTACAATCCTTGCATCCCTGGAGTGAATCCCACTTGATCATGGTGTATGATTTTTTAAATGTATTGCTGTATCTGGATTACCAATATTTTGTTGAGGAATTTAGCATCTATGTCCATCAGAGATATTGGCCCACAGTTTTCTTTCTTTGTTGTGTCTTTCTCTGGTTTTGGAATTAGGATAATACTGGCCTCACAAAGTGTTTGGGAGTCTTCCCTCTTTTTGAATTTTTTGGAATATTTTGATAAGGATAAGAGTTAGTTCTTGAATGTTTGGTAGAATTTTCCTGTGAAGTCATCTGGTCCAGAGTTTTTGTGTGCCTGGTATTTTTTGATTACTGCTTCAATTTCACTAGTTGTTATTGGTCTATTCAGGCCTTCTGCTTTTTCTTGATTCAATTTTGGAAGATTGCATATTTCTAGAAATTTATCCATTTTGCCCAGATTGTGCAATTTTTTGGCATATAGTTGTTCATAGTAATTTTTTTATAATTCTTTATATTTCTGTGGTATCAGTTGTAATTTCTTCTCTTTCATTTCTGATTTTATTTATTTGGGTTCTCTCTTTTTTTTCCCATGAGTTTTGTTAAGAGCTTATTCATTTTGTTTATCTTTTCAAGGAATCAGCTTCTGGATGCATTGATCCTTTGAATTTTTTTTTTAATTCTCTGTGTCATTTAATTTTGCTCTGATCTTGATGATTTCCTTCCTTCTATTGTCTTACATCATTAAAATGTTCATACTGCCCAAAGCAATCTATAAATTCAATGTAATTCCTATTCAAATACCAATGGCATATTTCACATGTCTAGAACAAATATTTCAAAAATTTACTTGGAACCAAAAAAGACCCCCAAAAGCCTCAGCAATCTTGAGAAAGAAGAACAAAGTAGGAGGGATCTCAATACCTGATATCAAATTATAACTACAAGGCCACTGTAATCAAAACAGTCTAGTACTGGCATAAGAACAGATGCATAGATCAGTGGAACATAATAGAGAGTCCAGAAATAAACCTATGTATCTATGGTCAGTATTGACAAAGGGGGCATGAGCATACAATGGAGTAAAAATAACCTCTTCAATAAATTGTGTTGGTAGAACTGGACTGGTACATGAAAAGAAAGAAAGAAAGAAAGAAAGAAAGAAAGAAAGAAAGAAAGAAAGAAAGAAAGAGAAAATGAAACTAGACCACTAACTTACACCTTACACCAGAATAAAGTCAAAATGGATAAAAGACTTAAATATAAGTTATGATACCATAAAAGTCCTAGAGGAAAACATGGGTAGTAAAATTTCAGATATGCCATGTAGCAATATTTTTACTGATATATCTACCAGGGCAAGGGAAATCAGGAAAAAAATAAACAAATGGGACTAGCATCTCATTAAAATGGGGTGTATGGGACATGGAAAAATAAATAAAAAGCTTCTGTACAGCTAAAGAAACCATTATCAAAATGAAAATGTAATTGACCATATGGGAGAACATATTGCCAATGGTATATCAGACAAGGGTTTACTCTCCAAAATATATAAAGACTCATGACAACACCAGGAAGACAATCCAATTGAAAAATGGGCAAAGGACCTGAACAGACACTTCTCCAAGGAGGACATACAGAGGGTCAAGAGATGTATGAAAGGATACTCAGCATCACTAGCCATCAGAGAGATGCAAATTAAAATCACAAGGAGATACCACAGCACACCAGTCAGAGTGGCCATCATGAATAAATCAACAAAAAACAATTGCTGGTGAGGATGTGGAGAAAAGAGAACCCTAGTGCACTGTTAGTGGCAATGTAGGCTGGTGCAGCCATCTTGGAAAATAGTATGGAAGTTCTTCAAAAAATTAAGAATGGAACTGCCTTTTGACCCAGCAATTCCACTGCTGGGAATATACCCTAAGAATCCTGAAACACCAATTCAAAAGAACTTATGCACCTGTATGTTCATAGCAGCACTATTTACAGTAGCCAAGATTTAGAAACAGCCTAAGTGCCCATTAGTGGGTCAAAGTGGATCAAAAACTGTGGTACATTTACACAATAGAATACTATGCAGCAGAAAGAAAGAAGGAACTCCTACCCTTCACATAAGAAGGGATAGAACTGGAGAGTATTTTGCTAAGTGAAATAAGCCAGGAGGCAAAAGACAAAAACACCTTATGATCTCATTTATAAAAGGAATCTAATGGACAAAATAAACTAATGAGCAAAATAGAACCAGAGGCATGGAAACAAGGAAAAGACAGACAGCAACCAGAGGGGAGAGAACAGGGGAACGATGATGGAAAGAAAGGGAAAGGGCCAGTTAAAGATATCTATGAATGAGCCATTCCTTTGACACTCCTTTGACATGGGCAGCAGTGTGGGGACTGACTGGAAGCAGGGGTGGGCTGCGTGGAAAAGGGCAAATGGGGAAAATTTGGGACAATTGTAATAGCATAACAATAAAAAAAATTAAGAAAAAAGTTATTACACATGCCAAAAAAAGAAAAAAGTAAAAAAAAAAAAAGTAAAAGAGCTGATAGTATGTGCACGTCAAGAAAGAGATGCAAGTCAAGTTACTGTCCTGCTTAAAATTCTCCGTCTCTGGATTGACATAGAAAGTCCTTTGAGTTCTGACTGTCCTTTACTTCTCTAGCCTTATCTCTAATCATCCTCCACATGCACTTGAACTAAGCAGTACAACTGAACTAAAGACATTTCATTGAACGTAATTGCATATGCTGCCCAAATGCCTTTTCTCCTCCCCCTCCTCATCTTTCTTCTCCCTCCTTATCCCCTTTTGCTCCTTCCTCCTTTCTTCTTCTTTTCAGGCAAGGCTACGTTTAACTTATCCTGAAAGCCTTGTTCAGATGATCTCTTTCTCTAGGAAACATTTCCTGACGTCCCTCTCCTCTCCCTCACCTCAGCCAGGATTAGTTATTTCAATTTGAACTCCTTTGACATTGTTTGTAGACTTTTATGTTATTAATCACCTTCTATTAAAATTTCCTATTTATTTTTCTTTACTCCTCCAGGTGGTCTTAATTCCTTGAGGACAAAGAATATTATTTGATAGGTAAGTGCTCAATAAATGTTTATTAAACAAGGCAAAAAATGACACACTTGAGTATAATTGTACTTAAATGAACTTTTGCTTTCCTTCAGAGATTATTGATTGAACATCTCTCTGTTCTCCAGTTCTCCCCTAAAATAACGACAACCTTCTTGATTATTAGGAAGAGCTGCTGGGGTGGCAGAGAGTACTCATATTGTCACTTGTTCCAAGGCTAAGGCAGGCATCATTAATTAATGCTGCACTTTATCACACAACCTGGACAATACCTCTTTACATGTTAGCTATTATTAATGGATTAGAGTTTACACCTGTGACAAAAACTATTTGCTGTTATTTTACATCTTACAAAATCTAGTTTTTTAAAAATCTTTCCTAGAAATGCAATATGAAACCTCCCAAACAGTGTTTCCTGGGTATTCTAGAAATCCATGCAGCCACCTTTATGGGTGTATGATCTTCAGGCAAAGAAACTTAGATGGTTTTTAATTTTCTTTACTAATTTATGAAAAGAATTATGCTCCTACATATAAACAGAAATAAGCCCACTTACCGTTTAGAAGAGGAGGCTGGGAATCATTAATTTTTTTAGAAGAATTATAGCAGGGGATAAAGATGATATTGCACCTCCATAGAAAGATTATATTGTACTTACAAAGGAAAAAATATATAAAGAAGTGAGGACTTCATTGTGATCATTACCTTTTTCTTATTCTCTTTTACTCCATTCCTCACTCCACACTGTTTAATACAGTTTAATAAAAATGTATTGAGTACTTGTGCCAAGTACTTACTGTACTAGAAACAGGAGATACGCAAATGCATGAGATAAATGGCTCTCAAGGGTTTTACAGTCTTATTAAAGAAGGTGTTAAGAACTAAAGTAGAGGGATGCATGGGATGATAGTGGAAAACATGCTAATTTAACTTGGTCTGAATTGTCCCATTTGTCCAGATGTGTTGCTAGAATTCATGACATTATTGCTAACCCTTTAATGTTAATGATCAAAGTCACTGAGAATTTTTCTTCTTAATCTTGATTTGTATTTGTATACAGGACATTTCACTTGACATTTCACTTGATACAGGAAATCATATGTAGGTAAGAAGAGCTTGTCATCATATAATATGCTCTTATGGATAAAAATACTTAAAAATATTATAAGCAGGATATATACTTATTTTCTGGGTCAAAGTCAGAATTCAGAATTCAACACAATTTGAGAATATATCAATTTAGAAAATATTACTGTCTTTTCAAAGACCATCAGACTTTGTTGAGTCTGTAGAATTGCTTTGTTATAAGAGGCAAAAGACAAACTTTATTTAGAAAATTAAACACAAAAAAGACATCTCCCCACCCTGTTTACTCTTGACTGAAATTGCAGCACAAGCATTAAAGAAAGCCTTGCTGAACTCATTGTGCTCTCCAGTGCACATTAAAATTGACACCCACATGAATATTATAAAAATAAGGAACAGAATGTTCATAATAAACTTTAGGAAGATCCTGATGAAGATAAGGCCAGTTTTGTTTTTTAATGTAATGCTGTTACAACTTACTTGCAACATTATTCCCTGCACGGAGGGCCCCCTAATTATTTCATCATGCAGCAGGAAATCCTGGTAGGCCATATATAAACAGCCTGAGGCAGGAACCTCTTCACTGATAGAGTAGGACATCTGACATCTGTGCAGCCTGCTGCTCGCCTGCCATAATTAACCAGGAAGCTCAGGCATTAACTAATGCAAAGGCAACTGGGAGCTTAGGATAATGTCGAGTAGCAAAGGTCTTTCCTAATCCAATAAATTCCTATGAAGATGAAAAAGTGACAGCAAATAGGTGATGATTTTCTCAGGAACTAAACCTTTGTGGTCTTTTTCCTGTTTTCGAAGAAGTAGCAAGCCGTCTTTCTTACCTCTGCTCCCTCTCCACGTCTCATGTATGCATAATTTCCCTTGACTTTGAATAAGACTTAAGTGCACTTAGAGGTTGCTGGATTTAGCTCTTGGTATTGTTTATGCTTATTGCTGGAGCGGGGGTGGGGATCCATTTCTGGGCTTCACAAACTAAATGAAGTCCAGAATGGAACTATAGAATGTGTTCAGGGATTGAGCCAGCACCTGCTTGATAAGCTAGTTGTTTCTACCAGATAGTTATTGTTTATTATTCTGTTTGGAGGCAAATGCTAAGGATAGTGAGTAATTTGAAATGCCAGGAGTTTCACTGTATTATCTGCTAAGAATATATAATTTCCATGTTTTATTTCAGTGTTGTTATTAAACAGATATTTACTGAGTACTTACTATGTGTTACATACTATGCTTGACCCAGGGCTGAATAAGATCATCTCTGTTCAGGGCTGAAGAAGACCATCTCTGTCTATGAACTTGGTCTCTTGAAGGGGATGACCACATAAAAAATAACATGAAATTGTGGTGTCTTATAATATAGACTGAGATTTGATAAGGAGGAAGCAACTAACCTAGGAGGAGAGTCAGGCATGATAGCATGGATAGCATAGACATTTGTTATGCATCTGAGTGCTGAGTAAGTCTTTCAGGTTCACAAAATGAGGAAGAGTGTTTTAGAGTGGGTAGCAAACAGACACTGAGATATTGAAGAGCCAGGGATGCTTGAGGGAGTTCAAGGAGGACTAATATTGTGGGCATAAGACAATAGAAGAAGATGGACTAGAAATGTGGTCCTTAGATTTTAGGGACCATGCTAAGGAATTATTGTACAGGTTGTGATTAGCTTGATTTTCTCTTAAAATTAATGAAAAATTATTGCTGGAACTATGCTTTTGGAAGATTGTTCTGTCAGAAGTGTGTTGGATAGATTGGAGAGAAAAAAAAAGATTAGAGTTAGGAAGACAGTGAGAAAGCTGCTTCAGTAAGTCCCATCCACATGCATTTGTTGATTCCTTCAACAAATAAATGCCTAAGAACGTCAAAAATTACCTTTGAATTTTGATGTCTTGGTATTTTAAATGATACTGGTGTGGCTTCAGAATTAATTTTTTTGTCCTCTCTCTTGACGTCTCTGCACTATTTTTTTTCTCCATTTCTGAGCCATCTGAAATCGGAAATCATTGAAATCACACTCCTTTGAGGTTAAAGCTCTTGGCCAGCATTCCAATGATCTCAACACTATTCGAGTTCATCTCTTTGAAGTCCATGACTTGCTAGTAGTGATATAGCAGATATTTGCTTGAAATGATCTCTAGTGGGGACTTCCATTCAAGATGGAGGCATAGGTAGACACACTTTGTTTCCTCGTGCAACCACAAAAGGAATTACAACTAAATCTCAAAACAAATAACACCCAGAACTGTCCAAAAATCAAACTGTGTGGAAGTCTGACAACCTAGAATTTAAGGAAGCCAAATTCATCCAGATGGGTAGGAGGGACGGAGACTTGGAGCTGGAAGGGTAGAGGGGCAAGGAGACATGATATGTCTTGGAGAAGCTGTAGCACTGGAAAGGTAAATCTCCATAACTCTAGCTGTAAAAACCAGTGGTGGTTAGGGTGGGAGAAGACACTCCCAAATTTTCAGGAAACTCCACTTAAAGGGCCCACATGGTCTTAAAATGTGTGCAGACTAACCTACTCTGGAATACAATGTCAGGGCAACAGCTGGAAGGGCTCCAGTCACATATGGGGAGTAGGTGAAGTGACTGGAAACAGGGTGAGGGGCAAACCTCCAGAAGCCAGGCAACGGCAATGTCCCCGCTCTGATCCCTCTGTTCACACAGAGTCAGAAAGCAAAGAACCTGGTTGACCCATCCTGCTGATTACCTAAGGCTCCACCCCACATAATTTACAGGTACCTTTTCTACAATGGGCCATGCTACTAAGACAGGGAGTCAAAGCAGCTCTACCTAATACACAGAAACAAACATAGAGAGGCTTCCAAATTGAGAAGACAAAGAAATATGTCCCAAATGAAAGAATAGAACAAAATCACAGAAAAAGAACTAAGCAAATAGAGATAGCCAACCTATTAGGTACGTAGTTCAAAACACTGGTGATTAGGATGCTCAAAGAACTCACTGAGTATGGCAACAATGTAAATGAAGAAATGAAGGTTATGCTAAGTGAGATAAAGAAAAATCTACAGAAGACCAATAATGAAGGGAAGGAAGCTGAGATTCAAATCAATGATCTGGAACATAAGGAAGAAATAAACATTCAACCAGAAGAGAAAGAAGAAACAAGAATTCAAAAACATGAGGACAGTATAAGAAAACTCTTGGACATCTACAAATGTGCCAACATCCAAATCATAGGGATACCAGAAGAAGAATAAGAGCAAGAAATTGAAAACTTAATTGCAAAAATAATGAAAGAAATCTTCCCTAATTTGGTGAAGGAAATAGTCATATAAGTCCAGAAAGCACAGAGAGTCCCAAACAAGTTGAACAGAAAGAGGACCACACTAAGACACATCATAATGAAAATGTCAAAGGCTAAAGATCAAGAGAGAACCTTAAAGGCAGCAAGAGAAAAGCAGAGAGTTGTCTACAAAGGAGTTCCCATAAGGCTGTCAGCAGATTTCTTAAACAAAACTTTGCAGGCAAGAAGGTCTGGAAAGAAGTATTCAAAGTGATGAAAAACAAGGACTACAACCTAGATTACTCTATCCAGCAACGCTTTCATTTAGAATGGAAGGGCAGATATAGATAGTGCTTCTCAGACAAGGTAAAGCTAAAGGAGTTCATCATTACCAAGCCATTATTACATGAAATGTTAAAGGGACTTATTTAAGGAAAAAAAAGGAATCAAAACTATGAATGTTAAAAAGGCACCAAATTCACAACTATCAACAACTGAATCTAAAAAACAACAAAAACAAACAAACAAATAAAAAACAAACTAAGCAAAAACCAGAACAGGAACAGAATCATAAATGTGGAGTTCATTTGGAAGGTTTTCAGCTGGGAGGGGGAAAGGAGAGAATGGTGGAAAAGCTACAGGGATTAAGAAGCATAATTTTTAGGTACAAAATAGATGGGGGGATGTTAAGAACAGTATAGGAAATGGAGAAGCCAAAGAACTTGTATGCATGACCTGTAGGTAGACATGAACTAAGGGAGGAATTGCTGGAAGGATGGAAGGTACTGTGCAGAGGGGGACAAAGGGGGGAGAAATTGGGACAACTGTAATAGCATAATCAATAAAATATACTTATAAAAGAGAAATAATCACTAGTTGGTTTATAAGAGACAAAGAAACCTAACAAGCAATGATTGGGAAATACATATGGTCAATTAGGATAAGATCTTTTTAAAAAGTAGGCTCCAGGAATCTTATAAGCAGAAGTCTGTGGGATTCAGAACAAACATACTGTATTAATTATTATTATTCATCTTATATTGCCACAATTGTACACAATGCTATATAAATGGTTGATAGTGTTGGTGAAAGAATAATATCCCAGCCCTTGAGTGCTTATAATTTATGTAAACACATCCTTTTATTTTGTTTTTCTAAGCCATATCTCTGACTTGTGATTCTGTTTCTTCTGCTCATATTCATATTTCATCTCTGATTTTTGTATAAACTAAAAAAATGAGTTGTTTTAGAAATGGTACATGTATTCCAAAATTATGTTTTTCCTCTATAATACCAGAGTTGTCGCACTGGAAATTCTGAGTACAGATCCATCCTCTGGTTGGGGTCCTCCCGTGTATGTGAAATGAGGAAGGAGGAGTATATTTAAGGCTCTCTGGAGATGAATGGGGTTAGAAGGGTATTGTATTATTAAGAGCTTTTCTTAGTAGAGTATTTAAGTTCTTTGCCTCTAAAAGTGTTTCTACTACAAAAAATCATAGAGGAAGCCATGTAGAGAAGATTAGTAGCAACATTTATTATTACCCTCAGTTCCTTGCAAGTTCTGAACTATTAATTCATCAGTTCATCAGTCTCCCCAGTATACATTCATGCTATATTACTGCTTTATTTTACCTTCACATGAAAGTCTTTAACTCTCTTATTTTAGAAGCAGACTGATTGATTTATATAGCTTCTCAGGTTTTTGTTAAATATCAGTAAGCATCACGCAGACTGTCAAATTCAGTATCTGTCTGAATGTGGTGGGAGGGACACTTCTATTTTATTGCAACTATATGTGTCATTTTATTACCTTTTATTTTATTACATCAAAACATTGAAATACACAATTAGATTTTGATGCAACCTGTATTAGTCTCTACAAAGCTTTTTCTTAAAATCAGAAACAAAATGTGTGACCAAATTTAGTACCTCTAATTTGAAGGTCCTGTAAAATATGATTGACAATTGTATCTATTTTCTGAAAGGAAATATCCATCATTTATAAGTAATAAATAGGAAACTCAGAAAAAGAAGTTTATTTTAATTCTGTAATATTAATTGGGTCCTTAGTTGTGAGGCATTATACTAGGCACTATTGATACCATGGCAAATAAAACAAATATATTCTCAGAATTGACAGTTGTACATAAAGAAACTGTCAATCATAGTACATTAAAGAAGCATTTTGATAGAAGTACAGAACAAACCATGGAAGCTCTTTTAAGGCTCCAAACTCATATCTGATTATCAGGGAGAACTGCCTAGAGGAAATGAGGTGATCTAAAGTAGCGATCTAAACAATAAGTGGGAGTTAGATAAAAGTGAAGGTTGGGGTTTGAAGAGGATTCCAGGTAGAGGAAAGAGAAACATTTAGAGGCAAGTGAAATCTTGGGAAGATTCTGGAACTGAAGTAGTTTAGTGTGACTTGAGCTTAGACTGCAAAAATATGGAAGAGGGGGAGGGAGAACTAAACAAAAATCAAATTACTCAGCATCATGTAAGCCAAGATAATACATTGGGACAGTATACTAAAACAGGGAGTCTAGGGGGAGTCATGGATGAGCTTCTAATTGCTTGTGAAAATTTGTGCATAACCAGATTCTCAAAAGTTTCCAACAAACAGTTCTCCTTTTTAAGAACAAAAATCTCTCTCTTGATGTTTATCCTCCAGCAATAACATTAGCTAGTTGTGAAATGTTACCAATGAAGCCTTGGCAACTTTATTCATTCATTCACCTATTCATATATTCAATAGATATTAACTGAATTTTTCATAACAAAGGAATAGAGAGGTGAATAAGAGAAGATGGGCTTCTAAAAGGCATGGGCAGAAAATAAATGAGCAAAAAAATATGTGAAAGAGATTTCATAAAAACTATAAGGAAACCCAAATCAGGGGCTCATGTTAAAGGTTCTGCTGAGAAGGTGACAGGAACTATAACTTACATCGGTGAGAAATTGAAACAGCTAGTGCAAAGACCTGGAGACAGAACTGACTTGATGTTGCTGAATAAAAAGAGGCCTGTGTGTCTGCAGTACATGTAGCTGGTGGGACAGTAATAGAAAGTAGGATGTGACATTGGAAAAATGGGCCAGTAATCAGGTCATGAAGGTCATGGTCAGAAATTTGAATTTTATTCTCAGTGCTGTAGGAAATCAGTGAAAGAATTCTATGCTAGCAATATATGATCTGATTTATGTTAAGGAAAATATACTGTAAGGAAGGGAGGAGTAGAAATAGGGGGACTAGTTAGAAATCTATTATAGTAGTTCATTTAAGAGATGATTGTCTTGAACTGGAGTGATAGTTTTGGAAATGGAGATTAGTACATAAATGTGAGATGTTTATTGGATACACAACTGCCTATGTAGTAGGCATGGTAAAATGCTAACTGCACTGGATAACATTCTCTAAATATAGATACTGCTAGAAGGAAAATACTAAAGATATGCCAACCAAATTTCTTTCGGGATCTCTCTGACAGACAAAACCAAATAGGATATTTGAGTTCAAACCTTAACCCTGTCATTTGTGACCGTAGGCCAACCAGTGATTTACCTTCTCTGGGTGAGTTTTCTTATCTAAAACAAGAGATGAACAACATATGAAAGCACCCAATACTCCTGGTACGAAGTAAATTTGTTTAGTTTTAAAAAGAACAATTATTAATTTCAGCAATTACTAAATGATCTTTGAGAATAGGTAGCTGATTGGCAAAATAAGAAGAGAATCTAGAGGTAAAAATATTTTTACCAAAAGCTACTTTGCTACTTTCTTATCATGGTTGCTCCACCTTGAAAATTTGCTTTTAGGACCGAATTAAGCGTGGTCTTAATTGCTCCTTTTGTTTCCAGATTCAAAACTGCACTCATTCAAGCTAGGCAGTCGGGAGATTTCCTGTGCTGCGTGAGCAATGTAGCCTGGCTTTTAAACATTCATTCTGCATATATTACGTGCATTGAAATTCAAATGTTTTCCTGAACTTCCCAGCAAGGGCATAATGATTATGACCTCTACAGTCACCTTAACTGGCCCAGGCCCTCACCCAGGCTGTGCCCAAGAGTCACCGAGGATGAGTCAGACATTTGTGGCTGTGCATTTACAAATCCCCCTTTCCTTTCTTTTTTCTATTTGCTGGGAAAGCCTTGTGGTAAAAAGTAATTCTGGGAAGCTGGCTTGGAGTGGAGGTGTAGAACAGAGTCTCACAAAGCTTTAATTAGAAACCTACTTTGTGAAAACTAAGGATTAGCATTGTAGATGTATTTCCTTAAAAAAATTATTTGAAGTGTCTTTAGCTTACTTATCTCAACTAGCTAGATCAATCCGCATTGAGTAAAACTGTGGCTTAGTTAATGTTGTTTATAGAAACTGAGTTTGTCATATGCCATCCAAACTGGTATAAAACTAAAGACATACCACACGCTTTTGTATTCCCTTGATATTGAAACAAGACATTTGAATTGCATGGGGGATAGCTTGAGTGGGTAGTGTGGGGGAAGGCATTTGATGGCAAGCATAAACTTTCCCAGTTGGAGAGCCTGGTATTCTCAGACTAACCCCAGAATCCTGTGAATGGTCTTAAAGCTATATGGCCAAAGCTGATCTGGAAAGAGCCTGCTAGAAATAAGCCAATATTTCAAAAATCTTATAACAAAACAAATGCATTTAGGGTGTGCCTATGAATATGATATAGTATTTGGATAAACTGGGCAGTGCCCCTGTGGATAAGGGAAAAGATTTTGAATTTTAATTTTGATTATTCTCTAGACTGATGTTTACATATCCCTCCTTCATCCATGTTGATATATTTTGTATATTAAAAAATGCCCTTGAATTTAGATGCCTGAACTTTCTACACTGCTGGAATATTTCTTTGAGTAGCAGGGCAGGAAATCTTTTAATAAAGGAAAATATTGCAGTAAATGAAGTTTGTCCTAAAAAAGATGTCTTTTCTGCTCTTTTGCCTTTTCCTTCTTTTACCCTAAAGTGTGATAAAAGATAATGTTAAAAGAAAGTAAGATTGTGACTCTTATTCAGATACAAATAAATTTGTTAAAGATTTCATTTAACCCATTCACTAAGGCAACTGGCACATGTGAAAGAGAATCTGTAAAACTGCTGGATTTATAAATCAGGAATATTAAAACAAACATGCAAATGAAGGCAAAACTGGTTTTTCCAAGGTTGGAGAAGAAAGTCCATTAAATCTGTATCTGACAGGACCTAATTTGCATCATTATTAGTTACTTACATTTTACAGAGTAGTGAAATAGCTCAAAAACAATGAAAGACTAAAATCAGATAACCCAAAGTGGAATATTCTAGACAATGCATAGTTTTCTGTTGAAGATCAAAATTTTCTGCTACATTTTTTCTTTCATTTTTGTCCATGATTTTTTTATAGCATAGAGCAAAGTAAGTATCAAGTATGTAAGTATGGTCTCAAGTTCCATCTTTGATCAATTGACAGAGGATGCTGCCTGCACCATTTTGTCAGGGAAATTTTAGGTTCAGCAGGAAGGAGTACCACATAGATTAGCAATGTCTGTCAAGGGCAATAGGGTGGCATCTGTGATATGTATCTACCACACTGTTATAGAATGATGTCATCTGTAAACTACCCCAAAATATTATAGACTTATTATGTTACTCCTCCCAGAGCATTTACATTTAAAAAGTAGAAGACACTATGGAAGAAAATATTTAATTGCCTTTTTTCTTTTGTGTATGTGAAATTGCATACTTTGGAAAGTTTCAAATGGTAAAAAATTCAAGCATTACAAAATTAAGTAGAGTGAAAAGTTGTCTCCCACTCCTACCTACTGGTTCCTCTGTTTCTTCTAACAAAAAAACTGCTGGTTACTAGTTTCGGGTGTACCCTTCACAAAATATACATACAATGATGGATTGCAAAGTCCATTGTGTGTTAGTAGAAATTATTTGCTTTATTCTTTCCAGTCTTTGTATAGATTTTAGTTTTTCTCCTTGTCTGCTTAGCAAGTGTTTCCATGCTGATTTAATTTGTAAGTAATTAAAATGATTTCTTTGTTGTTTTTAAGGTTTTCAACTGTTGAGCAGAGTCCTTGTGTATGAGACTGTGAAAGAGAAATTTCTTGTGTGCCTTTATGTTTTCTTAAAATGCATTATTTTGAATTACAAAATATTGTAAGCATATAGATGTTCAGAAGATAAAAGACAACCATGTACCCATTGCAGATTACAGATTGAGAAATTTTAGCAGATTCCCTTTAAAAATAAATGTTATTGAAATAGCTAAACTTCCTCTCTCCAAGCACTTCCTTTTCTTTCTTACATCAAAGGAAACTACATTATTATTCTGAGGTTAGGATTTTTCATTTCTACAGATATATATTTTTACTACATGTGATATATCCAGAATATATATGCATACATGCATGTGTTATAAATATGCATCCATGCTATTGATGTGTGTTCAGAATTTTACATGATCGTGCTCTTCTATGTATCCTTTTGAAACTGTATGCATTAATATTATTTTTTGAAATTTATCCATAGTGATGCAGTTAATTTATTTTAATTGCTATATAGTGTTAAAAGTTAAAGTGAAGAATATTTAAAAATTTAAGAGTTTATTTGAGCAAAAACTAATTTGAATCAGTCAGCACTAAACCAGAGTGGTTTAGGAGAACTCTGTAACAGGGGGTAAGGGCCAGACTTTTACAGAAAATAGGCAAGAGTGAAGCAAGAAATCTGATGAGCTATAGCTTAAGCAGTTGCCTGATTTGGGAAAGCATAGCTAATTGTTTTTGATTGATTGTTCTTAGATTTTGTTTCTTTTTTTTAGGAATTACTATTATTTTTATTGTTTTTCATGTATAGTTGTCTCCATTTTCCCCCATCCCCTCCCCTGCCCCAACCACCTCATTTCCCACCCTCAGTCCCAGCCTCCTTTGGCTTTCTTTGTCCATGGGTCCTTTATACATGTTCCTTGACAACCCTTCCCCTCTTTCCCTTGTTATCCCCCTCCCATAACCCCTCTGGTTACCATTAGACTGTTCATTATTTTAATATCTGTTTATATTTTTGCTTGCTTGTTTGTTTTGTTGACCAGGTTCCACTTACAGGTGAGATCATAGGGTATTTGTCTTTAAATGCCTGGCTTACTTCAATTAGCATAATGCTCTCCAGTTCCACCATGCTGTTGTGAAGGGTAGGAGTTCCTTCTTTCTTTCTACTTGTGTAGTATTTACACAATTCCATTGTGTAAATCTACCACAGTTTTTTGATCCACTCATTTACAGATGGGCATTTAGGTTGCTTCCAACACTTGACTATTATAAATTGTGCTGCTATGAACATTGGGGTACATAGGTTCTTTTGAATTCGTGTTTCAGGGTTCTTAGGGTATAATCCCAGCAGAGGAATTGCCAGATCAAAAGGCAGTTCCATTTTTAGTTTTCTGAGGAAATTCCATACTGTTTTCCACAGTGGCTAAACCAGACTACATTCCTACCAACAGTGCACTAGGGCCCCTTTTTTCCACAACCTTACCAGCACTTGTTGTTTGTTGATTTGGCCATTCTGACTGTTGTGAGATGAAACAAACACTTCAAAAATTTATATGGAACCATAAACAACCCCAAAGAGCTGCAGCAGTTTTGAGAAAGAAGAACAGAGTAGGAGGGATATCTGATATCAAACTATATTACAAGGCCATGATAATCAAAACAGACTTGTACTGGCATAAGAACAGACACATAGATCAATGGAACAGAATAGAGGGCCCAGAAATAAACCCAAGTCTCTATGATCAATTAATATTCAACAAAAGGAGCAGAAGATTTTTTCCTTAACCTTGAAGAATTTCAGGCTTAGGTTTTGGTTTGTTTTTCTAGGCTGCTAAGGCATAGCCACCTCAGTCTAATGGCCTCTTTGCTTAATTAATTTAACAATATATTCCAGTGTATGAATGTATGAATGTTTCAATTTTTTTTACCAGTATGAGGATTGTCTTTTAAATTTGTTTATTGTTTCTCTTAACTGAAAACTTTAATGTTGATCTATCTTTTCTTGTATGATTTGTACTCTCTTTGGGTGGACCTAAGAAATATTTTTTCTAATCATAGTGGCTTTATAATGTGTTAGTTTTGCTAGACGGAGCTACATTCTCCAGAATCTCCTGTATATTTCTACCTAGGTAGGCCAAAAGATGATTGTGTGAGAATTGGAGGGCTGACATTAAGCAGAATGACTTTTGTAGCTCATTCACTTTTATTGGGCATCTGATAGATACTTCACAGACAGGTAGCAGCAGCCATGCTGTCACTGCTTTACCTTCTCCTGGATCCTCTTTTAGCTTCTCTAACAAGAACTGACAGAGATTTTAGCCTGTACTCATTGGTTCCAGGTTATGCTTATGGGTTCCAGGTTGTTCTTACTCTTCCCCATTTCACTTTTATGTTGCCCTCTGGACTTTCTGCCCTGGAGACTTAAAGCTCTGGTGTCACATGGGAAGATGACAGGCTTACAGAAACTGGTTAACCAGCTTGCACAGTCACATAAGACCCAAATCCCCATAATAAATCTTTGAGTGTATATGCTTGTGTCTCCTAATTCAGTCTTCTGTGGTTGAAGACCTGACTGGTAGTTTTTTAATATCTTACAGAAAGTTATGCCCTATGCAAATCCCTGACTCTGAATCACGAGGAATAATAGAGTGTATATATACCTATCTTCTACAGATACTTCAGATACAAATAGACTATTTTATATTTGATGACTGGGTTAGAAAATTACAACCAAATGTGTCAATACTACTTTTAAAACCCAAGGACACCCACCAAATGTCAAGCCTCTTCTTCTCTGTGAACAGCATAAGCTTAAAAAATTGTCCCATTTTTCTGAGTTTATCTCCTGGACCAATTGTTATTTTAGTTTTATATCAAGCAGTGTCCAATCAGGAGATCAAAACCATATGGTAATTTCAATTAGATAAGTTTAATATAAGGAATTTATAACTCTAATAAGCAATTGGATTAATGACTAGAATTGGTTTAAGAAACCTCTAAAAAATACTGGAATAGCAGGCATAGAGAGCAACTACTATCTCTAAGGCTGATGTAGAGCATCCAAGGAAGAGCTCCTCTATCACACTGGGCTGAGAGTCAGACCTTGTTGGAGAAGTTACAGTTCACTAAACGGTGGAAGAGTTTGCTGAAGTGCTCCCCAGCAGGACTCACTGCGAATGTGCTTTCCATGTGTGGAGAAAGCCGTCGGTGGAGAGGTGGGACACCTTAGAACCTACTTTAAAGCTTCCCAAGGGCCATCCCAGGACGGGTTGCAGAGGGAGGAGCCATGCTTCGGAAACTATTGCAAAGCCATCCAAGGAGATCCCTTGGGCTAGCCATTCACCAATGGTGCCAGATGCTGTTGGCTTCCGTTACTGCTGAGTCTCATGTCCTTCAGGAGCTGAACACTTCAAAGATCACTGTAGAGAGCACTGAGGGAAGTCATTCAGAGGTTGTGTCACACATACTGACCCCTGGGTACTGTAGTAGGTGTTCCCACTGCAGGAGTCTTCCAAGAGAAGCACATTGGAACTAGGTACAGAAACCCCTTTCTCCTCCAGTGTCTTCTCCTTACAAAGTTTAACATGGTGCCAGCTGGCAAAGGAGAAATACAGGTTGTAGAACAGTCAGTGAAGTGTAAACTTGGAACTGAGAGGCATAAATTGCCAGCTGTAGCACTAAGCATTTATATATATATATATATATATATATATATATATATATATGTATGTATATGCATATGCATATGTATTTCTATTAATTCTTTATCAAGGAAGTGACCTAAATTAGGAATTTTGTGGGTACCTTATTTTACATCTATACCCTGATTACAGTAGGTATTTTCATTTTCATATCATTTTTGAGAATGACTCAGAGGTATAGAAATTAAGGTTATGTCGGGCTGCAAACCAAAGCATTACAGGTTCAATTCCCAGTTCGGGCACATGCCTGGATTGCAGGCCATGGACCCCAGCAACCGCACATTGATGTTTCTCTCTCTCTCTCTCTCTCCCTCCTTCCCTCTCTAAAAATAAATAAATAAAATCTTAAAAAAAAAGAAATTAAGGTTATGTATGACTGTTAGCAAGAGTTGGCTAACAGTCAATGTGGGTAATGGCACACATGGATATTCTGAAAAATATTGGTTGGATAAATGGTTAAGTGAATGGATAACTATGAGAGTATTATCATTTAACAAGATTTCAAAAGACTTAAGGCAACTACTGACATTATAATATGTGTTCAAAATTAATTTTAAGTAATAAGATGAATGAGTATGGTTGGTCTTTATGGCATGACAGTTCCTTTTTTTCTTTTGCACATGACGTCATTCTTTGTATAGAAAACCACAAAGACCCTACCAAAAAATAGTTAGAAACAAACAAATACAGTAAAGTAGCAGGATATAAAACCAACTTATAAAAACCCATTATATCTCTATATCCTAACAATGAAATTTCAGAAAAATAAATAGAAAAAAAATCCCTTTTGCAATATGTAACAAAAAGAATAAAATATCTAGGTATAAACTTAACAAAGAATGTGAAGGACCCATACACTAAAACTACAAAGTATTATTAAAAGACATTGAAAAAGATTCAATGAAATGGAAAGATATCCCATGTTCATCATGGATTGGAAGAATCAATGTAGTTAAAATGTCCATATTTCCCAACACAATATGTAGAACCAAGGTAATCCCCATCACAATCCTGATGGCAATTTTTAAGGAAAGAGCACAAAAAATGATCATATTTGTATGGAACCACAAAAGACCTCCCAAAACCAAACCAATGCTGAGAAAAAAATAATGAAGTCAGAGGCATCACATGCCTGATTTCCAACTACATTACAGAATGACAAAAATCAAAATAGCATAGTATCAGCAGAAAAACAGACACACAGACCAATGAAACAGAATTGAGAGCCAAGAAATGAACTCACATGTATATGGGCAAATAATTTCTCTCAAAGGAGCCAAAACATACAACAGAGAAAGAAAGCCTCTTCAATAAATGGTGCTGGGAAAATCGGAAAACCACAAGCAAAAATATGAAACCTAGGAACATTTTTTAAATGTTGGTGTTCCACAGAGTCTGTGTTATCCATCTGTCTCACGTCTCACTCACGGCTCAGTTATCACATATGTTTTGATGATTGCTAAGTCTGTATCTCTAGCTAAGATTTCTCTCCCGAATTTCAGATAAATATATACAAATATCCGCTAAACATCTCCACTCAGAAGTCTTAAAGAGACCTCAAATTAATATACTAAAACTAACTCCCCTCCTGCCTCAGCTTCCACCTATTACCCTTTCTGTATTTTCCATCTCAATGAATATCATCATTCATTTGTCCAAATCAGAAACCTGGGTATCAATTTTGAAACTATTATCTATCTTTCATGCCCTATGTCCAGCTAAACAAGATCATTTAGGCTCCTCTTTTTTAACTTCCTAATCCTTTCACCTTTTTCACCCATGCTCCCAACCCCCTTCCCATCTGGTAACTGTCAAAATATTCTATGTATCTATGAGTCTGTTTCTTTTCTGCTTGCTCATCTATTTTGTTTTTATTTTTTTTAGATTCAGCTTTTGATAAATATGTATTTATTGTCATTTTATTGTTCATATTTTGATCTTTTCTTAAAGAAGAACCTTTTTAACATTTCATGTAATACTGGTTTAGTGGAGATGAACTCCTTTAGCTTTTTTTTTTTTTTTTTTTGTCTGGGAAGCTCTTTATCTATCCTTCTATTCTAAATAATAGCTTTGCTGGATAGAGTAATCTTGGTTGTAGATATTTGTTTTTGATCACTTTGAAATTTTTATCAATCCTTTCTGGCCTGCAAGGTTTCTGTTGAGGAATCATGTGACAATCTTATGGGAGCTCCCTTGTAGTTAAGCAACTACTTTTCTTTTGGTGCTTTTAATATTCTCTCTTTGTCTTTAACCTGTTACATTTTAGTTATGATGTGTCTTTGTGAGGGCTAGTTTGGGTTCATCTTTTGGGACTCTCTTTATTTCCTGGGATTTGTCTATTTTTTTTTACTAGGTTGGGGAAGTTTTCTATCATTATTTTATCAAATAGGTTTCCAATTTTTTTGCTCTCTCTTTTCTCTTTATAGCACCCCCATATGTGAATGCTGGTGCAATTGAAGTTGTCCCAGAGGCTCCTTACACTGTCATCAGTTTTTTAATTCTTTTTCCTTTTTGCTGTTCTGATGGGGTGTTTTTTTTGCTTCCTTATATTCCAAACTGATTTGACTCTCAGTTTCATCTACTCTACTGTTGATTTCCTATAAAGTATTTTTTATTTCAGTGAGTATACTATTTATTTCTGGGTTTTTTTATGGTTTTCATATCCATTTTTATGCTGTTGAAGTTCTTGCTAAGTTCATCTGCTCCTTCCCTAAGTTCTTTGAACACCCTTATAGCCAGTATTTTGAACTCTGTATATAGGAGATTGCTTGTCTTCATTTTGTTTAGTTCTGGAGTTTCATTCTGTTCTTTCATTTAGAACATGATTTTTTTTGTCTCCTCATTTTAGCGGCCTCCCTGTACTTGATCCTATATATTATGTAGAGCTGCTACATCTCCTGGGCTTAGTAGAGTGGCCTTATGTACTAGATGTCTTGTAGGGTCCAGTAGCACAGTCTCCCCATTCACCTGAGCTGGGTAATTCAGGTGGGTGTCCCCACACCCACCCTGTGTGGGCTGTGTACACCCTTTTGATTTGATTGCTATTGGCATTTCAATGAGAGGGATTTACCTCCCATGTCTATTCGGTGCAAGGACTGACTGCAACTACCATGGGGGATCAGCTGTGTAAGAGCCTACCCCACAGAGTTGGACTTACTTCAGTGAGGCTCTGGTACCCACTTAGTCTGCTCCTTGAGTAGGTTGCTTGTGGAGGTGGTTGGGAGCTGCTTCAATGTGGTCTGAAGTTGTCCACCAGGTGCACTGGTTCTGGGTCCTCTTGGGAGATCCAGGCTAATGTCACCAATCACCTGTGTTCTGCTCAGAGCCACCTGACATAAGCTACAAAGTGATCTCCAGATGGCTGCTACTTGTGCTGGACTTAGAGGTGCACAGGGAAGGCCAAGGTGTGAACCAAGGCGGCTGCTGCTAGTGCTTGGCCTGGGGTCACTTAATGAGTGATATGGGGTATGCTGAAGCCAAATTCTGCTTGTCTAAGAGATTTTAGGGAAGTCTAAGGCATCAGCCAGGCCATTAGTATGGAAAAACCACTGGAAACCCTTGGGTGGGTCAGTAAGTAGGTGGGTTGGAGTCTCAGGGAATCTCCAGGGCAGGGGGAACAGTATGAGATAGGTTGATGGAGTCTCAGATATGTTGCCTGCCCTGTGACTCTGTGTGGGGAGGGCTTGGAAAAGGAACAATAGCCTCTGCTGGTACATTTGCCTGGCAGAAATCTGCTCCTTCCATCAGCTGTCACCCTTATACTAGATAATTCAGCTCCTCCCTGAATGTCCCTGGTGCCTTTTGAGCTGCTGCTCCAGTGCTAGAGCCCAGGGCAAGTGAGTCTAAGTTGGTACAGGTCCTTTAAGAGGAATGCTTGGACCTCCAGAAGCCTGCAGTCTCCAGAAGCATTCAGCCACAGTCCCTGCTAGTTTTTACAGCCAAAAGTTATGGGGATTTCTCTTCCTGGCACTAGAATCCTAGACTGGGGGGTGGGGGTGGAGGGGTGCCTGCTGTGGGGCTGAGACCCCTTGCTCCTCAGAGGACACCTCACAGCTGAGATATCTCTCTGGATTTTTTTCTGCCACAGGTGGATGTGGGAACCGGGCTGTTCCAAGTCTCTACCTTTCCTACGGTCTTGATGTGGATTCTTGTTTATATACTCAGTTGTAGGACTTCTGTTCACCTAGATTTCAGGTAGTTGTGAAGAAGCTTGTTCTGTAGTTTAGTTGTGATTTTCATGTGGCTGTAAAGGAGGCAACTACCACATTTACGGATGCCATTATCTGACTGGAGGCATGACAATTCTTTAAAAAGACAGAAGAGTCATAGGTGAGCTAAGTGAAAGAGGGAAAATATACATGGATTCCAGATATAGATGTCAAGGCAGTTTCATCTTTATAAGTTCCTCTGGTAAAATGGTAGTATTTTCCTAGAGTTGTCTTTTTACTATTTTTAATTACTTTTGCTGTTACAGTTGTCCCAAAATTTTCCCTTGTTTCCCTCCACCAGCACCTCCACTCCCTCAGGCAATCCCCACACAGGCAAATCTTGTCATTTCCATGGGTCCTGCATATATGTTCTTTGGCTACTCTTATTCTCTATGGTGTACTTTATACCCCCACGGCTATTCTGCAACTACCAATTTGTACTTCTTAATCTCTTCACCTTTTCACCCATCTCCCCAATCTCCCCCCCCCCCAAATCTGGCAATCATCAAAACACTCAGTGTCTATGATTCTGTTTCTGTTCTGCTTGTTTGTTCATTTTGTTTTTTAGATTCAACTGTTGATAGATATGTATTTTTGCCATTTTATCATTCATAGTTTTGATCTTCTTCTTAGAGAACACCTTTTAACATTTCATATAATACTGGTTTGGTGAGGATGAACTTGTTTAGCTTTTTCTTGTCTGGGAAGCTCTTTATCTGTCCTTTGATTCTAAATGATAGCTTTGCTGGGTAAAGCAATCTTAGTTGTAGGTTCTTACTTTTCATCACTTTGAACATTTTTTGCCAATCCCTTTCAGCCTGCAAAGTTTCTTTTGAGAAATCAGCTGACAGTCTTATGGGGTATCCTTTGTAGGTAACTAACTGACTTTTTTTTTTTTGGTACTTTTAAGATTCTCTCTTTGTATTTAACCATTGGCATTTTAATTATGATGTGTCCTGCAGCAGGCCTCTTTGGGTTCATCTTGTTTGGGATTCTCTGTGCTTCCTGGACTTGTATGTCTATTTCCTTCACTAAGTCAGGGAAATTTTCTCTCATTATTTTTTCTAACAGTTTTCCAATTCCTTGCTCTTTCTCTTCTTCTGACACCCCTATGATTCGATTGTTGGTTTGCTTGAAGTTATCCCAGGGACTCCTTAAACGATTCTACTTTTATTGGATTCTTTTTTTCATCTTGCTATTCTGATTGGTTGTTTTTTGCTTCCTTATGGTCTGAACTGCTGATTTCATTTTCAGCTTCATCCACTCTACTGTGATTCCCTGTAATTTGTTCTTTATGTCAATATGTATCCTTTATTTTTTGACTGGACATTTTTTTATGCTGATGAGGTCCTCACTAAGTTCCCTGAGAATCCTTTTAACCAGTTGGAATTTTGCATTTAGTGGCTTCATTGCCTTCATTTTGTTCAGTTCTTTTTCAGAGTTTTGTTCTGTTCTTTCACTTGGGCTTTGTTTCTTTGTCTCCTCATTTTGGCAGCCTCCCTGTTTTTGTTTTTATATTAGGTATAGCTACTACATCTCCCAGGCTTGACAGAGTGACTTAATGTCTTAGGTGTCCTGTTGGGTCCAGTGGTACAGTCTCCCCTATTACCCAAACTGGGTATTAAAGGTGTGTCCACTGTGGGCTGGGTACATTCTCCTCTTGAGGTGAAACTTGATTGCTGTTGGCACATACAAGATCAGCTACCACCTGTGTTCTGTCCAGGGTTACACAGCATTAGCTACAAAGTGACCTATAGATGGCTGAGACTTGTGCTGAACTTGGCAGTGCCCAGGAGAGTTTTGATGATAGTGATGAACTTTCTTTTGGAATAATGCACATTGCATATATACATAAAATTGTATGCAATTGCAAGGGGTTCATGCAATCTAGAGTAAGAATCCTTGGGAAATATATCTTAAATAATAATAATAGGGGCTCATTAAGTGAACAATTATATTGGCCCAAGCTCTACTAGACAATTTCATATATAGGTAGTTTCATGTTGTTTAAGATGCAACAACAATCTTGCAAAATGGGTAGTATTACTTCCATTTTGCAAAAGAGGTAAATGAGGGTGAGAGACATTTTGTAATTTGCCTAAAGTAACACAGTAGTACATTTGGGATTGCAACTCAGGTACCTTTCCCTTGAGAGTCATTATTACCATTTTATATAAAGGAACACATTTTGCATATAATGCTTAATAAATGTTTGCACAGTGAATAAATGAAAGGCTTCCAGGTGGAAGATATTTTTTATTACTCTGCAAGGAATGCTTGGGTGGAACTTGTGTAGAGTGATGATTAATATCTGAGATTTCATTAATTAATTTACCCTACATTACTCGTCCTTTTCATTTTTCTTATAGTTTGTCTCTTCAAAAGAACTTATCACATGTGATCTCACATAACTTTCATCCTTACTCTATGAGGCAGATAAGACAACATAATTACTACTGTTTTAGAAGCAAGGGCACTCAAACAAAGGGATTAAGTGATTTGCCCACAGGCAGACAGTAAATTGTGAACAGAGCTCCGGGTCTCCTCTAGTCATTTAGTCCAACCAAATTCCTTCACCCATGATATTCTTAGAGCATCTCATTATGAAATGAGACATAGGACAATAAAAGGTGCATGATATATTTAAGAGTGTAAAGGACTATACAGCCCGCTTTGGCTGGCCAGATAAATGCAGGCATGTATTTAAGAACTCTAAATGAAAGAATTATTGATAATATGGATTCAGATCCTAATGTAAAGGAGTTCAGAGATGTATAATTAAACATTCTGATTCTTAGAAATGAAAAATATGACTTTTGAAGATTTATAGGGCTCAGTGATAATAAAGAATTCCATAGAAGCATCCCCACTGCCTTTTTCTCTCTGCTGTGCTAGAGTTCCTTCCAGGATTAGCAAAAATTCCTTTTTCTTCTTCCCTTTATTTATTAAAGCAAAGTACAGGGTTTAACAGGATACCTTAGTCCCAGTGCTCATATTAATCACTCTGTTTCATGTAGAATTTTAAAGTTTACAGAGTTCTTTCATATACATTGTCTTTGATTCCTTCCTTCCTTTTGTAAAAAAAAACTTTATTACTTCAGTTGCCCCAGGCAAGCCATAGGGTCTGTTGCTTTCCAGATCTGGGTGAGCAGGGTTACAAGCACATATTTTTTGAAAAGTTGTGTCATGAATAGTCCATTTCATTCCTTGGCTTGTCACATGGCTGTGTTCTTCTTTGAGAAAGGTATCTCATTACAGCTCCCCACTTTACTCCTACTTCCATTATTTTCTCTCTCCTTTTAAAAATTTAATCTTTATTGTATTTTTTTATATTACCCTTTAATCCCCTTTATATCCCTCTTCCCCTAGCAATCACCACACTGTTGTCCATGTCTTTGATTTCCAAACCACTCTGTTTGGTAGGCAGACCAGACCTCATTTATCCTTATTTTAGGAATGAAGAAATTGAGGTTCAGAGAGATTGAAAGAATTCTCTTAGCCACACAGCTCTATGTGGTAGATTCAGGGTTTAAGCCACGGGTATCAAACTCATTTCACCGGGGGACACATCAGCCTTGCAGTTGTCTTCAAAGGGCTGAAATAATTTTAGGACTGTATAAATGCAACTACTCCTTAACTGTTAAGGAGTTGAAATTACCATATTTTTCAGACCATAAGATGCACGTAGGTTTTAGAGGAGGAAAGTAAGAAAAAAATTTTTGAAGGAAAAAATGTGGTAAAATATTTAATAACATAAATAACATAATATTCACCAATGTAAATGTAAGCAGAACTCAACAGCAGCATTAACAATCATTATTCCTCCCAAATTGAGGGGGAAGGGGTGCATCTTATTGTCTCGGCCACCAACAGGCAGTGACCGCAGAACGTTGCAGATGGCTTGTTGACACATGAGAAAAACATACACAGAGACAACCAGGTCCTGTGGGGAAGTTGGAATGGAATGACCACTCTAGTGGGGAGCACCAGGCCACCCTCCCTAGGGGAGAGCACCCCAGGGGACAGAGCCCCGTTCTCCTGTCCCAGCAGGTTTTTATTGGGTCCATTTTCATAAGAATTCAGGTAAAGCTCATTTCTCATTGCCAGGAAGACAGTATCAAACAATACACAACAAGGAAGTCTAAGGGCCTATTTTGAGTTAAGGTCAATGAGATGTAAAAGACTTTAAGAAACAAACTTATTTCCTCCTTGGACCCTTCTCATTCAATGAGAGCATTCTAAACAAAGCAGGTTTCACAGGATCTTACATATTCTTTCTTAGGCCTGATCACCCGGGGAACCCACCCTTTCCAGCCCAGGGCGGCACCACCCTGTCATTGTTTCAAGCTTAGGTGGAGCAAGGGAAGTAAGGCAGCCAAGATACAAGGAGATTTTCTTGCAGACAATGAGCGCTCAGGCTTTGTCAAAGCCGAGGGGTGAGGATCCATCACCCCCTTTTGCTGTAGCCCCCAAAGTCCTTTTTGGGGGGCCTCCCACATGATCGTGCCTGTCTTAGGTTGTTCCCTCCTTGGGGAATCTTACCCGTCATTGGCTAACCGACCAAGCACTGGGGGCCAGGCAGAGTGAAGTAAAAGGAGCAGAAACTGTGCTCCTGCCAGGGAGATAAGCTTGTCTCCTTGGTGGCTTACTGTTCAAGGTCGTTCCCTCAGCCTTAGCCTTGGCAGAGGTTACAGCTTCTGATACCAGGCAAGGCGATTCCCAGCATCTTATAGTCTGAAAAGTATGGTACATTTGGCCCTTTGAAGGCAACTATGAGGCTGATGTGGCCCCTGGTGAAAATGAGTTTGACACCCCCTGGTTTAAGCCCACCAGTTTTTCTGCCTCCTCCCATTTACAGAGCTGAGACAAGAGAGTCCAACAACTACAAATTGGAAGATAGATGCTAAGGTGGTTTTTGTAGTTAGCAGCAGCCCTGAAACCTTTCAGGACAACTTAAATCTGTTTTTAGAGCTACCTTCAAATCTTGTTTCCTAGGACGGTGTGCTTACCTCTTCTGGTAGAGAGCAATCTGGTGTTCTTGTGTTCAGAACTTCTCTTAGGAAAGGTAAAGGGGAGAAATTGTTCTCATGACTATTCCAGGTGTTTTGGATGGATCCAGAAATTGTTTTCCGAGTTTGTTAAGTGCTCCCAGTGATTGAGATTTTGGCTGAAAATGCTTTTGGCTGTTCACTCAAGTGCAACTCTCCTACTTTTCCTCACTCAGCTTGTTTTTGCCAAGTGAGGGCCTAACCCATAGAGGTCTGCTGTTTGTTAAAGTGGGCCAGAAATGAAAGCAAAAAGTGACAACTATTCACACTTTCAGAGGTAAACCACACCCTATTCACTTTTTAAAGAAATCATTATGACAGCTGTATTTCTTTGTTGTATTATTTTTATAATAGCGTTATTAAGATATAATTCACATAGTATCAAATTGATCCACTTAAAGTGTACAATTCAGTTGTTTTAGTATATTCAGAGTTGTATAACCATTATCACCATCTAATTTTAGAATATTTTTATCAGTCCAAAAATTAAACCATTAACACTCATATCTCATACCTCTCTTTTAGCCCCTGGCAACCACTACTCTATTTCAGTTTTTACGGATTTACCTATTATAGACATTTCATATAAAAGGATTACACAACACATGGTCTCTGGTGACTGGCATCTTTCACATGGCATAATGTTTTCAAAGTTTATCAATGTTATAGCATGCATGATTCATGTTTTAACATGTATGTTATAGCATATATTGCCTCAGATACTAATTTGCTTTTAATCCATTGTATTGATATACCAAATTTTCTCTATTTGTTTATCAGCTGATGACCTTTTGTGTTGATTTTATTTTTGGTTACTTTGAATGCAGAGCTGGGCAAAAGAAACTTTAAAGTTGTGAGTATGCAAAACAGAGTTTATTTTTATATTAATATTATTGTATTATTTTTCCATAAGAACAACTGTAAACCTACTTTTGCCCCATGCTCTATTGGTACAATGAACATCTGTGTACAAGTTTTTGTGTGCACATATGCTTTTATTTCTCCTGGGTCATATGGTGACTCTTATGACTAACATAGAGCTTTGAGGAACTGTCAAACTGGTGTCCAAAGACACTGGACCCTTTTAAAATTTCACCAGCAGTGCACAAGGGTTTTAATTTCTTGAATGTAATTTTAAGCATTCTTTTTTTTTTCTCTTTTTAATTTTTGCTCTCCTAGTTGACCATTTGCCTGTCTGCTATAGAAAAATATCTATTGAAATTCTTAGTTCATTTTTTACTTTGGTTGTTTTCTTTTATATTGTTGATTTATAAAAGTTCTTTATATGTTCTTCAAGTAATATGATTTGCAAATATTTTCTCTCAGTCCATGGATGGTATTTTTGTTTTCATTGTAGTGTCCTTTGAAAAAAATGTTTGATATTTAATGAGTCTAATTTATCTCTTTTCCTTTAAGAAGACATTGCCTAACTCAAAGTCATAAGAAAATACTTCTATATTTTTCTCTAAGAGTTATAGCTCTTATTTTTAGGTCTATGATCCATCTTGAGTTAATTTTTATATATGGTATGTGGTAGGAGTTCAGCTTCATTCTTTTGCGTGGATAACAAATTTCTCCAGCACCATCCATTAAAAAGATTATTCTTTCCCTATTGCATAGTCTTGGTTGGCACCTTTGTCAAAAATTAATCATAACATTTGGGTTAATTTCTGAACTCTTAATTTTATTTCACTGACCTGTTGTCTATTTTTTTTGCCAGTACTATACCATCTTGATTTCTGTAGGTTTGTAGTAAGTTTTGAAGTTAAGATCTATAAATTCTTGAACTTGATTCTTGTTTAAGATTGTTTTGGCTATTTTGGGTCTCTTACATTTCCATATGAATTTTAGAATCAGTTTGTTAATTTCTTCAAAAGTAAACTGGAATTTCTACAGGGATTGCTTTGAATTAGTAGATACATTTAGTGAGTATTGGCATCACGACAACATTATATCTTCGAATCTATAAAGATGGATGACTGTGCATCTATTTACATTTTTTAAATTTCTTTAACAAAGTTTTATAGTTATTGGAATACAAGTCTTGCACTTATTTTTGTTAAATCTATTCCTAAGTGTTTAGTTTTTTTGATACTATTATAAATGGAATTTTCTTATTTTATTTTTGGGTTCTTCATTGCTAATGTTTAAAATGCAATTGATTTTTATATATTGATCTTATGTCTAGTGCTTTACTGACATAATTTATTCTAATAGGCTTTATTTTTCAGTGCATTCATGGAGATTTTCTGTATTAAACATCTCCAAAAAGAGTAAGTTTAAATTCTTCCTTTTCAATATGCATCCCCTTTACTTCCTTTTCTTGCCTAAATGGCCTACCTAGAACATTAAGTACTATGTTGAGTAGAGGTGGCAACAGTAGAAATTCTTGTTTTATTCCTGATCTTATATGAAAATTACTGTTTTTCACCATTAAGTATGATGTTAGTTGTGGTTTTTTTATGGATACCCTTTATCACACTGAAGAAGTTTCCATCTATTTCTAGTTTGTCCAATATTTTTACAATGTAAAGTATTGGATTTTGTTCATTTTTTCTGCATATATTGAGATGATCATGCCATTTTTGTCCTTTATTGTAATTACCTTGATTGATTTTTAGAAGTTAAACCAACATGCATTTCTAAAATAAATCTCACTTGGTGTATAGCCCTTTTATATGTAGCTAGAATTGGTTTGCTAGTGTTTTGTTGAGTTTTACCTCTTTATTCACAAAATATATTGGCCAATTGTTTAGTAGAATTTACCAATAAAGTTATTTGGGCCTGGGCTTTTTTGTGTAGGGGGAATGGAGGGGAATATTTAAGTTATGAATTCAGTTTCTTGCTACAGGTTACTCGGATTTTCTGTTCATTTTTGAGTCAATTTTAGCAGTTTTAATTTTTCTAGAAAATCTTCTGTTTTATCCAGGTTATCTAAGTTTTTTAGTGTATGGTGTTTCCTGGTATTCCCTTTTAATCATTTATTATTTATGGTTGATAGTTTCCCATTTTCACTCTTTTTCTGACTTGAATCTTCTTTCTTGGTTAGTATAGCCAAAGGTTGTCAATTTTGATGACCTTCTAAAGAACTAACTTTTGTTTTTATTAATTTTTAAAATTGCTTTTCTATTCTCTATTTCATTTCTTTTGCTCTACTCTTTATCATTATTTTTTTCTCCTTGTTTTGGGTGTAATTTGCTCTTATTTTTCTAGTTAATTAAAGAGGAATAGCATGTTCCATACATATCTTTTAGGTCTAGTTAGTTTATAGTATTGTTCAGGTCTTCTATTTGTTTGCTCATCTTCTAATTGTTTCATCAATTATTGACAGTGAGATACTGAAGTCCCTAAACTATTCCTCTTTATGTGTCTATTTCTCTTATCAGTTTTGTGAGTTTTTTGCTTCATGTATTTTAAGGTTCTGTTGTTAAGTACATGTGTTTATACATATTATATCTTCCTGATTGATCAGTGCTTTTATTATTATAAAATGTCCTTCCATGTACCTAGCAATCATTTTTATCTTAATGTATATTTTGTCTGATGTTAGTTTAGTCACTCTAGTCCTCTTTTGTTTACTATTTGCATGGTATATAATTTTCATTTTTTACATGCAACTTATTTGTGTCTGTGAATTTAAAGAGTGTCTTCTAAACAGCATACACTGAGATCATTTTCTAAAAACCATTATGTCAATCCCTTCCTTTTGATTAGAGTGTTTAATTGAATTATATTTAATGTAAGTTATGATAGGTAAAACATAATTATGGCTGATATTTTTCTATTTGTGTTCTATATATCTTGTGTCCTCTTTATTCCTTTCTTTCTACTTGTTTAATCTTTTGTGTTAAATAGGTATTTTCTAGCATGACAATTTAATTTACTTTTTTTTAACTATATATGTTTATATAGAGAGAGTCATTTTCTTAGTTGCTGCTTTGGAGATTACAATTTTCATTTTATCTTGAAATGATCTAGTTCATACTAATACCAACTTACTTTAACAGTATACAAAAACATTGCTGTATTAATGCTATATTCCCTCCTCCTTTCTGCTAATTTGTGTCATACAAATTACATCTTTACACACAAGCCTATCAATGCACACATATTTCTTTATGCTATTGTCTTTTAAATAAAAAAAGAGTTACACACAAAAATACATACATATATTCTTTTTTAAATCCTCACCTGAGGACATATTTATTGATTTTTAGAGAGAGGGGAAGGGAGGGAGAGAGAGAGAGAGATATTGATGTGAGAAACATTGATTGGTTGCCTCTCACATGCATCCCAACTGAGGATTGATCCTGCAACCTAGGCAGGTACCCTAACCAGAAATCGAACCCACAACCTTTCAGTTTATGAGACGACAGTCCAACCAACTGAGCCATACTGGCCAGAGCACAAATTAGTCTTTTATATTTACTAATGTAGTTGTCTTTACCGATGATCTTTTTCTCTTTGTGTGGATCTGAGTTACTGTCTAGTGTCTATTTATTTTGGACCAAAGGACTTCTTTTACTATTTCTTGTAGGGCTAGTTAAAAATATCTGTTTTTGTCTTTTACAATTTGAAGTTTCTTAATTTTCCTTCATTTTTGAATGATAATTTTGGTGTTTTTAGAAATTTGGGTTGACATTCCTTCTCTTTCAATACTTTGAATATGTCCTCAACCTACTGAGCTCCATGGTTACTATTGAGAAGTCAGCTGTTAATTTTAGTGAGGATCCCTTGAATATGATATTATTTTTCTCTTGCTATTTGAATAGTCTGTCTTTGTCTTTGGTTTTGATATTTTGACTATGTGGTGTTTAAGTGTGGATCTCTTTGAGTTTATATAATTGCAGTTATTGAGCTTCTTGGTTATATATATTAATGCTTTTCATCAAATTGAGAAGTTTTGGTGATTTTTTTTCTTCCAATATCATTCTATAACTTTTTCACCTCCTATTATGCATATCCTGATATGCTCGATGATGTCCTTCTTATATTTCACTAAGGCTCTGTTTGTTTTTCCCCTTCCTTTTTTTTCTGTTCTTCAGACTGAATAACCTCAATTAACTTATCTTTATGTTTGCTGATTCTTTTACTAGTCTGCTCAGTCTTCTATTGAAACCCTCTAGTGGATTTTTATTTCAGTTACTATACTTCTCTACTCCAGAATTTCTGTTAGCTTCTTTTTAATAATTTCTTTAACTTTACTAATATTTTATTTTGGTGAGGAATTGTTTTAATATTTTAATTTAATTTTCTAGACATTTCTTTTGTTCTTTGAATGTAATTATAGTAGCTTATTTAAAGTCTTTGTTCAGTGAGTCCAACATCTGGACTTCCTGAGGCATAAATTATATCACTGACTCTATTTCCTATGTGCATGGTTCATGCTTTCCTATGTCTTTGCATAAAGCTATATGTTTATTTATTAGTATTTTTAAATTTTTATTTTTAACTACAATTTATATTCAGTATAGTTCTGTATTATGTCAGGTGTACAGTGTAGTGGTTAGATAGTCATATATTTACAAAGTGTTCCCTCTGATGTTTCCAATAGGCACCTGACACCGTACACAATTATTATAATATTATTGACTCTCTTCCTTATGCCATACTTTTCATGCCATGACTATTTTGTGACTACCAAAAAAACTAGAATTTAAAATATTATTTGAAAACTCTTGAAATCAGATCTTGTCTTCTCCAGAGTTTCTTGTTGTTGCTATTGATTGTTGTTGTTTCTGTTTGTTTGCTAAGCAACTTTCTGGCATTAATTCTGTAAAATCTGTATTTATTGTTTATGAGCACTCAAGCAAGTGACTGCTCAGTTGACTTAGAAGTCAGTGAAGTTCTGTTTTTTAAAAATAAACTCTCCTTGGATTGTTGCAACCTTCAGTTAATTTTGAGTTCTGAAAAAGTTGGTTTTGGCAGGTGTGTCTGCTGTTTGCATTACTTTTATAAAGGAGTGGATTTTCTGAGGTCTTTACTTCACCATTCCAGAACTACTTCCTTTTGCATTATTCTCTATTCTCCTTCATCAAAGCTAATGGAAAAATATACTCCCTGATGATGCCTAGGCTACCTTCCTCACATCAATTTCTCCAGCAATGCTGTTGAAGTCTGTGGAGCTGAACATCAGATCGCGTTCTTAGGAATGGAGATTTTATTTTGAATTAATTTTTGAATGACAGTATTGAGTGTACTTTCTCTATACCGTTAGAAACATTAAACCTAAATATTCTTCCCTTCTTTTCTACTTCTCCTAATGTAAATATGTCTTCCTCAACCCTGCTGGATCATCTTATAGAGATAATAATAAAATCTAAATGTAGTCACTCTTTCCTACTTGTCAATAAGTTCATTATATGCTTTACTTGCATCATCATATTTGATGTTCACAATAACTTTATGTGGTTGTTACTTTTTAGTTCCGTTTTACAGAAGAGGAAACTGAAGTTGGAAAGGTCAAGCAATTTCTCCAAAGTCAACCAACAAGTAAGTAGAAAAGCTGGTGGTATTCAAACCAAGAAGTTTCATTGCAGAGACAAGTGCAGTGACTGCATTTGACTGATCTTTGCCTCACAGAGATATGAAGAAATAGGAGAATCTGGAAACAGACTCAATCTCTAAGGACATCCTGGTAGAAACATTTTTGGCACTGCAAGTGTATCTTCTTCATTTTTGCAGATCTTTCCTTCAGTATGGCTATGAGAAATCTTTGGAGCTGCTTTGTTAATTAAGATGACTAGTAACAGAGGGAAATCATAGACATCTGGACACATAGGCTCAAATAGATAATTAAATTAGTTTTGAGATTTAAATGTAAAGATGGAAGTAAGGATTTGTAATTTTAGAGTATTTCTGTTGGGTAGAATAATTATGATTTTTGGAAAAGAGAATTAAAATGTCAAGTATATACCTTTCATATAATAGATAATATACTAGATGAATGAATGAGAAATGTTTAATAAGGTGTTTATAGGGAATATTTAAAAAATCACTTAAAATCTAGGTATATATATTTTCTTGATTTTCTGATGTAATGATTATTAAAAAGAAGTACATTTTCCCTAGGAAAATGATGATTTTCTTAGTGATATTTATAATTGTAAATTTATCTACCTGGAATTGCAGTGTTACACATAACCATATTTAAATTTTTGACATAAAAATGTTGCAATCTATAAACCATATAAAATATTCATGTACATATGATATTATTTTTATCCACTTTAAGGAGATAAAGCTAATTTATATAGCTTGGAGAAACCATTAATTGAAACCTATTTACCAAGCTCAGGAAAGTAAAAAATACCTATGTAAATTTTATTTCTAACTAAAAATATGCATTCATTGATATTTAAACAAACATTTTTTCATTAGTGAGTGCATTGATGTCATGTAGTAGTATTTAATATTTTAAAGAGTGGCATTCCAAATTGAATGTTTTCTCCTATTGATGTTTTTCCTTACACTCGAAGGAAAAACCACATTCATTTTAAAGAGATTTTAAGTTCCAGTTTACAGATGAAAATATTAATACAATTTTTAAGGTATTTATTGGGGTTTAGCTAAGAAGCTCTTAAACAACTAATGGAAGAATACCAAAGAGTGAAAGAAATGTTCTGAAATATTTCTTCCGATTAGAGTTGCCGGACATTCCAGCGGCGGCAGCTGGTTTGTTGTTGGCAATCCTGTTCTTCAGCTTGGCCGACGTGCAAAGCAGAGGGAAGCAAACCTCGCAGCATGGCTGTGTGCTAGCACATCTGTTTTGGAAGTCCGGTGGGTGTGCATCCTGCAAGCAATGCACTCCAGTTCTTACGCTAATGCTTGAGTTGCTTGGTTTGCTCTCTCAGTCATGTGTCCCCAGACAGCTGTCCTGGCAGTGAGTAGAAAGGCCTGTGAGTACCTCTGCTGACCTTAGAACATAGGGTAGTTTACAGCATCCTTTCATAAAAGGACGATAATAGAAATCTGGCTGTGCAGAAGCAACGTTGCACAGCTGCCTCCCATCAGGGTTGCAGTCAGCTCATCTTGCTGGAAGATTAGCTGCTATAGACAGGCAGGTTATTGGATCGCACTTTCTGGTTTGCCCCTCTGCCAGGTGCTTCAGGTTTGCCTCATTTAGCCAGATTTAACCAGAGATTTTTCCTTTGGTTGTTCCACTAGCCTTTGAACACAAGGGACATGGATTTTGGAACAATAAAGCTTACTCCCTCAGCATTATGTCAATTGCAGGTGTTTTTCTGCTAAGCATTTCATGCCACGATAATTGGCATTCAGAGACATGAGTTCATAAAGGGAGGAAGTTATAGTGTAGTAGTTAGGATTATTAGCTGTGGAGTTAGGCCAATCTGGATTTCAATCCTGTTTCAACACTTATAAGCCCTGTGACTAGTTTTCTCATCTATAAAGTGGGATAATATTATCTTCCTCACAGATTGTAAAAAGTTTTAAGCTAGTTAATACATATAAAGGGTTTAACAGTGTCTGGCAGATAGAAATCGAATTTATTTTGGAAAGTTCTAACATGTTCTAATAATTTAACTAATGGCATTAACTGTTCGGGATGCATGTCCCTTTCTATCCAAACCTTTGGCTAATCAGAATACTCCATTCCAGATGACATTAATTATAATACATGTAAATCCGAGTTCCCGAGGTCTTGGTTATGGTGTCCTTTATTTCATCAGCAACTGTCTTTGTTTACTTGGGCTGCTATAACAAAATATCACACACTGAGTATCTTATAAACAATAAAAATTTGTCTTTTACTGTTCTAGAGGCTCGAAGTCTGCAGTCTGGGTGACAGCATGACTGAATGAGGGTCCCCCTTCTTACCTGCAGACTTGTCATTGTATTCTCACATGACAGAAGGGGCTAGAGAGCTCTATGGGGTCTTTTTTTATGAGAACACTTAGAAGGGTTCCACCCACATGACCTTATTACCTCCGAAACTCCCCACCTCCTAACACTATCACATTGGGTATTAAGATTCCAACATCCGCATTTTTGCAGGGGGTGAGGGGACACAAACATTCAGACCATGGCAATAACCATTTAGTCAATTTGTAATATATTTCCAGTTAGGTATTAGGAGACATACAAAAGAAACAGAGGATTGTTGGTGTTCTAGAAGATGTTGCAATCTCCTTTTAGCTTTGCATGAAAAGCCAGTTCATTTACTTTTAGCATTCTTTTGGTCTTGGAATTAGAACAGTACTATGATCTTACACTGGAGTTGAGGTGTTCAGATTCTCTTGGGGGCTTTTAATCATACAGTATAGAGCTTCCCCTAAAGATTTACCAGTAATTTTATACACATACCTAACAATATGGGCCTATCACTGTGGTTTATTCTGTAGCGAAGAGCATTAAAGTAACTTGTGGTATATCAAAATGTTTTCTGTTTCTAATAAAATATTCTGGCTAGTTATAGTCTCTTAATCTTCCTTCATATTGCATTTCTCTTTTAAGATTTTTTTGAAAACATTTTATTTCTTTATTTTTAGAGACAAGGGAAGGGAAGGAGAAAGAGGGAGAGAAACATCAATGTGTGGTTGCCTCTCGAGCACCTCCTACTGGGGACCTAGTTTGCAACCCAGGTATGTGCCCTGACTGGGATTCAAACTGGTGACCCTTTGGTCAGAAGGCCCACACTCTATCCACTGAGCTACACCAGCCAGGGCCATATTGCATTTCTAAAGTCACGGCAGTTATTTACTCTGCTGGATAGGTTGAATAATGAAATATAACCAGACACTGACTTTTTAAAAAATTGGCTAGCACATGGTATTAGCAATAGGAAAAAGAGGGGACAATATCTTCAGATATGTATTTTGTTCTGAGACATTACTAAGTTTTTATAATTTCTGATATTCAGTTTTTTTCTTTTCTTTTTGTTATGACTACAGTTTAGTTGGAAGGTGCTATGTGGTCTTAATGTTCATGAGCTTTCCACCCCCACCCCTCCACAACAGATATTTGAGTTGAAATTCTAAGGCCCGCTGTGATGGTGTTAGGAGATAAGGCCTTTGGGGAGTGACTAGGTTGTTAGGGTGAAGCCCTCAGAAACTGAAATAGTGTTCTTATTAAAGAGACTCCATGGAGCTCCCTCGCCCATTCTACCATGAAGAGAGACTGCAGCCTGGAAGAGGGCTTTCACCAGAACTTGACCATATTAGCACTCTGATCTTGGCCTTTCAGTCTCCAGAAATGTGAGACATAAATAAATTCTGCTGTTTATAAGTCCTTCAGTCTATGGTATTTTGTTATAGCAAGCTCAAATAGACTGAGACAATAGCCAAGTTTTTCAATAGTGAATGAATCAGGGTGAGAATTTCCAGAACAATGATGACTAGCTTTCCTAAACTAATGGGAAATTTGAAGCAATGACCAGGAAACTCCAGAATGTAGAGATGCTGTTAATTGAAAGTGAGGTTTTTTAGCTTGGCTTGAGTTTAGAGTTTATCTAGAGATATCCACGTGTACATATTCTACTATGTTTTGTGCTGTATAGGTTTGTGTTGGAAGGGGCAAGTTCTGCAATTCTTCATATGACTCTAAACCCCAAGCTACAAACTGAGCAAATTCTTGAATTGTCTGTAATTATGAATAAAGCTAATATCTATAATTCAACCCAAGAATCTTTTTCTTAAAATGCCTGCATAATAACAATAGCAATTATCTTTTGTTGATATGGAGTTTCCAAATGCTCTCCACCTACCTTACATTATTTTAAAATCAGGTTCATTTGATAGTGAAAATAAACCAGATTGGAAATTTAGACACAGAGAAATAAGTGACTTGGACTAGGTCACACAGCACATCAGTGGAGGACTCAAACTTAATTGTTTTTTCTGTAGGTTCAGATCTCTTTTCATTATGTAACCCAGCCCAATAACATCTAATTGACATATCACTTTCTGTGAGTTATGCTCCATTCAGAATATTACTGATAATCACATGTGTTTGTAGTAGACTTTAAAATGAACTTTTCTCTCAATTTGTCTTTTGCTTGGCTGGTACACAATTCACGATGGAGTCAGCTTATGTGCCATGTGGAATATAATGGTGACAAATCACATTCCATATTGCTAGGGTTTTTTTTTTTTATAGTTTACTTAAACTTCTTTGGCTATATATCTTTGAGAAATAGGAATTTTGACAAAACACTAGCAAAACACAAAAAATCTGTTAGATTTTCTGGTTCCTACATAAGTGATGCTTAGCAAGAATTTCAAGGTAAGAAATAGCATGCTAGTAACAAGTTATGGAAGCTAGAAAAGTACAGTAATAATTATATAAGTTAGCTTCTGAGGAATGGCTGTTTTTGTATATGTAAACTTCTAGATGACCCTTGCATAAAGTATATTCCACTTCGATATAACTTGACTGTGGCTTTTAATACCATGTACAAAGACAAGTTTAGGCTAAAAATGAATGGTTGTAACTTACAAAGGCTATAATGGGGAAACACACAGAGCCAACATACTGAAGTGTTTTCTGTTATTTATACCAAACAGTTATAGAAATTATATAGATGGAAGATATAATGACTTTAAATTATATACCTTTGATAATAGTCTTATTTAGTAAGCTTTATCCTTCACATGAATAGATCATTTTCCAGATGTGAGATGCAAAAAGAAAAAAAGAATCAAAAAGTTCTAATAGCTGTGAATTAGATAATACTTGGTGTAGCTGACATTCCACTTATTTTGAGGAAATATTCACTTTTCCTTTGTACTAATACAGGATTTTTTGCATGCCTTACATTCTCTTAGCCATCTTTCATCATTCGCGATAATGTGGCTTGTATTTTAAGTAATAAAATACCAGATACTTTACCCCTTCAAGTCCTTTTTATGAATGACTGCATAGCAAACTAGTAGGTGCTTGGAGACAGCTGAGAAATAGTAAATAGCTCTCATTTCCTATGAAACAGACAAGGAGCACTTCATTATAATGCTTGAATACTGTTCGACATATGCACTTATGAAAGAACATTTACAAACATGCAAAAGGAAAACAAAAATATTTTCTGTTCCTTTGCATTCCTTTTGAAAATGTGTGAATTTCTGTAGTCTTGCACTTAGGAATTTTTTAGTTATTCTAAAACAGCTCTTGAGATAAGTAAAGGGAGGATGTTCACACTTTCAGGCCTCCTTTATAGAAAGATGGAAGGAAAGCTGTTAACCAACTTGAGCACGTGTTTTCTTTTTTTCAATCATGAATCTACACTGCGCATGAATGCATTTATCATGTGAACTCAGAAGGCTCATGTGTATGTTTTCAGCTAAATATTTATGACATAGAGAATTGTAGAGTTAACAAGTAGCTAGTAAATTTGGATTTTGCAGACAACCAAAGTCAGTGTTAGCCAAGATCAAAAACAAAAACCAAAAATTCCCAGCTATTTAAATATGACAGAGAGCACACTTGATTTAGCCTTAACAACTTAAAATTGTAGACTCTTACCTGGTTTTCTTAGTTTTTGCAGAATCAAAATAAGCCTTCTATTTTCATTACAGGCTGTGCCTAAAGAAAATGACAAATGTAAGATTTAAAAAAATATTTTGCATATGAGAAAGGGAAGTTTAAAGACAAAATAAAAATTCTTGGCTCATAATAATTCCCTAAGAGTATCATGGATATGTTCTCAGTCAGCGAGTATCATTATCAAAGAAGCCTGGATCTCTGTGAGATAGGTGTCTCAGGTACAAATAACTGACAGAAATAGTAGTCTCTTTTCCTCACATGTCAGGCCTCAAAACCCAAGTGGCTCTTCTGCTTCTCTGTATGTAAAAATGTACGACCATCTCATGGCAAAATGCTTCCATTGCCCAGGGTACCACGTCAGGCACATATCAGAGCTTTATCTGTGGCATTTGCTATACTTCCTAGAACCCACCAAAGGTCTACAAAAAAGGGAAAATAACCTGAAGACAGTAGTTGTCATCAGCATTAACAAAGACAGACGATTTATCATTTCCTATTAGTGTTATCGAATGTCATTTCTCAGGAAATTGAGGGTTAAGTGACAGAGGAAAGAAAGAGTTTGGAGTAGGTGAGCGATGACCTACAGTAACACAGTGGTGAAAGGAAGGCCCAGCTCACCCCAGAGGGGGCAGCAGTGCTCTCGTCACTCCAAAGGTAATTGTAATTCTGTGCTTTCTGAGCTTTGACTTTCTCACCTATAAAGTTAGAGATTTGGATGGGGATCTCTGCAGTTCTTTCCAGGTTTAAAATTCTAGGATTCTAGAAGAGGCTACAGAGGACGAACGCACATGGAGATTATAATCAGGTTTTTAAGCAACTCTTTTTTTTTTAATCTTCCTGAAATAATCTTTTGAATGTAGTGGTCTTTTCAAATACCATATGATTTCACTCATATGTGGAATCTAATGAACAAACTAAACTAACAAGCAAAACAGAGAAATACTCATAGATGGAGAGCAGATGACAGTTAGTGGCGGGTTAAAGGGGTGGGTTGGAGGGATTGGCAAAAGGAAAAAGGACTCATGGACAAAAACGACCAGCAGTGTGGCGACTGCTGAGGGGAGGAAGTCTCTCTGACTCCCCTATAAATTCTTGCTTTGGCAGTAGTTGGACCTCATTGCTGCTTTTGCTGTTACTGTCATTCCCGTCAGATTGACTCCCTGTTGCATTGCTTAACTTTTCCAAATCTTCTGCACTTTCTTGAGCCCCTTACTTCACTCTCATCTTTCTCCAGTCTCTTCACTTTCATCTCCAACGTTGTAGATAGATTTGTGGTTATGCTGGAAACAGCCTAAATGCCCATCAGTAAATGATTGGATCAAAAAACAACGGAATATTCACATAATGGAATACTATGCAGCAGATAGAAAGAAGGAGCTCCTATCCTTTGTGACAGCATGGATGGAACTGGAGAGCATTATGCTAAGTGAAATAAGCCAGGCAGTGAAAGACAAATACCATATGATCTCACATACAAGTGGAATCTAATCAACAAAATAAACAAGCAAAATAGAAACAGAAACATGGAAATAAAGGACAAACTGACAGTGACTAGAGAAGAGGGGGGAGGGGAAAACAAGGGAAAGAAGGAGAAGGGTCGTGTCAATGAACATGTATATAAAAGACCCATAGACAAGGACAAAGGGGAGGGACAGAGGATTGAATGTGGGTGGGGGTGGGTAAGACTAGGGACAGCAATTGGGGGAAATGGGAACAAATGTAACAGGACATCAATAAAGACAATTTAAAAAATGATCTGTGATTACTATAATGTATAATGAGAATTTAAGCTTTGCAATTCTCTACCTTAATATTTCTTTTACTTTCCCATTTTTCATGGGCACACTTCCTTCTTCTTGCTTTCTAAATGGTGATGCTTCCCAAAATTGTGTCTTCCACTGTCTTCTATTAATTTGCTTTTTTGTAATCCTGTGTTTTCCATGATTTTATCATCTCCATACTTATGATTTTCAAATCTACATCTAGCTCTGAATTCTCAAATCGATTCCATCTTTACCTTTAAAATTATTATTTGGAAATCTCCACTTAGTTGTGCTTTACTCACTGCAAACTCTTCACGTTATCTTCTCTTCACTACCTTGTTTCTGATATAAGTGAGAGTTCTTGCTACATGGTTGCTAGACTTACTCCTAGAGCTCCATTCTGTTCATGTCCTTCCTATTGCTGATTCTGCATTTACACTTTCTCAGCCTCAGTTTCCTCATGTTGCTGTGTAGTAAATGTTTGGACCGTGGTGATTAAAGTATAAACTCACATTTAATAGGCCATATTTGGCGCCTGGTCTAATGGGCATTTACTGAGAGACTTTTCTTTAGTTAAGCACCTCTGTTCACTCTGTATTGTTTACAAAACAGAGCCAGTGCTTCTAAGCCTGACATGCAAACTCTTATAAAATTGTCCCCTTAAAATGCTTCACTTTTTTTATTTTTAATCTTTTTTATTTCTGTATCTGAAAGTTGATTCTTTGTCATCTATATCAGTTGAAATACTAATCACCTTTAGAGACTTAAGTAATTTTTCTTCCATGAAAATCTCCTTAATGCTCACACTTAGATTTCCCCTTTCCCTTCCTTCTCAACCCATTCTCCATAATTTATAAATTGTGCCTTACATTATAGATGTAGGTAAGGATGACATCTTTCTGTTAGAGTTTTACAAATTCATTTTGAGGGATAGCCTTATTCTTAACTATTTGTATAGCTTTCACAGTGCTTCACAGAGGATTTTCTCCATAGCAGAGCCTCAAAAATATTTATTAAATAACTTTCAATAGATAATCAGTATGTCTTGTTTATACTTTCAGATTCTCAAATGCTTTAGTGGGAAGAAGTGATTGTGAAATATGATAGAGTCATGGGTCATGACATTGTACAAATATGCTAAAACTACATTTGATTAGATCAAGTAATAGTCTGTTAGAAAAGGCATATATGGTTTGTTCACTTTATGTGGCATTCGGAGAATGGGACCAGGCCTAGACTAAACATTCTCATAATCTTTCATTGACCTTCCTGGAGATAGACTGTTCAGACTTTGCCATCTCTAATTATTGTAATTTTGTACTTAGAATGCATGTGTTGCATGGAAATCTGCCTTGTCTGCACTATGTCCCCATGCCCTGCTGGCAGGCACTGTAGGTAGTTGTTGAGGTTCCATTTTGCAAAGGCTGCAGTTAAACTCAAAGCCATTTTGAAGAGAATTCTTGAGACTGCCCAGTTAAAGTGAACGGGGATTAAAGCAATTAAAATAATTGATTCATGAAAACAGATTTTTAAAAAACCCCATAATATAACACCATCATTAACTGAGGACAAGAGGACAGGGGCTATGGCGGTAGGGATGGGAAACCTATGAAGAAGTGAAGAACTCTCTACTCTTAAGCTATCTTTTTCTGTGTATATATGGCCTTATAATTCCTAAAGCCCTTTAAACATTGCCATATCCTTGGTTGGGAGAAAACTGATATAATGGAAAGAATGTTTACTTTGGCATCAGAGGAGCTAGGCGTAAATTTTGACTCTTGTATTTTGTGTGACCTTAGACTAGTCACTTAACATCTCTGGTGCCTTAGTTTCTGTCTGTAAAATGAAGCTACTAGAATCTGCCTCCTATGCTTGTAATGATTAACATAGAATAAGGTCATAAAACACTTCCCAAATTGTAAAGTGTTTTGTAAGTAATAACTCAAAGAAGGGGTGATGATGACTCCTGAAACTTGGAGAATGTTTGAAGCTTTTAATCCTCACCTGAAACTTTCTGCTCCTTTTCTTGTATCTGGAACTCTTCATTTACTCTTTCATCCTTTGAGTCCTAATTTTGAGAGTCTCATGCTCTACTGACTGAACTAGCCAGTCTTCGAGTCCTAATTTTAAACATCCTGACTTCACAGAGAGGCCTCCTTTGGTAATGATATTAGTTTTTCTAGGGGTGCTATTACAAGTGCCCCACATTGAGTGACTTAAACAACAAAAATTTATTTTCTCACAGTTCTAGAGTCCAGGAGTCTAAGATCAAAGTGCTGGCAGAGTTGATTTCTTTAGAAGTCCTGTCTCCTGGGCTTGTAGACGGCTGTCTTTTTCAGATGTCTTTACATTCTCTTCTCTCTGTGTCTGATTTTGTCCTAATCTCTCTTCTGGTAAGGAAACCAGTCGTATTGGATTAGACCCCCACCCATATGACCTTATTTTACAATCACATTTGAATCCACATATGAATTTGGGGAGGGGGGTCATAATTAGACCATAAGAAATACCTTACCAAAAGAAGTCCCCACATTTTCTATTCACTTTATAGTGCTTATTTTAAATTATTTATTTGTTTACTGTTTTTGTCTGACTTTGTCACTTAATGTAAACTTAATGAAGGCAAGGACTAGATGTTATTCCTTTTGTATCCTAAGCCTCCAGCAAAGTGTCTTGCACATGGTAAGTATCCCGTTTGTTTACTTAATAACCACGTGACTTGGGAGAAATTATTTAACGTCTCTGTGCCTCAGTTTACTTAGTAAGGTGGAGATCTTGAGATCAGCAACTTCCTATTATGAGTATAATTTTTCAGTACTTAGAACAGTATCTGGCACACAGAAAATGCTCAGTAAATGTTAGTCATTATTTTTATTTTTCCACACACTTGCTGAAACGGAATGAATGAATCAAGTGCCTTTTAAAAAATTTTAGGACTTTTGTATTTTTAATTGATTTTCATGTAGCAACCTACTCAAAAAAAGATTTTTTTTCGTTAAGCCATATCCTTCACTGAACACAGAAGCAACCATAAAATGCCTCAGGTGCTGGAAGGATTGTAATTCTAACTGCATCTCCAGTGAATTCTTTCCAGTTGCTTTGACTGCGTGCATTTGGGTCTCTTTGGAGGGTGTGTCTTTGTATAGTTGCATTGAATGATAGTTTTTGTGTGTCTGTGTCTTTTTATTCAGAGTTAACTGGGGATAGGAAAACAAGAATGTCTACAAGATAAAATGACCCTGGATTCTAGGAGAACTGGAGTTCAAAAGTGTAGCCCCAGCAGAAGAGACATGAGTTCATGGAAGTTGGGACCCAGAGAGCTACTGAGCAAAGAGCCAAAGGAACTGGTTCAAGAGGATGGATGAGCTGAGCCCCAGAGCCTGAAAACAGCTCTTTTTTCCTTTGGATGTCTTGCCTATCTTAGGGGAAGACACAGCTGAAAGCTCAGAGAATTTATGGGCTTCTTACTAGGACTTGGATCAGGTATGCCTGTATGTATACTTGCCAGGGTGGATGTATCCAGACTGAGAGATCTGAAAATGATCTAATCAGTTCAGAGATGCTTCCTGCTTATAGAGTCCAATGTCAATCTTCGTTCTTATAGGAAAATGAACTTACTTCACAGAAGATTTTCCTGAAAGTATGCTAGAATATTTTATTTATACAAGCATTCAAGAAGGAATGAATTAGTAATAGTGGCTAATATAGAGAGCACTTACAATGTGTCAGGCTGGTGCCTGACACTTTAGCTGTGTTATCACCTATCACATGTCTATGAGGTAGATGATGTGTCATTCCCAGTTAAGCAGAAAGGAACTGAGCTTAGAGAAATTAAGCTGACCAAGCTTACACAGTTTATAAGGGGTAGAGCAGGCTAGATATTAGGATAGTTCACAAACCTCTGCACTTGGTTTATCTTCCTATTAGCATTTATTGTTTATGTTTCTTGTGCTGTATGTGTTAAATGGTATATGCAAGTTATAGCTTTAAATATTGGAAACTTTTTTTGTGTGTGTTAGATCTTTTGACTTCCTATTTTTCAGCCTGAGGCTTAGAGAGGTTTGTTTGGGGAGATAGAATCATAATAAGCAAGAGTTCCAAACCTTTGAGTAAAAGCAGCAATGGCAAGAATTTTGTCTTACTGTCACAACCCTGCTTATAACTGATGTAATTTTAATATTTGTAGTCCAGATGTAGTTAAAAAAATACAGTGCAGTTACCATAAATAGAAGGAGGAGGATCTGCGGATTCAGTGGTGGTAAATATCATACAGTTTTATTCAGTGGGAAGCATGGAGGCTTCCACTCAGGAATGCTCCCCACGCTAACACAGCATCTGTGCCTCTGAAGCCAGTTCTTTCTGACACTGGACAGCTTCTTGTTTGGACAGTGCTGGCACCAAACACCAGGACGGGAATGACTCTTGGCAGCACCTTTCTTTGAAAGGAATAGGGTGGTAAAAAAAAATACATATGTAAAACAGAAATTTGGCAAATGGACTATCCAATTCTTAGCATCACTACAAATTCATTCTTGTTAAAATAAAAGTTAAGACATATAGCTTTCCCCTTCATTTCTCCTAGGATAATCTCTGAATTCCCATGTTGAGTAGAAAGTGGTAAAATATCAACATCCCTACGAATCACTCTCCTACCCCAATAAACCCTGAAACTCAACCTCAGAATTCTGTAGTTGCAGGCCCACCACAACTGTGTGTCTTTTAACACATGACAGTATCCATGCGCACTAGTGCTGCATGCTCCTTCTCTCCAGAGGTTGTAAATAATCCTGCACAATATATGTGGCTTTAAAAAAACCCCGCTGAAGTAGACAAAAAGCTTTGGAGAAAAAAAAAGTATCTGCCTCCCACAACCCCCTTCATGAACTCTCTAGTCTGATTATTGGACCTGAGATAAGTAAAATGCAAGCATGTTTGCTCTTAATTAAAGCTCTTTTCATGATGTACCCAGAGCCACCACTTCAGAGTGTGCACACCAGATGAGATGAAGAGTAAGCATTCTGGTTTACTCTCTCGGAGATTATCTATGCATTTTTGTTTTGAGAAGTTGATCTTAGGAACTTAAACAAGAATCCTTAACACTTAGGAGGAAAGTATGTGTGTTTGTTAATTATTCTTGTGTATTTGTGTTTGCGTAGCAAGGGCTTCACAAAGAAACTGCCATGTGGGTTAGGAGTGAGGGAGGGGATAAGAGTGTGTCCTCACCTACAAAATATAAATGTGTGACTCTCACTCCTGAGTGTTCTTAGCACTCTCTCAGTTCTTCTAATTTTGTTATCAAAACACATGGCTTATGTTCCCAAGTAGAGTATAAATTCCTAGTCATATGTTTGTTGTGTGAATAAATAAAAACAAAAAAATGATAGTACTCATTCCTGAAAACAGGAAACCTCAACTGGATCTCATAAAACTTGAAAACAAATGCTTCATTCTGCTTTTTAGATATAGGAACAAATGAAGAGAAAAAACCCTGCTTGTCCAGATTTAGCCTCAAGAGCAATCAGTCAAACACAAATAAGTGAATCACACAGCATTAGAGCTTTGATTCTAGCCTACCTTCTATCATCTAGCCTACTTTCTATATTTATAATCTGTTGGTTTGACTTTGCTTTTTTATCCTTTTTGATTGTTAGTTTTATCTGTTTTTTTTTCTGTTTCTTAAAAAAATATTTTATTGTTTATGCTATTACAGTTGTCCCAATTTTTGCCCTTTACCCCCCTCCACCCACCCTATTCCCTACTTCTGTAGTCAATCCCCACACCATTATCCATGTCCATGGGTCCTTCATATATGTTCTAATATAGAATTAATCCCTTTCCTTTCAATCAGTCCCTACCTTCCCCCTCCCTTCTTACAGCTGTCAGTCTGTTCCATGTTTCCATGTCTCTGGTACTATTTTGCTCATTAGTTTATTTTGTTCATTACATTACACTTATAAGTGAGATCATATGGTATTTTTCTTTATCTGACTGGCTTATTTTACTTAGCATAATAGTATCCAGTTCCATCCATGCTGTTGCAAAAGGTAGGAATTCCTTCTTTTTTACTTCCGCATAATATTTCATTGTGTGAATGTGCCACAGTTTTTTATCCACTCATCTACTGATGGTTACTTAGGCTATTTCAAAATCTAGGCCTATAGACATATACAAAAATGCTCCTCATCACTAGCCATCAAGGGGTTCAAATTAAAACCACAGTGAGATACCATTTCACACCTGTCAGAATGGCCATCATTAATACATCTATAAACAACAAGTGCTGGAGAGGTTGTGAAGAAAAGGGAGCCCTGGTGCACTGTTGGTGGGAATGCAGACTGATATAGCCACTGTGGAAAACAATATGCAATTTCCTAAAAAAATTAAAAATGGAACTTTCTTTTGACCCAGTGATTGCACAGCTGGGAATATACCCTGAGAATCCTGAAACACCAATTCAAAAGAATTTATTCAGTCCTATGTTCATAGCAGTGCTATTTACAGTTTCCTTATCTGTACTAATGTGAAACAACTTTTAGGCATTGTGCAAAATCCTTCATTCATTAGCCCTATTAATCTTTACAACAATACCATGAAACAGATATTATTTCCTCTACACAGACAAGGAAAGTGAGGTTTAGAGAGGCTAGGTAACTTGTCCAACTTGATACAACTAGCAGAAGAGTTAGCATCAGACTCATGATATTCTGACTCCTGTGCCCAAGTGGTTAGCCCCGGACACTCATAAGGACTGACTAAGGTAATGGTTACATGGTAGGGGCTTAGCAAATAACTTAAATTCAACAAATATTTATGAATGCTTTTACTCTATGCCATGTACAATTTTATGCTTTTAGGCTGTAGCAATCAATAATAAAGATAAATTCCATGGTCTTATGAAACTTAGAATGAGGAAGACAGATATTAAAAAAATTTGATATTCCATGTTATGATGACTACTATGAAAATAAAATGAGGCAAAGTGAGAAACAGAAAGTGATGGAGATGGGACTACTTTCAAGACTTCTCTGATAAAGTGACATTTGAGCAGATACTGGAACAAAGTGAAGGGGAAGGTGCATAGAAATAATTAAGAATGTTTCAAACAGAGAGACAAGTAAGTGCAAAGCCTTGAAGTAGTCAAGGAGCTCTCTGTCTGGCTAGAGTGGAGTGAGCCGCGGGGGAATAGTGGGAGATGAAATCAGGGAAATAGGAGCGACATCATGAAGGGCCTTGCAGACCACAGTAAGAACTTCATATTTTATTCTGAGTGAGATGGGAGCTATTATAGGGTGTTTTTAAGCAGAGGAATGACACTATGTGGTGTAAATTGTGAAATAAGGAATGCTCTGGCTGCTTATTTGATTGGAGGATATATTATTAAACTGAAGGCAGGATGAAAGGAGAGCTACTAGGACTTGTTTATGGATTAGGTGAGACTGGGTGTGGTGGAGGAAGGTGTCAAAGAAGGTTTTGGCTTGAGCAACTGAAAAAAATGAAGTTGCCATTTATAGAGTTAAGGAAGGGTGGAGGTAGGGGGTCGAAATAGGAAAACCAGATTTCAGGTTGGGAAATGTTATATATGAGATACTTACTCAGCATCCAAATAAGGAAATCTGGTGGGCAGTTGGATACACAAATCTAGAATTCAAGAAAGAGATTGGAGTTAGAAATGTATATTTAGAAGCTGTTAGTCCATATCTGGTATTTAAAGCATGGAGCAGGATAAGATCACTAGAAAGTGGGGTTAGCTAAAGGACAGAGAAAGCTGAGACCCAGGCATTCTAGTAAAAGTTCTGCAAGGTGAGAAGAAACCAGGAGAGAAGATGGAAAGAACTGAGGAGAAGAAGAAGGAAGAGCAGAGGGAAGACTGAGAGAGTGTTGTTATGGTTGCCAAGTGAAGAAAATAAGTCAAAAAGGAAAAGGTAATCAACTGTGTCAAACGCTGCTCACAGGACAAAAAGATAAGGATTGGATTTAGCAATGAGGAGGGCACTAGGAATCTTGAGAAAAGCAATTTTCAACAATCTGTTGAGAAAAAAACCTCATTCATGCGGTTTCAAGAGAGATTGGAAGAAGAAATAAAGATAGTGAGTATAGACAGGATTTTGAAGATTTTTGATTGAATGGAAACATAAGAATTGGATGATACCTAGAGGAAAATGTGGCACACAGGAGAGTTGCTTTTTAAGATAAATCGTATTATAGCAGATTTGGGACTAGTTCTGCAGAGGGAACAAAATAAATGATCAGGAGAGAGGGAATAGTTCTTGTCATTTTACTGATTCATTATCACTGCTACTAATTATTTCTGCTACTGTACAATGAAACCTAATATTTAAAATTCACATCCAAAAACTTTATAAATCCCTCAATTATATCGATAGCCAATGTTTATTGTTTACTGCATGACTGGGATTATTTCAAACACTTTCAGTTGTCATTATCTCCCATAATCCTTTCAATGTCTCTATTATCACCTCCATTTAACGTGAGAGCACACGACTTAGCAAGCAGAGTTGAGAATTTGCCAAGGATCACACACAGCTGGGTTTAAACCCAAAGCCCTGTTGACTGCCCTCAGAGTTGGCTGTTAATCTTTGTTAAACTGCCTCTAGTCAACTGCTTATTTGCTTCACTCAGGAAGCATATTAGACTTTTTCATATTAGACTTGTAGAGATTTCAACAAATGACTTCCTAGTTATTCCAAAGTCAGCAAGAAATTTTATATCTTAGTGAAGGTATGGTCTTTACGCAGATTTTCCAGTTCCTGCACCTTACTTTTCACTGGAACACAACTATGAATCTGAAATCTCTGCGAATGACATTGGGCATTATATAAGTGAAGGGATCATTTTAGGACAGCAGCACAAGTGGTCCCTTATTCTCATGGGTATTTTTAAGACCAGCATATAGGGAAATATTAAAAATCTCTCACCAAATTTTGTGGCCTTGGCAGAATTTTCAATATTTATGAGTTTCAGTTTTCCTGTCAATAAAAAGGAGATACTGTGTACCTTGTGGGACTGTAGCAAGAACTGCATACACCTGAGGGATAACATGTGCAATTGCTTTGCACAGTGCCTGACGTAGAGTAAGTAAGCACTTAATAATGCTGACTATTGTTTTTCTTTTCTCAGTAAGCTTGGAAAAGGCAGTTCTTCATTCCCAACTAAATTCCAGGGAGCTTTGTGAAACTTACAGGGCCAAAGGAATTGCTTAGCTGGAAGAAAATACGTGGGGACTGACAGGAAACTACATTTAGAATGCTGAGTTGTGAAGAGACTGTCTCATGCTCCAGTTCTCCTCAGCCCAGGTTCAGCTGGGCACCACGTGAAGCACGTCCTTCCTGTCGGGGTAGCTCACCTAGACAGCTGGTTCAGTTTATCTCATAAAGTCAACATCTTCATGAAATAAACATTTTGAAATTGTGCTATATTGTCAATGACCTAATCCCAGTGTTATTTAAACTTCCTACAGCAGTAGGATCCCTTCTTATGAATAACGCTGTAGACAGAATCTGAAAACGAGGAAAAGGTAAAGGCGTGTTGCTTTGATTGAAGCTGTTAGGAGTCAAGGCCCAGCTCAGCCTTCAGCCCCCTCCTTCGCAGTTTCCCCCCCTCACCACCTCAAGTAGTTCCTGAGGCACAGCAGCACCACTTTAGGGTTCTGTGGCATCTAGTTTGAAAATCACTGGCCTAAACTATCTGGCCACTAAGAACATCAGAAAATTCATCTTTCAGTAGTATTTATCAATCCCACACTATATTTAGGCATTGTGCTAAGTGATAATAGGGAGACTATGGTGAATAAATCAAGCCCGGCCTCAAATTACGTTGGTTTTAACTACAGGGAAATTTATTGTATCAAGTGGCTGTAAGTCCAGAAAGAGAGACTGTGGAAGGCAGTATAATGGCTCCCCAAAGGTGCCCATGTCCTAATTCCTTACATCCGTGAATATGTTATATTAAATGGCAAAGGGACATTAAAGTCACTAATAAAGTGATTTTAAAATAGAGAGATTATCTTGGGTTATCTGGGTGGGCCCAGTGTAACCACAAAAGCCTTTAAAAGTGGAACAGGGAGGCAAAAGAGTGGTGGATCAGAAGTAAGTGATTCTGTGCGAGAAGAACTGGATGTACCATTGCTGGCTTTGAAGATGGAAGAAGGTCATGAGCCAAGGAATGTGGGTGGTTTCTAGAATCTGGAAAAGATAAGGAAATGGATTCTTCCCTAAAGTCATCAGAAAGAAATTCAGGCCATCGGACGCCTTGGTTTTATTTCTGTGAAACCCATTTTGGACCTCTGTCCTCTAGAACTGTAAGATAGAGATTTGTTTTTGTTTAAACCACCAATTTTGTAGTAATTTGTTATAGTAGTAAAATATAGTAGCTTTCAGGGTTTGTTAATTCAGCAACTCAAAAAGTCATGAAGGACACAAAGTAAGACATGTAGACCAATAGAATGGAATTGAGATTCTTGAAGTAAATTAATATATTTAAAGCCAATTGATTTTTGATATGGATACCAAATGCATTCAATGGGGAAAGAATATTCTTTTTGACCGACGTTCTGGGACAAACCAGATTTCCATGCACAAATGAATGAAGTTGAATTTCTAGCTTATACCATAGATGAAAATTAACTTAAATTGGGACAGCAACCTACACATAACAGCTAAAGCCATAAAACTCTTAGAAGCAAACATAGAGGTAATCTTGATGATCTTGGAATTGACAACAGATTCTTAGATGTGATACCAAAACCAAGAAGAATGAAAGAAGAAATAGCTAAATTAGATCTCATAAAAATTAAAGACATTTGAGCATCAAAGAACATTGTTAGGAAAGGGAAAAGACAACCTATGAAATATTTGTAAAGCATATCTGTGATAAAAATCTATATCCAGAATAAATAAAGAACTACTATAACTCAACAACAAAAAAAGACAACCAAATTAAAATATAGGCAAGGGCTTGAGAAGACATTTCTCTAAAGAAGAGGTACAAATGACTAGTAAGTACATGAAAACATGCTCAGCATCATTGGACACTAAGGAAATACAAACAAAAATACCTATTGGCATGACTAAAATAATAATTTTTAAAGATGAAATAATGAATATTGGCAAGGAGAAATTGGAACCCTCCTATGTTGCTAGTGGGAATGTAAAATGCAGCTGCTGTGGAAAACAGCTTGCCAGTTCCTCGAAAAGCTGGACACAGAATTACATCGAGCCAGCAATTTCATTCTTAGGTTATAACCAAAAAAATGGAAAGCAGGGACTCAGACACTTGAATGTCAGTGTTCACAACAGCCAAAGGGTGCAAATAACTTGTGTCCATCAACAGATGAATGGATAAATAAATGTATGTAGGTGCAATGGAATATTATTCAACAATAAAAAAAAATAAAGTTCTAATACACTGAAGTTCTAAAGAATTTTTTTACAATAAACATTTATTAAGTTGTGATTATAACAATATTTTAATTTTCTTCTGAAGTCAATTTACAAATATCGCTATATAACACCAATGCCATTGATTTAATAAGTAAGAGGAATGTATTAGTTTGAAAATGAAATAAACTTTATACATTTATGTCTATATGTGATATTTGTAAAATCAGTTTTACAGGGCTCATAAAACTAATGTGAACACATAACACACACAACCACATTCAAATCTGATGTACTTTATTAAATTTCAAGTTAAATATTATGTAAAGTTTATAACCTGATATACAAGATATGAACGAAGTCATGAATACACTGTTGAAAATGGGTACCATACGTTACAAACTGTTAGGAACCGCCCTGCCTGGTTTTAGAAGCTGTAACCCCTCCATGACTAAGGCTGAGGGAGCGACCTTGGACCATAAGCCCCTAAGGAGACGAAAGCTTATCTCCCTGGCAGGAGCACAGCTTCTGCTCTTTTTACTTCATCCATAACTGGCCCCCAGTGCTTGGTCGATTAGCCAATGACAGGCAAGATTCCCCAAGGGGGGAATGACCTAAGACAGGCACAATCATGTGGGAGGCCCCCAAGGAAGGACTTTGGGGGCTACAGCAAAAGGGGGTGATGGACCCTCGCCCCTCAGCTTTGACAAAGCCTGAGTCCTCATTCTGTCTGCCACAAGTCTCTTAATCTCTTGGCTGCCTTACTTCCCCTGCCTGACTTAAGCCTGAAACAATGACAGAGGGTGGTGCAGCCCTGTGGTGCTGGAAAGGGCGGGTTTCCGGGCAATCAGGCCTAAGGAAGAATGTGTAAAATCCTGTGAGACCTGCTTTGTTTAGAATACTCGCAATTAAATGATAAGGGTCCAAGCAAGAAGTAAGTTTGTTCCTCGAAGTTTTATTGTTCTTTAGGTATCTGACTCTGACTCAAAATAGGCCCTCAGAGTACTTTGTTATTTATTGTTTGATCATTACTGCCCTGTATTCTTGTGCAAACGAACCTAATAAAAGCCCATTGAGGAACAGGCTCCTGGTCCTTCTCCTTTGAGAGATCGGCCACCTTTCTTCCCCAAGCAGATCATGTCTTGGTAGACTTATTCTCATCCGTGGCAGCCAGAGGGGGCAGTCTTGAAAACATTGTGCTAAGTAAAATAAGCTACATATAAAAGGACAAATATTGTATGATTCCACTTACATGGAATATCGAAAACAGGCAAATTTATAGAAATGAGGCAGATTAGAGGTTGCCTGGGGCTGGAGAGTAGAGTAAATGGGTGGTGTTGCTGAATGGGTTACAAAGTTTCTGTCTGGGCTGAGGCAAAAGTTTTGGAAATAGGTACTGCTTGTTGATGGTGGTAAAACATTGTGAATGTAGTCAATGCAAGTGAATAGTCCACTTAAAATGGAAAATTTTGTGTTATATGTATTTTTTAATCACCTCCTGAGTATTTGTTCATTGATTTTAGAGAGAGAGGGAGAAGGAGAGGAGGGGAGAGAGAGAGACAGAGAAACAGAGAGACATTGATTTGAGAAAAAAACATTGATCAGTGGCCTCCCATAGACACCTGACCAGAGATTGAACTGCATCGTTTTGCTGTATGGGATGACACTCCCACCAACGGAGCCACCTGGTCAGGGCATGTGTTATATGTGTTTTGCCACAATAATAAACATCATCAAGGACCCAGGTTTTTTTTCCCCCTTTTCTCTTTGTCACTCATAGCATCAGCGTGGTCTTCAGTCAGTTCTTCCTTCCTCATCCTTCTTCCTCAGACAACAAAAACTGCAACTGAGTTATGAGACCACTAGAACCATAGCAGGGCGAGATGAATGATATTAACGTGCAGATCACCAGGATGATGCAGCCAAAAATAGTGACGTCAAGAAAAGTTGGATTTTAATCTTCAAATACACATTGGTGTCAGCGTAAGTCCATCTGAAAGACAGCAGGGCAGGAAACCTCAGGCCTTCCCGGGCCCCGCCTGAGTTGTGCAATGGTAGTTGTACTATGAGTTTAGTGAGTGTTAGGCACCAGCTCTGGGAAACTCTTCATTTGTTAAATGGTCCTGGGAAAGATTATAGAGATTTTATAGCTTTATCCTGAATAAAATAAGGAATTATTTTAGGATTCAAAAAAGAGAGCCATGGTTCAAAAGGGCCCATTTAAAGGCAGGTACAGAAACCAAACTGGCATTCAGGAGAGAATTAGGAGCGATGTTGTGGGTGAGGCAGACCTGCAGCCAGCGAAGGGGGATGGGGTTGAAGGAGCCTACTAAGGGAAGAATTGGGTTCAGGTAACAGGCACAGCCTTAGGAGAGACTGATAGCTAGGGAATCAGTCTGTTGTCTTCCTCCCATCAGGTACCTGGGAGCCTTGGTCTGCTTTTTCAATCTTGCTGCCTGCCTGCAGCCCCTCTGGGCATCCTGTTTACAACCAAAACCTCCCACGGGTGACAGTTATCCTGAGACATGATACAATATTTATGGGGCAGTGTCCAAGGGGAGGGCCTGGTCTTCACAATCTTTGTTTTCTAGAACTTAGCACTGTGGTCTTTACCTGAGTGGATATTTGTTATTTTTACTGTTGCTAATAAAGATAAGGATATGATGAGCCCTTTCAGTCTCACTGAATAAGATATTTTTATGACAAATAATTAAGGAAGACAGTGAAGTTATATGTAAAAAGAAAATCATCTTTTGTGAAGTTTGGAATTTTGGGGCCCACAGAATATACTATATTGTTAGCCTCATCTCTTGGGCTGAATGTGGGGACTGGGGTCACATTTATAATTAGTGGGCGGTCTCAGGGGGGCGTAGGATTGGAAAGGCTGGGGTAGGGGTCTGAAGCCAATTCAGGAAGTCCGTCAAAAGAAGGTTGATATCTAGGCAAGCCAAGTCTCAGGAAAGACTGGGTTCCCAGAATTGAGATATTATATGCTACCAACAAAGACGCAAGCATGCTCAAAGAACTTGGATTTAAGCAAGTCTGAAATATAAACAGAAGGCTGCCTTTTGCTTCCTCTCTAGCCTCAAGCTGACTTTTATAGCCTTTGTTGTTTTTCCTTATGGTTTCAAATTCTGGCAGTTTCCACTGTAAGCAAAGGTTCTGATGGGCAGGGTTGGAATGGATTCATTTAATGGTTCAGACACAAAGTCACGATGATTAGAGGCCAGAATGGTATATCCTCAGATTGATGAGGGCCTTCGGGACCTCTGGAACATATAATTCAGAAGTTTGATCATCTAGTGTTACTTGAGAGCTATGATAATGTCTGAGTCTTAATCCTTTCAAGCAGGATCCCTATTACCCATATGGTACCTTTGACTGGATTAGAAAAAGGTGTCCTGTCCACTGGTGATGCAAGTCTCGAGCCAAGGCATAAAGCTTGCTGAGCAGAGTTCAGGCTGGATGTCAGCCTACATGCACGGTTTTGGGCGGACATCTACATGCGGTGAGCAAACTGGGCAGTCGCACAGGATAGCTGCTTGTCCTTACAGAAAGTATGTGAACTTGACCAGGATTAGCAGGTTTTGCTTACCTCAGTGCAGGACAGAATGTCAAGAACATCAATAGGAAGTGTTTCGATTAGCTAATTAGTGAAAACAGAATCAGGAAGCCTTCCTTTCTGATCAGTCTTAGATGCAGCACTACTGTACTTGCTCTTTTCTCATATTATCACATAAAATCTGTTTCATTTCAACTTGTTTTGTTTTAACTTGTTCAGCTTTTTATATAAAAGGGATGCACAAGAGTGGTATGCTTTCATTTTAGGAAATTAACATCTTTATACTTGTTATCAAGGTCCAGTCTTGGTTTTTCTTGTACCTGAGATAGCCTTCGTTTGGGATAGGTAGGATTTATATACAGGGCTGGGAAGGCAAGGAGAATTTGTGATTGGCTTGAAGCAAATTTTGGTCTAGACTCAGTGTTGGAAGGAATAACAGAAAAAGTTTCCTGAAAAATAGAAATCTCCTAGAGAAGTGACTCAACAGATTATAGCATATAATGTTCAGTTTCTAATATCATCACTATTTCCTGCCACCAGAGAAAATTAAAGAAGCTGTGTTTAGATGAGGAGGCATTCTTTTTTTAAACCACGTTTATTTATTTATTTATTTTAAAATTATTTTATTGTTGTTCAATTACAGTTATCTGCATTCACCCCCCCACTACTCCCCCCACCCCAGTCGAACCCACCTCCCTCCCTTGCTCCACCCCCTCTTGGTTTTGTCCATGTGTCCTTTATAGTTGTGAGGAGGTATTCTTATCTCTGCCTGGTGTTTCGTTTTTGGATTGTTTTTTCACCTTTTCATTCTTCAGTTATTCACTGTTCAGTAACCGGAATACCCATCTAGCCATCTACTAAACCTGACAGAAGGTCAGTCTCTTTCTTGGGTGTAGTCACGGTCCTCAGGTTCAGAATCTAAAGGCATAGCCACAATTCCTGGTATCTAGTATTACCTCTAAATCTTTAAACAATTTTAAAATTCCCCCAGTTTTATTGAGACATAATTGGCATATAACATTGTGTAACTTTAAGACGCACAATGTGATGATTTGATTCGCAGATATATAAAGGGATGATTACCAGAATAAGGTTAGTTAACTCATCCATCACCGCCCTAATTATCATTTTCTGTGTGTGTGTGGTGAGGACATTTAAGATCTACTCTCTTAGCAACATTCAAGTGTATAAGACTGTATCGTTAACTGTCATCGCCATGCTGCACATCAGATCCCCAGGGCTTGCTCTCTTCTAACTGGAAGTCCTGTCCCTTTGACCAGCACCCCCCTGTAACTCCCAACCTCCAGCCGCTGGCAATGCCATTCTGCTCTCTGCTTCCATGAGCTGGGTTTTCTAAGATTTCCCTCACAAGTGATATTACAACATATTTATCTTTCTCTGTTTGACTTTTTAAAATGTAGACTAGTGGGTAAAACGGTCCATCCATTTTGTAGTAAAAGATCAGACTTCCTTCTTTTTTATGGCTGAATGATATTTCATTTTATCTATGCCACATTTTCTTTATTTATTCATCTGCTGATGGACACTTAGGTTGTTTCCATGCCTTGGCTACTATGAATAATACCGCGATGAACAAGTGGGTATTGATATCTCTTCCACATAGTGATTTCATTTCCTTTAGATAAATACTCAGAAGTGCTGCTTATGTTATTTCTATTTTAATTATTTTGTATAACTCTTTAAAAGGATACTTAGATTCACAATTTAATATGTCAGGAGTATAGCCCCCAAGTCACAGAATCCAGTTTATTAAGTAAATATTCATTGATTACATTCTATGTTCTAGGCAGTGTGCTAAGAGCTGAGAGTACAAAATTGATCAAAGGGGCAAAAGCAAGAAAAGAGGCAGCTGCAATATAGTGTTCACAGTCTGTATCATAGGCTGCCATGGCGGCACAAGACTAGGACACTGAGCCCAGTTTTGGGGGAATTGGGAGGCCCTCTCTGAGGAAGCGAAGGTGGGATACTTAGCCAAGTGAAGATGTGAAACCCCAGAAACAAGAGGGAATAAGGCACATGCAGGAGCTACAGTAATTAGAGAGGGTAGAGCGCATACATTCAGGGACATAGAGGTAAGAAATTGGGATTGGTAGGAAGGCAGAAAGAACAACTAGAAGGTTATTATAGTAATGTGGATCAATGAGGATGTTGTCCTGAACTAAGGTAATGACCATGGGAATGGCGAGAAGGTATGAATTCAAAACACATTAAGGATATAGAACAAAAGGATCAGTGTTGGATTTGGAGATGAGAGGGCAGAAGAGGGAAGTATCTGTTTGATGCCTAGGTTTCTGATTTGGGTATTTGAATGGGATGTTGGAGCCAGTGATGAGGGGGAAATATAGAAAAGAGAAGGGCATGGAGGACTCTACTTCCCATTTGGTAGCCTACTTGGTTACCTTCCTCGTGTTCCAGTCTCTGCTTGAGAGCTAGCATCTCCCCTGAACTCAGGCTGTTGCAAGGTCCTGACATTCTCATTTGTCTTCTTGAAGGCTAGAACTGTGATCCTAGAACTAAGCACACAGTCACTATCTCCTTTGACTGGAGACCTCTTAGATACAGACAGAATTCCTCGAATCACAGTTGCAGCACCCCAGGACACAAGTGTAAATTCATGCCAAGCCCCCTCTGCCATGCAAAGTCTGACAAATGTGCCCCTGCTACCGGCATCTTATGCCTGAGGTTGTGCTGATCTTTGGCTCGACCTTGTCCTATGTCTTTACTTAGTCACCTTCTATAGCAGGCCAGCAGTTCCAATAATGACTTTTTCTCCTTCCATGGTAACTCAATATTTCCAACAACCCTGTAGCCTTGTCCCAAACTGGCCTAAATGATAACGCTGTGGATAATGGAGCTCCCAGAATTCTGCTTTGCCAGCTAATGGAAGTATGAACTACAGTTGAATATCACTGGAGCTGCCAAAAGGGCATACTTTTTCATTATTTACAGAGAGCACATAGCTGAAGAATGGACCCTCTGTTAACTACCAGTCACTTTCAACTTCTTAGCTATGATTTGAAGCTAGCTCCTGCATCTGACAACATAAAACAAAGTGCAACTCAACCGAAGAAAGACCCGATGAGAACTAGAAGGCTCTCAAGTCATTAGGTTGCCCCTTAAAACTCTTTCCTGTGGTGAGTGCACATTCAATACCTTCACTCCATGTACAGACTCTCACACAGCATTTATAAGCATCACCTCATATACAGATTTGTCAGAGTGCTACACTTAACACAGCTCATTAAAACCTCACGGAGTTAAGTGACTCACAGATCCCTGATAGTCAAAACACCTCTTCTGGTCAGGTTTTCACTGCTGTCAGGAAATGGAAAGTTGATTAACCAGCAAATTTGACAAGGTTTTATATTATTCAGAAGTTTAAAACCTACACAGGACCTTTATGAAACCTCATGGGCTGCCATGCTGGGAAAGTAGACCTTTTCCTAAGGAGGGGGGAAGTCAAGCAGGGAGGTATTTAGAGGTAGGGGAGAAGCCAAAGAAAAATATTCTGTGGTCATTCTTTAAAAAAAAAAATTTTCATTGATTTTAGAGCGAGAGAGAAGAAGGGGTGGGGAAAGAGAGAGGGGAATCCATTTGTTGTCCACTTATGTATACTTTTACTGTACGTGCCCTAACCAGAGATCAAACCTGCAACCTGGAGTATCGGGGTGATGCTCTAACCAACTGAGCTACCCGGTCAGGGCTTGTGGTCATTTTTATGTATGGAATTGTGGTATGGTTCTGGAACTGTCTCTAGCCAACCCATTTCCATCTCCCTCCTTGAGCAAAAGTTGAAGTTCATAGAGAGGCAGAGGCATGGTCCCAGATAGGAAAGCGAAAGTGGTAGGTGGAGAGGGGGCTGTCAACAGCTCTTGTTTCTCAGAGATAACAGATTTGAGCATTGGAGCTGCCCTAAATATGCCTGCATTGGGCTATGCCAGCTCCTCCAGCCATGGCAGAGTGGACGAGTAGAGTGCTGGAGCTAAGGGTACAGGAGAAACAGCAGCGATTTCTTCAAGACCAGTAAAGTTCCTACACTGGTGACAGCAAGAGCCAGCTGGAATTTTATGGGAAAAAGGAGGCCCTGTAACAGTGGTGCTATACCTCAGTTCAATAACTGGAGCTGGGTCATGGCAGGTCCTGCTGCTTGACACAGGTAACTTCTGACCTTACATGTGCTGGGATAGCCTTAATCTTCTAGGAGCCAGCATGGCTTTCCACAGAGCTCACACCACGAGTGGAGAGTTATAACTTTGTAATGGATGTAGTCCCAAGCCTGTTCAAGATGTCTGGAGACCATTCATTATCTACTGTGTGCTTGGTGAAGTGTTGATCATAGAGAGTCTGGAGAGAGATCAGAGGGATTCATTTTGGGAAGGGTTATAGGCAGGAACACCATCTGGCTCTGATTGGTTGTTGGAGAAAGTAAGTATTGAGCACATCAATATACACATATTCGTTATGTAATAGTCATTTATTAAACACTTACTCTCAGGCACATTACATACAACTTCCCACTCTGTATTCACAATGACCTTATAAGGTATTACTCCCCTAGTTATACAGCAGAGGTACAAAAGACTGAAGCACAAAAAGGCAAAGTAATTTGCTATCCAAAAACATGTGCTCTTAATAACTTTTTATGCTGTCTCCCAGTTCTGTGTATCAATAGTTATACTAATAGCTAAGGACTTCAATTCTTAATATCGTCACCCTAATGTGTTGAGGAAAATGTAAGAACTTTTTTTCAGTTGACCTTTTAGACTCAGGTTGTTTATTTTAAGTAGGCTGACAGGTCAAGGTGAAGAGAATAAAACTGAGTAAAATACAAATGCCTTGTCTCCTCTGTGCATAATGGGGACCCAAGGCTGATTTTTGGTGTAATTAGTTAAAGAAATAATGCATGTGAAAATGCTAAGCAAATGCCTGCCACATAATGAAAGCTCAAAAAATGTTAGTTTACTTTATTTTGTATTCTAGAATTATATAAATTAAATCTTGAATTAGAAAGAGACTCAGAAGAAAATTGTTTAAAGAGTCTAAAGAATGTTTTAGATTTTCTTTAAAACTTTCTTTTAAACACAGGCTTTAAAAAGATTTTTAAAATTTATTCCTCCCTCTTTTTTTTAAATCACCTCAAATTTAGGTCTAGACATTTTACCTGTAAGTTATTTGTGTACTTACACACTTCTTTATATTAAGACCAGAAGTATAGGATAGGGATGAATTAGAGAGGGTGAATCCAGCTGTATCTTGAGTTCACTGAACATCGCAGATGATTTTTCAAATGTTTTGGGCTTTCTGAAATCCAAAACAGGTTTCACCCATGCTTATATGCTTCAGTTTGGAGCATGTGCAATTTAAGGGAAATTTAATCCATATGTTTCTGATTCATTTACACTTAAATAGTCAAAATATTATTTTTAATAGCTATTTGATGCCCAAGTAGCCTTTTAAACCTTTTAAATACACTTTTAGAAGACTACATTCTCTTGAAAACAGGAAATCATGTCTTTCCAAGGACAGAAACTAATTTATACATCTGAAAATTCATGTTCAGAAGAAAACACCTAAGGGTACAGGTTTTTAGTGACCATGGCAAATGAACACTCAGTGTTGGACTAAATGCTACTTCAATGCACCTACTTCTTGCTGTATATTTGGAGTGGATATACATTTCCATTGGTGTTGGGCTATGTTGAGGAGTAGATTTAGGTCCTGAAGCTTTAAATTTACTTGGTTTTTATTTTGGTACAATTGTTTTCTGTTTTAATTCATTCCATCATTCCTATGGGTTGGTTGTGTAACATGACTACTTATTTTTGCAAATATTTCATGTGTGATGAAATTCATTTTGTGCTTTTTTTCTTTCTGTTCTCCACCAGCTATTTTTGAAAAATAAATGAAAGTATTTGATTGCCAATAAAACTATGCAGGGCTTCAGTTGAGATATGAACACTGTCTTTAACCTGCATGCCTAGAGGCCGAGTAAAATCATGGCAGACCAAAAGAAACTAAGCAACACATCTTGCAAAAGAAACAAATCATGAGGGTTAGTAGGAAAAAGGGGGGTTAATTATTTTTACTTATTTTGTGAATTTGTTTTAAAAGGACAAGACACTTGCTGAGAGAAACTAAAGTATAGTTGTAAGATTCACAGGTTCTACCCCTCTCCCTTTAAGAAATATATGCTGACTGAATGAATAAGTATAGTTTTTTCTTACATGCATGTTTTCTCATAGAGCCATTTCTACTTCAAATCATTTACAAATGTTTATTGTTTGTAGTAGAGATGTAGATTACTGATAGATGCTTAGTCACTAGCTGTGTGAACATGGATATATCACTAAACCTCTATATGTACACTCCTTATTTATAAAGTAGACTTTAGTAATAGTACCTAGTTCACAGGGTTTTGTGAGGATTTAAAAATTGTACATAAAGTCATTATTACAGAGGCCGGCAAATAATAAATCCTCAGTAAGTGGTGGCAAAGAGAAATATTAAGCAAACTTTGAGGAAGGGGTACCTTCTATGTATGAGGCACAGAGTTTTCCTGGAGACACATAGTTGTACTTGGTTCCACTGTTGAGTTATTGCTCACTAGTACTATATCGTCCTAGAAATTCTTCAACCAGAAGCTTATGTATAGCAATACCGAAATCCAGTTGAAGGGAACTTATACTGGAGGTCTAATGACTGTGGGTCAGAAAGGCTTGAATTGCATCAGTAAAGAGGAAAAGGAAGAACAAAATGGTGTGTCAAGCAGGGGCTACAGATGCAAACGCACGGCAGCGTTTCATAGCGTGACCTGGGTGCTTGGGCACAGTAAACTCTTGGTGGTTCTCTATAGCCCGACCACAGGGCTTGACTAAGGTGTTTACATTTTTCAAGTTGGTGATATACAATCATTGAAAAGGTTTAAGAAGAAGAATGGTATTATCAGATTTGGGTGTATTTCAGCAGTCAGTGAGGTACAGGAACATTTGAGAGACAAAAGAAATTAGCTTGAAGTTCAAACCACAAGCAGCGACAGTACTATGGCCTTCTCCATCTCTCTAGGGATTTGGCTGAAAATCAGGGAAGAGCAGGGGGTTGTTGGATTTCCTAGGGCCTCTGGCCCAAGTTTCTTTTTCTGCTGGATTAGTTCAATACATGGATTCTTGTTTTATCCTGTACGTATCCTTAATCTTCATCTTGTTCAACCAGATGTAGAATTTATCTCTTTTCTTCCTCTTTGCTTCTCTCCTAATCCTTTAGGAAAAAAACCACTTCATATTTATTCTCTTTTACTATGTAGACTACTTATGGGAGGAGAATATTTTTTTGTTTCCTGCCCAAACAAAGCCCCTATGGTGGAAGTGTGGGTAAGTAATGAGTCACAGAGGCTCAAGCTAGAAAGCAAGTAGACCAGGTAGGAGGCTGTTATCAAAGACCAGGTATGGAGGACCTGAAGTAAAGTAGTGGCATTGGCAGAAGGAAGGGTGAGGGACGAATACATTTGAGATTTGAGATAAATGTGAGACGGGACTCACAGGACTGGTCTCAGTGGCTGAATCAACCTGGAACAGTGGTGCAGGCGAACGTGACAGAGGAGAGTTGTGGAAGGGACAGGCAGCAGATGCAGGCTTCTGCTTTAAATGAGGATTTTGTTTGGGCTATGTGAACAGTCATAGGCAACACTTATTGTCGTCCAAGATACAAAAGAAAATGCACACTTTGGGAGAAATTTATGAGTCTAGTTTGGGGCAAGTTGGGTTTGAGGTGCCAAATGGAAGTGTTCTTAAGGTACTTAGAGGTGGGTATTAGAATTTGGAAGTGTAATCTTGACTGAAGAAGCTAGGTTTGGGAGTGGATCATTTAAGGACTGTGCTCAAGTACAAGCCTAAGAAAACCCACTAACTTGTAAGGGAAAGTAAGAGGAAAGATGGAAAAGAAGAGAGGGCAGGTAGTTTGACTAAGTAAATAATTAAAAGTGGGCCATACATGAGGCAATGGTGAGTGTTATGAACCAAGTGTTGTGATTAATCCCATTCTGTGAACATGTGGTCCAAGGAAAAATCAAAAGAATAAATGAAAAGAGGAAAGAATTCAAGGAATTTAAGGTTGTTCTTTCACATAGCTTAACTTTGAAAGAAAGAAGTGTAGGGAGGTTGTTGGGGGCAGAGCATGGGTTAAAAGAGAATTTTAAATAGTGTCTTAAGAAGTGTGTTAAAGTGAAAGAGACAGTACATAAGGGAATATTGAAAATTTAGAAGTAAGAGAAATTGGTCAGTGGAGTGATATCATAGAATTGGGAGGGAGTCCAGAGTACAGATGAAAAGATTAATTTGGGGGCACAGGGAAGGAAAACCTTTTACAGTTGCAGGAGGGAAAGACGTTAAAAATAGGTAGGTTTACAGATAAATTCCTGATGGCAGCAAGTGAGGAGCTGAGAAATTTCTAGAGGAATACATTCAAATTTATTTTCTCAGCAGAATATAGAAGAAAAGTCATCTGTTGAACATGCATGAGTGGAGTAGGAGTTGCTGGTGATGGTAGGATGGGGAAGAGGTGCCGCAGGCTGAAGAGTGGTGAGAGTTTGGAACAGCCACTGGGTGGGATAGGAGAGATACTTGGTTAGAGCTGCCTGGCAGCATTTGAAGCCTTGCTGAAGTTGCAGGTCATGAATCCATAGTACAGTGGTCCCCCCTTATCCACACTTTCCCTTTCTGTGGTTTCAGTTACTCATGGTCAACCACACTTCACAAATATTGCATGGAAAATTCCAGAAATAAACAGTTCAAAAGTTTTACATTATATTTGTTTTGAGTGGCATGATGAAATTTCATGCTGTCTTGTTCTGTCCTGCCCAGGACAGGAATACTCCCTTTGTCCATTGCATGCACACTGTGTAGGCCACCTGCTGATTAGTCACATAGTAGCTTTCTACACTCTCAGATGGACTGGCGTGGTATCGCTGTGCTTACGTTCAAGTAACCCTCATTTTACTTAATAATGGACCCAAAGTACAAAAGGAGTGATGCTGGCAATTCGGATATGTCAAAAAGAAGCCATAAAACCCTTCTTTTCAGTGAAAAGATAAGTGTAATACAGTAAGATATTTTGAGAGACAACATTCACATAAATTTTACTACAGTATATCATTATAATTGTTCTGTTGTACTATTACTTATTGTTCTTAATCACTTACTGTATCTAATTTATAAATTAAACTTTATCATAGTTATATATGTTCAGGGAAAAACACACTATATATAGGATTCAGTACTATCCTTGATTTCAGGTATCCACTGTGGATCTTAGAACGTATTTCCCTTAAATAAGAAGGTACTTATTGTAGCAACATCCCTAGTTGTGTGTCTTTAGTTGGGGATAGCATCTGGGGGGATCAGCTGGGCTATTGAATCAAGAGGCATTATACATGTGATTCATTTTCTAGTTGTTAAATGCCTCTCAGTTGTAGATCACAAAGGGACAATGGATATACATACATGTCTGCACCTATGCTTAGGCAGTGAAATATAACAGCATTGTTTGGTTAGGGTGGATTTAGGAGTCAGGTAGAAGTTTAGAAGTCTCAACTTTTCTTTTGGTTTCTAGTGTTGAAGCTATTATTGGTTATGGTTTAGAGACCAAATGGGGTTACATAGATGGATGGAACTTTATGGCTAAGTTTTATAAGACAAAAAAAGTTGGCTTACTTTCTGCAAGAACATTTGGGATATGTTTTTGTGTACTCGATATTTGTGTGGCCCAGAGATTTCTAATCTATTTGAAATTCTATGGGTGTATACAACTCTCTAAAACACATCACAGCCCAGAAACTTTCAGTGGCTTCTCACTGTTTATAGTATGAGGGGAGACCCCCCAAAACTGGGAATTTATTTATGAAAAATTGTGTATTTATTTTTACTTGTTTAAACTTCAGTAACCTTTAAAGTACTTTCCATTTGATGCAGTACACCTATCGAAATGTTTTTTCCACTGCTCAAAACAGTTTTTGAGCTAATCAGTTTTGAAGTCTTTTAGTGCTTCTGCAGTTTTTTGTTTCACTTCTTCCATATCAGCAAAACATTTCCCTTTCAGGACTTTTTCACTTGGGGAAACAAACCAAAAAAGTCACTCTGAGCAAGATCAGTTGAATAGGGTGGGTGGGACATGGAGGTCATGCCGTTTTGGGTCAAAAACTGCTGAACACTCAGAGTGGTGTGGGCAGGTACACTTGTAAATCACCCATTATGAAATGGGCAAACACATTAAAAGAGTCTTCAAAAAAATTTCACTAAATCTGAATGCAGCCTCTTACAACAATGCCAGCTGGTACACTCACACAGATGGGTTCCTAGAACACTTACCTAGCAGGAGAAGCCTGTACTACAAGGGGCCCACCCTCTAGAAGTTAATGCTGTTTTGGGAGCTTCTGCCCTTGTATATTATGTTATCTTAGACTGGTGATTTTAAGACCTTCTACAATTTGGCTTCAACCCACTTTTCTTTATTTTCCCTCTGCTTCCTACACTCAGAAAGAATAGCTTAGTGGTGAAGAGCACAGGCTTTGCATTTGTGCTCGAATCCTAGCTTTTGAAATTACCAGCTGGGTGATCTTGTAAAATTTAACTCTCCTAGTTTTGGTTTTCTCATCAGTAATATGGAGATAATAATACATGTCTTATAGAAGGATGAGGATTAAATGAAATAATATAAGGTGCTTCATGCAGAGCATGGAGCACAGTATATCTACAATACTTATAGTACTTTATTTCGTTGACTCAATGTACATAGTGTTTGGACATTGTTCTAAATATTTTGTAAACTCATTTAATCCTTGTAACAATCCTCTGAAATGGGTAATATACTTGTCTTAATTTTACAGATGAGAAACAAAGGTAAAAGAAAATTGATGAACTTACCATGTTAGCAGCTAATGAGTAGGAGAATCATGTTTCAAACCCTGGGAGTCTGTCCTCAGAGGCCATGATCTTAACCACTGAGCCATGTTGCTTTCCAATAAATGGCAACTATTAAAGTAATACTCTACTAACCCTTCCTTAAACACATCATGCACATTTTTACCTACTTGTTACTATTTATTTATTTATTATTTATTTAGAGAGAGAGGGAAAGGGAGGGAGAAAAAAAAGGAAAACATCAGTGTGAGAGAAAGAAACGTCGATCAGTTGCCTCTCATACATGCCCTGACTGAGAAATGAACCAGCAACCCAGGCATATATTGACTGGGAATTGAACTGACCTTTCACTTTGCAAGATGGCACCCAACCAATTGAGCCACACTGGGCAGGGTTCCTTGTTACTACTCATATAATTTAGTATGCTAGGAAAGCTTCCTTTCCTGTCCAAATCCTCTTAATCTTTTATGGCCATTTAAATGACTGCCTCTTCCATGAAGCTTTCCATGGTTTCTCAGTGACCAGTAATCTGAATCTTTGGTGCTTATTGCCTGCATGATTTAGTTAGCATTTTAAAATACTCTTTTGTAGTGCCTATGTTGCTATATTTTGTTATTTAATCTGTCTTCATTCTTTTTAAAGATTTTATTTATCTATTTTTAGACAGTGGGGAAGGGAAGGAGAAAGAGGGGGAGAGAAATATCGAATGCGTGGTTGCCTCTCATGCATGCCCTACTGGGGACATAGTCCACAGCCCAGGCATGTGCCCTGACTGGCAATCAAACCAGTGACACTTGGTTTGCAGGCCGGCACTCAATCCAGTGACCTACACCAGCCAATGCTTAATTTGTCTTTGGTTTTAAATGGACAAAATTTGTGATGGTAGAAACAATATGTTATCATCTTTGTGTCCTTAGCACTATTGAATGGGGAACTCACTGAACTTTGTGTCAGAGACTCAAATTCAAGTCACAGCACTGAATAAATATCTTGAACAAAGACATATTACTTGACTTCTTTGAATCTTAACTATGTCATTTGCAAATTGGGGTTAATAACTTATTTGTCTTAGAAAGTTATTGTGGAGATTAAATGAAATGTATACATGAAAAAGCTGAGGCTCTATGTGTACCTCTACTGAATTCAGATTTGGAATGAAGTGTGAAGGGCCTGGGTCTCCAGGTTAGAGAATAAAGGTAATGGGAGTAAGGACATGGACATATGAAAGGAGAGGTTATAAAACACAAAACATTACCTTTTTGCTTAAGGTAACCTCTGCCTATGCCTTTAGTATATGAAGATAGGCTAAAATTCCTTAGATTCATATTTCTCACAAACACATCACTGACTATCATATCTGAAATTCCTCTCTTGGCTCCAGGGTAAAGAATTCTGGCCAATTTTTCCTCATAAGTTAAACTTGAACTTAAATTTCCTACCCACAGAAAATATCTATCCAAAATTTCACATGACTGACATGTAGCAATTTAAGATTTCTCTAACCACATAATCATGGATTCTTAAGTAGTATGTGAAAGTTCTTGATTCTTATTAGGCTTTTTGTTATAAGTCCAGCTAACTTTCATGTGTTTTCTATTCTTGACAATTCTACCCAAATAAACCATCAGTTACTAAATTCTCCTTAGAGTTTATGATATACACTTATATCTCAGGTATCTGTCACCTTTCTGTGTCATGATTCCCATAATTTAATCCTCCTGTGGCCACTTGCCATTTTTCTTTCCATCTTATTCTGATGGCAAATTTCTCTGTTTCTCTCTGGGCTCTGTATTCTTATCCATCTCTCAGTCTTAACACAAATTCTGTAGCCTAGATGTCATGGGAGCAAAGTGGTGAAAGAGCAAAGAACTCAGCTGCCAGTGGAAGAGTTGGGGATGGGCTGGTTAAGAAAAACTTTAAAAAATAAGAGACATAAAACAACTTTGCAAGAAAAGAATTTGAGCTGTGGGTAGTGTGTCTTTTAGGTAGCACTTAGCTTAGAAGAAATACTACTTTTGCTAGAAACTGCCTACCTTAATTCCCCCATGGTCTATAATTATGTATGTCATTTCAGGCTTATCAGTCCAGTGAGATTTAGAGTCAGTTTCTCTCTCTCCCCCTTCAACCTCCAGATCCCTCATAAGACCTGAGAAAGGCCTTCCTATAATTATCTAAGGACCTAGAGAGTGATTAATGTGTTAGAGGCCACTGTCTTGTGCTTTAGAACCCTACATCACCTCTACCACTGTGATTGGTCTGCTTAACTGACCCTACTCAGGCTCTGGTACTTAGTTATTTTCTGTTCACTTCTTCTTCCATGGAATATGAAGTCTAGCCTTGAATTCTAGACCAAAGGCTGGAGATCCTGACCTCCTCATTGTATTTCAGCTAGCCAATTTCTCTAGTTTTTAAAAGATTTTATTTACTTATTCTTAGAGAGTAGGGAAGAGAGAGAGAAAAAAAGGGAGAAAAACATTGATGTATGAGAGAAACATTGATCAGTTGCCTTGACAGGGGACCAGGCCCACACCCCAGGCATGTGCCCTGACTGGGAATTGAACCAGCAACTTTTTGCTTTGTGGGATGATGCCCAACCAACCAAGCTACACCAAATATAGCTAGCCAGTTTCTCTAGAACCAAGTCTTAATTCTCCTTAAACTATTTAACACCTGAAAGTGATGTCAGCAATATGATGGTATGAGATTTCCTAGCCCATGTGCTGTTCCAGAAACATAGATTTGAACAATGATTCCTGTACAAAAATACTTTAACAACAGCTAAGGACTCTTGGTGAGAGTTTATAGCACCTGAGTGGAGCAGAGAATATGAAAAGATGCTTTGAAGAGGGTAGAAAAGACAGTTTCACATTGCCCCATCACTCCTTCCCCAAGCCCAGGCAGCCCAGCATGGAGAAAAGACAGCCTTCTTCTGGGGAGAAAGAGTAAGGTGAGTTCCTAACTTTACCATGGATTGCAGCACTAGTCCACACCAAGACCTGGCTACCTCCATTGGTTCTGAACAGCTCTCATAGCCCACTACAACACCAGGCCAACCGCCCTGGATCTAGACTCCAAACTAGTTACTGTGGACTCCTGACCCTTCTCAACACTGGGCTGGTTATTGCAGTCCCAGGCTCCTGGCAAGACCCAGCACCAGACTGACAGCTACTGACCTAGACTCTGGGCCAGAAGATCATGAATAATCCAAGAAACATGAAACCAACAGAGGAAACTAATAAAGCTTCAATGGCAGATACTAAAGAAATGAAGATCTATGAACTACCTGATAAGTAATCCAGAATGTTTTTCTGTAAGAAACTCAGAAAACACAGGTAGGCAACTAAATTAAATTAGAAAAGCAATGCATGAACAAAATGAGTTTAATAAGAAGTAGAAGCCATTAGGAATTACAAACAGAGATCTAGAGTTGAAAAATGCAGTGACTGAAGAGTTCACTCAATAATTCAATAGAGCTTCAATCACAGATTTTACCAAACAGAAGAAATAATTGGTGATCTTAAAGACTAGTTATTTGAAATCAGTCAGAGCTGATTTCATAAAATCATAAAAAATCATAAAATAATGAAAATGAGTGAAAAAAGCATGTGTGAATTTTAAGATACTAATGAGAAAAACAATTGATGTGTTATTGGCATCCCAGAAAGAAAAGAGTGGGAGAAAGGGGAAGAAAGCATATTTAAAGAAATAATGGCTGAGACTTTACAAATTGAAGAAAAATTTTGTCATCGATGTTCATGAAGCTCACTCTAAAATTTCAACCAAAAATGATCTTCTCCAGGACACATTACAATAAAATTGTCTAAAAATCAGGGCCAAGGAGAGAATGTTAAACGCAGCAGAAGAAATTATCCTTTGATACAAGGGAAACTCCGTAAGGCTGTCAGTGGATTTCTCAGCAGAAACCTTGGTTGATAAGAGAGAGGGGATAACATATGTATTTAAGGAGATGAAAAGAAAAAATTTCCAAACAAGAATAGTTTATATGGCAAAATAGTTCCTCAGAAATGAAGGAAGGATAAAGACTCTCAAGCAAACAAAAATTTGGGAAGTTTTTGAACCCTAGACATGCCTTTCATGAAATGATGAAAGCAGCTCTTCAACTTGAAATGAAATCACAATATTGTGACATGAAAACATTTAAAAATACAAAACACACTGGTCAAGAATATAGCCAAATTCAGAATACTCTACTACTGTGGTATGGCAGTGTGTCAATCATTTTAACTCTAGCATAAAGGCTAAAGGAAAAAGTATCAGATATAATTATAGGTATAATAATTTGTTAATGGACCCACAATGTAAAGAGGTAAGTTATATCAAAAACATAAAATATGAGAGGAAATGCATGGAATTTTGTATGTGATCAAAATTAAGTTACTATCAGCTTAAAATAGACTGTTATTACCTATTAGATTTTTTTTTGCTAAGCATCACAGTAACCACAAAAGAAAAATCTACAATAGATACACAAAACTCAAAGAGAAGAGAACCAAACATCTCACTAGAGAAAAGTCACCAATTTATAAATTAATAGAGTGAAAGAAAGAAAAAACAAGGAACTGAATTAATGATGTTTTAAAAGATGTTTAAAAGATGACATTAGTAAGTTCTTACCTATTAATAATTATCTGAAATGTAAATGACCTATATTGTCAAATCAAAAGGTATAGAGTGGCTGAGTGGATAACACAAGACCCAGCTAGAGAATGACTACAAGAGACTCACTTCAGCTTAAGGGCACACAAAAGTTCAAAGCAAAGAAAAATATCAGATGGAAACCAGAAGAGAGGAGGGGTAGTTATATGGGATATAAGGCAGTTGTTCTTAAATATGGCTTAATTTTAGTAATGCAGAGAACTTTTAAAAAATGCTGAAGACCAGGTTTAACCCCAAACCATTTAAATCAGAATCTCTAGGAGTGAGCCCAGTCATTGTTATTTGTTTAAAAGTATCCCAGATGGCCCTGGCTGGTGTGGCTCAGTGGATTGAGCACTGGCATGTGAACCACAGGATCACCAGTTCAATTCCCAGTCAGGGCACATGCCTGGGTTGTGGGCCAGGTCCCCAGTAGGGTATGCGCTAGAGGCAACCACACATTGATGTTTCTCTCCCTTTCTGTCTCCCTCCCTTCCCCTCTATCTAGAAATAAAATAAATGAAAAAATCTTTAAAAGTATCCCAGATAATTCTATGTACAGTTGGAATAAAAAACTTTAGTGTGACTAATTGTTATAATACTGGCCCCCAAAGAATTATGTCTCCCTGTGTCCACACATGAACAGGTGAAATCTATTTTGCCATCTTGACTGTAGGCCCCCTTTACATGGGAGAGCATAGCATGTTGATAAATAGAGGTAAGGTCAGGAGAAAACCACCCAGCTAAACCTGGGTGGAATAGTGAGAAGTAATAAAGTGTTTTTAAAAAACTATTTAGTTTAAGGATAGTTTGTTAATCAAGCAAAGTCTAACTGAAATACACTACTATGGAGGATTTCTGTCATAAGCTATGACCAAAGGAGCTGCTTTTGATTCTGTTTCTGTACCTCGATTTTTATTGCTGTTACAAGAACCACTCTAATAATTGCCTCTGAAGCACTTCCTCTTGTCCCAGGATTCTATTTAGACTCTATTACTACTGGTAGAATAGAAAGAGAAAAATTTCATGTCATTGTACAAATACCTTCCTGTTTTTCTCTGGGTTACTTGTTCACTCTGAATACCAAATATTTTCTGTACAACAATAAAGATCAAAGGAACCACCTGCCCCTGGGACCGTGGCTCCCGCAGACTTACATAACACTACATCGTATTGCATCAACACATCCTGAAATTTGCTCAGACTCAGTTTCACACATGAAAGTCTAGAATTAGCAAGATGGTCACATGTAGTTTAATCCAGGAACAATTGATGCCTCCAGTCAATTTGCTTGGTTTGGTACATGTAAAAGAAATGAGCTCTACATAAATGTAGTTTGCACCTTTGCTGTGCTATTAGTGATGAAAATTCTATAAATTTACCTTAATACTAACACCAACTATTTTAACAGGTCTAAATGGAATGTATTCCTTGTGGAATCAGGAATGAATGAAAACAACAGTTGTCTATATCATCATTCGGTAGGTAACTCTGAGTTGGTGGGAGTAAATGCCATGGACCTGGAGTCCAAAGACATGGCATCGACACTCAGTTACTTTGCTTACCTATTGTGTAAGACTGAGCAAGTCACTAAATATTTTTATCTTGGTTGCTTTAAAATTGAGATAAAAATAACTATTGCCAGATTACATCTAAAGATCAAAAAAGATAGCGTATATAATATCCTTTTGTAACTTTTAAAACTTAATTTAAATGTAAGATGTTATTTCTCTCAGTACAGCTATTGGTATGCTATACTGAGACAGCACCAGGAAGGAATAAATGTGGAAAAAATTCTTTGACAACAGCTGAAAAAAGTCACTCACATTCTCACAGCACTAGGAAAGTGATAACTTTATATGGCTTCACAGTTTTTTTAAATCTCTGAATCTTAAAGCACCTTGAAGAATATTTTTATTAATTTTTAAACCCCCCATGAAATACATTTCCTCCTTAAACTTCGTTTTAAAGATAGTACCTTACCAGGATGTATAACTTTAAGTCTAACCCACTAAGGACTTTCAGATTTGTGCATGATTAAAGAGGAGCTCTGATCCTTTTTTATGTTGTAATTTTTGTGTTTTATTTAAAATATGCCAGTCTCTTGATCTTGTCAGCCTTTCCTCAAAGCCTGTCCCTTGGTGCTTCGATGCAGTGAAAATGTCTGAGAAGCTCAAAGCTCAGACAGGTGGCAGTCTTTTCATTCCCTACACATGAGGGATACAGTTTGTAGATAACTTATTAATCTTTCTCCTTCAAGTGTCTGAAGGATGCCCATGGCAAATATGTGAACCAGCTTCCTATACTGCCATGGTCAAATTCTGACTGGAATCAGAGCCCTCGCAGTCTGCACTTTATTCTTTGGCTCCCTAACTAGCACACAGGATTTTTGTGGTTGTTGTTGTTTTTTTCTTTTGTCTTACAAATGGTGGTCTGCTGATATGAATGAACTAATGGGGCTTTCAGCCAAGCCTTGTTTTGGTGTTAGGAGATGTAGTTATAATTATCTTCTGTATTTTTCTGGCTTCTTTTTCAAGGACTGTAGAGAGCTCTACATATATTCCTTAATCTTTCTACAATGAGCTAGATTATGTTTTTATATTAGAAAAATTTACCCTTAACCCAATTTCTATCATTCTATCCTCCAGCATCTTTATTTGTCATACTGGTATTTAGTGACCTGATTTTTTTCCCATGGATGTTCAAAATTGTTTGCTTTCCCATATTGAAATAAACCTGATTTCTGTCTTTTCCCTCAAATTCTGCTCTTAAAAGAAAAGGCATCTATATTTATGGACAATTAATGTGTATTATGTCCTAGTCCAGAGAAGTACTATTTCAGGTGAAATTCTTAGTTCGAGAGGACTGGTGTGTAGGAAGGGATGATCTATTTGGGAGCCACGTGGACCTTTTGCTATGCTTCAAAATAAACCACATAAATATTTTCTTTTGCATACAAACTGTTTTGATAATCTCTTTTAGAGAGGAAGTATTTGTTACAAAGTCTTTGTCAGGGCAAAGAAGATTTAGGGACAGATTGGTAATATGAAAAGAAAATATAAGCTATATTTGGTAGATTCCAATTCTGACTATTGCTTATGGCCTAGTATCTGCTTTTGATAGGGTCTTACTTACAGAGACACCAGTACCAATGCCGAAACTTTGGTCAGATAATGAGAATACTTTAAATTTGAGGCTGCCACAAGTTTATCAAACTGATCTTTCTTCATTAGCATTGCTGAATGATTTCCTTTTTAACTCAACACATTATTGTAAGGACTTTTCTATATTAGGCCAGTTGAAAAACGAGCCACAGTTTTTCCTGAGGATTTTTTTTTTCTCTACTAGAGTGACACACATGGGCATACAGTGACAGAAGTCCTTGCTTCTGAATTTCTGTAATTATTAATTCAGTGGGGTGTGAAATATACATGTGCAGGTGACATGAATGGTTAAAACACCAGTAAAGTTTACTTCACTTACAAATGTTGGGCCTTTTCCCCAAAGACTCAAATTTGCCATCAATCTACTTGCCACAGGGTTGTACAATTTCACATAGGATTACGCTTCCATGGATGTCTTCCAGGGCTTATTCACAGGAGTCTTAAGCAGAGGTCACGCCAGCTTTTCTAAGAAACTTTCTGGAAGGGAAGACCATAATTGCCCCCTTCTGGGAAACTGGTATTCATCAAGAAACGTTTGCTTTTCATGTCTTCCCTGGTGGACATCAGCGGGTTTATCAGGTTGTTGTTCAGGGTCTTTCCAATTCTCTTCTATGTTTTCTTTGCTTCCATCTGTGACTTTCTTTGAAGCATTTTTCCTGATTGACTAGAGGTAAGTCAAACTAAAACTTAGGAGGAAATAAACATTTGTTATGAAATTATCCCTTAGAAAGAAGAATTTCTCAGCATAGTATTATAAAATAAAATTCCTAAATAAAAGATATTTTGGTGTTCGGACTTAATTGGCACTTTTCTCCTTTGCTGGAATTGTTTATCATAGTGACAACAAGCACATGCTGGAGCAGGCACGCACCAAGCTTGGCGCGGACGGCTGGTTTGCAGTTTAAGATGTGTTCCTTTGGCAGTCTGATGTGGCAGAAAGAGTCTGAACTGTGAAGGTGGAAGTGACTGGGTTTGAATCTGTGTTCTGCTACTTACTGGTTGTTAACCTTGGGCAAGTTAGTTAATCTCTCTAATCCTATGCTTCTTTCTCTGTTAAAAAGACATTAATAATGTCGATGTTATCAGATGGCCTTAAGAAATAAATGAGAAAATGTAAATTAATATATGTGGCACATGTCAATTTTTGTGAGTCCTCAGTATATGTTAGTTATTTTTTCTTCCTACTATACGTTGGCCAGAGAGTAATGTGGTATTTTTGCTTAGTAAGATAAAATAAAATAATATATAGAAACAAATAATGAAACACGCAGATACGAATTTTGAGTCATTTTGTACTTTGTAGAATACCTAATTAACTCAGTGATCCCAATGGTTATATGTAAATGCTACCATATTCTTGTTAGATTGAAAAGCAATAGTAATAAATTCATTCATTTGCACTTTTTGGTCCAATATTTATTGAGTGCTGTTATTTGTGAAGTGCTTTGCTAGGTATTAGAGATACAACGGTGAGGAATATAGGATGGTTTCTGGAGTTGGACCGCTAGGGTATTTTCAGTTTATAAATAGAAAAATTAAGCAGGAACACCCTTAAGGAACACTGACTTTGGATATCAGTTAATATGTAATCCCTAGTATCATGTCTCAAATGGGACCAATCATCATCTTTCAGCCAATTAATTTTCTTAGTTCTAGTCAGAATGGGACATTTTTCCTTAGGCTGTGCCTGGAAACTTCACAGATATGAAGGTATTCTGTGTTTTTCAACCATTACAAGGAACTTTAACTGTGGTTTAGCTCAATTATAATTCTAGGACCACTTACCATAATATTAAAATAAAGATCTATTTTTCCCTCCTAATAAAGCAATATTGACCAAAGCCAGTTAGAACTCCAGGGAGAGAATACATTTACAATTTTCTTCCTAAAAAGATCTACCTGACTCTTAGCCCCAGAAGGAAAACTTGGGCTATAACTTTTGCTTCCACTAGAAGACTGGCCCATCCCCTGGAATGATGAGAATGAGGTACACGTTCAAACTGCTGCTTAATCACTTTGTTTAGTACCTGTGGGTGGGTTATGGTTTCAGGCCAAATGATGGCTGACAATAACCACAAAAGAGATCTTTTCCCTTATGTGTTGTCTCACCTTCTCTCTTATTTCTTTTATTTCTTTTGTTACTCTCACTCTCTCCCCCCCTCTTTTTTTGTTTACTTTCTCTTCACCTATGATGCCCAGCAACTTAGTTTGCTGGAGCTTTGCTGTTGTGTGAGTTTTAATCATGTTCCCAGGAAGAGGGATAATTATTAAACCACTGGAAATTTAATGATGGGCATTTATTCCCCAACCTTAGTCATTTTGGTGTCTGGGGTTTGGCATGCCAGTCAGTGGAAACCAAAGTGGATAAATGTCATCAAACCACACGTGATTTTCCAGTGATTTACGTGTGTTTGCTGTACTCCAGATGGGCAATTACTGATGCCCTGCTATGCCCTTTATTTGCAAGTCTTTCATGATGAAAATAACAAAGATTTGAAGCAAGTTCACCTCCCCACAGTGGTAGAAAACAGGTGTCAGTTTCCCCAATATGCAGTCACTTCTTTCTAACGCTCAGTTCTGTGATGCTATTTCTTCTTGGGGGTGCTTAAGTAGTAGATATCCTGAGCTCCTTTTTAAAACAAAATTTTTTTAAGTTGTCTTTCCTTTTAACTTAAGAATTCAAATTGGCAGAAAAAAATTGGACTTTATATGTTTTCCAATGAATTGGTATCAGCCTTCCAACATATTATGTATGTGCTTATTTATTATTTTTATTGTCTGTTTCCTCCCACTATTTAAGTTCCTCAAAGGTAAGGGATATTTACCTGTTTGGTTCAATAATGCATCCCATGTGTTTAAAACAGTGCCTGGCGCATATTAGGCAATCTTTTAATGTATGCTGAATAAATGCTGGTTGAATGAATGAATGCTACTAAGTGCTTAGTTGAAGGCATGCCTAAAATAACTGTCTTTATAAATGAGAGAGACCTGTGTTAAAATTGCCACTTTTTATTTGCAGAACCTTAGCAAGTTACTTAACCTTTTAAAATATTCATTTCTTTATCTGTGTTGTGGATACTTTTTGAAGATCGAGGCTAACAAGGGTCATTTAAATAGGATAATGTATAAAAAGTGTTTAACATGGTTCCTGGCATGTATGGTCAGTGCTCAAGAATTTTAACTGCTATGAAGTTTTTGCTATTCAATTTAATGTTGTGCAAATGTGAGTAATATAGGACTATGTTCATGAAAGAAAGTATATTTTTTAAATCTTTGTTTTATTTTAGTTGAAGCTCCATTGGAATGTCAATTAAATGAAGATAGGAAGTTTTCAAGTTATTTGTTCCTTGATGTATCTTGACAACTAGAATGATGCTGGGCATAGGTGCTCAATAACTATTTGCTGAGTGAATTATCAAGTGTTCAAGATGGGCTTTGGCTCCACAAGCCCAACCTTCTAGGCCCCAATGGTAATCAGTTGAATTAATGGCAGAGATTTCAAAATGCTGTTCTAAAAATACCTCAGTGTTTTCATTGTATGGAAGAAAAGAGCACAGAGGAGGTTTTTGAAAACTAAAAGTGAAGAGGAGGAGGAACTGGAAATTAGCTAGAAGGTCAGGCCATGCAGAGTTATTTTGGGCAATTCAGGATCAAATGGACTTATTTTCATACCAGCCTGTTTGGCTTGCTAAAAGACCTGGGCCTACAATACTTAATTTCACTTTATATTGTATGGGTTTTGTCCAAAACAGAGAATTTTCTTTAATCCTAGCTCCTTTTAGGTGAACGTCTTGGTAGCAGGCACGTAGGTTTGAAGAGAAAACATATTGTACGTTCACTGGTAAGTATACCTTTCTGGTCCCCGTGGCAAGCCTGGGCTCTGAAACACCACAGTCCGAAGGGTGTGCCGAACTGCAGATCTTCCATGAAGTTAAAGCAGAACAAACAAGTCCTCGATCTGTCTCTCTCCCTGCTGACTGAAGTCATTCTGCTAAGTGACTACTTTGGCTGACCCTCTATTGCATTTTCAAGTGATTAAGAGGGTTTTCAATGTTCTATTTGTAAGTAAATATTAACTGGCAATTCTCCATGACTACTTAAAAAAATTGCATTTTGTTAAAACAACATTTGATAGGATCATTAACTAAATTTTTAAAAAAAAAAATCTGCATCAGGCCATTCACAAATGCATGATTTTGACATTTTCATTTGTGTTATTTAGGCTCAGGTTTTGGTTTTGTTATTTTATATTCTTACAAACAATTCCTTTGCATTAAATTTTAGCAATCAGAAATATTGCTATTGTTATCGTTAGTGATAAGTATTTTAAATGCATGCTATTATTTTATTTTTATTTTCTCTAATATTATTTTATTTTAAAGGACAAAACCTTTTAAATAGATGTTTTGACATAAAACCTTTTATGTCAGTACATTCACTGTTAAAGCTGATGAGAAGTCTGAAACTTTTCTAAAAATAAAGATTCTGAATACTTTTTTTTTTAAAATTTTGTGGAAATGTTTATGCAGTGATTTTTTTTAAAAGATTTTATTTCTTTATTTTTAGAGAGGGAAGGGAGGGAGAAAGAGAGAGAGAGAGAAACATCAATGTGTGGTTGCTGGGGGCTGTGGCCTGCAACCCAGGCATGTGCCCTGACTGGGAACCGAACCTGCGATACTTTGATTCGCAGCCCGTGCTCAATCCACTGAGTTGTGCCAGCCAGGGCTAAGATTCTGAATACTTTTAAAAATCTGTTCACACCTGTAATTTAAGACAGTGAGAGTTGCAGATAAATTTGAAAATACCATGTCCATGTCATGTGGATAAATGTAAATAATAGAGAGATATGGTTCCTTGGGATGACCAATTTTAAGAAAAATTTCTGAAACTCTGGCTCGTGTTGCAATTGAAGGGAGATCAAACAGCTTCACCAACACCTAACTGTTCATACAGTTTGAACCAACTTCTAAAACATGGAGCCTGCAAATACTTTCCTACACTTACATTTCGAAGTTTTTATTTTGTTTTCTTTTGTGTGTGTGTGTGTATTTTTCAAAATGTATTTGCTTTCAGTAAGTATAAGAAAGCAGAGAGGGTTTTTAGAAATGTTCAAGATACAGACTGGAAAGGACACAGAAGTGTAGAAATGACGTAATTTACTCTCTGGACATAGGACAGTGTGTGAGGTTTTGAGGACTATGAGTCCTGGGGTGTTAGATGCAGTGCGCCCGTAGCCTATGACTCTACCGAATCCAGTCTTTATTAGGAAGGGCAGTTGTCTTGAAATCAACTTCCTTGTTTTCTGCATTGACGGAAAAAGTAGACAGTCTGGTGACAAGAAAAACAGATCTGTACTTATAAAGTTTGAAAGTTGTTTTTCAAGAAGGAGAACATATCAGCCTTTCTCCCCCCTCTCCCCCTGCTCTATAAATAGCTCCTGGCAGGCAGAAACAGCCCTGATTGCAGGAGATGAAGGGAACAAGCAGCAGGCTCTAGTGCAGAATCAATGGCACGGTGCCAAGAGCTTCATCAAATGAATAATAGCTTCCACTTGACAATCAGTAAAGTGCCTCTTCTCTTACGGATTTAGTTTTTAATGATGATTAGAGAGGATGGGCCCCTAAAATTTCTCTGGTAGAAATGACCTCCTATTAATTTCTGTTCCTTGAAATGCTGAATTTCAAAGCTATTTTACAGCTGCAAAACCAAAGGCACTGACATAAAGGAACTATTATCTTTGTAATTGTAACAACAAGTACTAAATTTGTCATTGATTAACAGAGACTTTTTAACTTCATGATCCTTTGTTGGTTGAGTTCCCTATTTGGAGCTCTGCTGATTTACTTGCTTTGAAAGTCAAATGTTACATTTTAGACCCAACAGCTATCAGAATAATGTCCTTTGTTTTACTACAGGGGTGGGCAAAAGTAGGTTTACAGTTAATACAAACAAATAATACAATAATTAATAAATAATACAACAATAACCTCTGTTTCACACACTCACAAATGTAAACCTACTTTTGCCCATATAAAACTTCCTTATAAATCTTGCACTGATTATTTATTATGCAATGAAAGGTGAAGATCAAGTTAGAGTTTATTAATTCTATACAGTGTTTTCTTGTCTGTGCAGTAGCAAAAAATTCCAAACAGGTATGTTTCAAGTACTTATAGAAATGCAACTTTTATTAAGCAAAGAACCTCATCAGAATTGAAAAAAAAAACAAACTCTAACCCATTTTTATCTGTGTATGTGTATAGGAAGCATATTTTCCAAGAAGAATTAAATATAGAATTAAGAAAGGGTGGATTGCAGTTTCAACCTGAATCTCAGCTTGGCACCTCCCTCCCTAAACAACCTGAGCTCCAGCACATGCTCCAGCTTCTCCACAAGCTACCGGACCCTGGGCTCCATGCAGTCACCCAGCTACCAGGTCTGATGGCCAGCAGTGTGAGCAGCATCTGTGCAGGTGCCGGGGCTCTGGTTCCCGGGTCTTGGCGTCCCACTCCACTAGAGTGCATGGCAGCTGGGGATCTGGGAGCCTGACTGTAGGGGTGGCTGGTATCTGACAGGGGGCATCCAGAGCAAGAAGGAGACTACGCAAATGCATGAATGACTGCCTGGCCTCCTACCTGGAGAAGATGAGAAGCCTGGAGGCTGATAATCGAAGACTGGAGGTCAAAACCTGGGAACACCTAGAGAAGGAGGGACCTCAGGGCAGAGACTGGAGGCATTATTTCAAGACCATCGAGGACCTGAGGGCTCAAATCTTCGCAAATCCTGTGGACAATGCCCACATCATTCTGCAGATTGCCAAGCCTATCTTGCTGCTGATTACTTCAGAGTCAAGTATGACAGGGAGATGGCCATGTACCAGTTGTTGGAGAGTGACATGAATGGGCTCTGAAAGATCCCTGATGATGCCAATATCATTCGGCTAGAGTTGGAGACCGAGATTGAGGTTCTCAAGGAACTGTTCTTCCTGAAGAAGACCCACAAAGAGGAAGTAAATAGTCTATGATTGACAGCTCCTGGTTGACTGTAGAGCTGGATGCCCCAAATCTCAGGACTTCAGCAAGATCATGGAGGACTTCTGGGCCCAGGATGATGAGCTGGCTTGGGAGAACGGAGAGGAGCTTCACAAGTACTTATCCCAGCAGACTGAGAAGAGCACCACAGTGGTCACCCCACAGACCTCTGAGATAAGCGCTGCTAAGACGACACTCAGGGAGCTAAGACTACAGTCTAACTGTTGGAGACTGATGTGGATTCAATGAGGAATCTGCAGGCCAGTTTGGAGAATAGCCTGAGGAGGTGGAGATGTGCTATGCCATGCAGACGGGACAGCTCAATGGGATCCTGCTGCACCTGCAGTCAGGGCTGGCCCAGACCCGGACAGAAGGGCAGTGCCAGGCCCAGGAGCATGAGGCCCTGCTAAACATCAACGTCAAGCTGGAGGCTGAGACTGCCACCTACCGCAGCCTACTGGAAGAAGGGGAGGACTTCAGTTTTGTTGACACCCCGGACAAGAGCCCCTCCTTACAAACCTTCTAAAAGACCATGACCTGCAGGACTGAGGATGGCAGAGTGGTGTCTGAGGCCAAGGACACCAAAGTTCTGAGGTATTAAAGGCAGCAGAAGTGGGGAACTCCTTGGCAGGGCAGGAGGCCAACAAAAAGTTCAGAGTTCACTGAACATTTTTAAAAAAGAAAGAAAGAGTGAAGATGTTTATATTGGTATTAAGCAAAGAGACTATAAGTCTACTTTATCACATTAGGTTATTAATTATAAAGTCATAGGTTTTAAATATAACCCATGGTATATCTCAGTCATGTGGCATTGTATTGCGTTTTAAACAAAATTTTGAATGTAAAGAGCAGTTCAAAGAAAACACTGACACTTTAGAGTGGTTTCTGTTTAATTTTCTTAGTATTAAAAAAAAAATGCATAATGAAATGCCCACTTTAATGGTTTGTAGATTTGGGATGGCTCTGAAAAGCCACGGATTTCATACTGTCAAATTATATGAAATTCATGCATTGTAATACATAAGAGTTCACAAAACTTATGAAAATATTAAAAATAGTTTAAAAGTTTGGAGGAAAATAGCTATTAAGAATTAAAAATTTTTCCAACTTTTGATTCAGGAGGTTGCCCAGTGATGATCTTTGAAGTTCTTTAGTTTTCTCCAGGGAAATAAGAATGTAATGAGTCTGTTGCTTAATTTTCATGTAAAGAACAACTTTCTGAATTAAAATGTCCTTTCTTTCATGAAATAATACTTTTAGTTTAACTTTTAAATGTCTTCAATTGTTAAAATAAAAAATTGTCAATCATCAGTGGGTTCTGTGTTCACTTAAAAAATACCATCCTGTGAAATGCTAGTTAATGCATTTACTAGCCTAACAGAAGTTAGGAATTAGTTGGCAGAGCCTTGTCTTTTGTTATATGAGCTGGTACAAGGACTCTGTCATAGCTGCAGGCCAACCAGTTGCATGAGGAAGGAACATGAAAAAAATAGCAAGCTATGACACTCAAAGAAAAATAAAATCATTAAACATTCTTGTAATTAGGACATAGATTTCAGAAAAAAATCATTCAAGAATTAAAACAACAGGATAAGGCCCTGCCTGGTGCAGCTCAGTGGACTGAGCGAGGGCTGTGAACCAAAGTGTCGCCAGTTTGATTCCCAGTCAGGGCACATGCCTGGGCTGCAGGCCAGGTCCCCAGTGGGGGCCACGTGAGAGGCAACCACACATTGATGTTTCTCTCTCTCTCTTTCTCCCTTCCTTCCCCTCTCTAAAAATAAATAAATAAAATCTTAAAAAAATAAAATGGTTAGAGTGATAAATCTTAAAAACAACAACAACAACAACAAAAAAAACAATAGGATAAAACTCTTAGAAGCAGTGGATGCTCTAGAGAGAAGCTTAAGCATGTAACTTTGTTTGTACCACTAATACTGATGTTACTTTTTTAGAGGAACCTGTAGAACATATTATTCTTGGAATGTAGAGGATTTAAAATGAAAACAAAAAATATCTAACATTTCCAACATTAGGGAATGATAATCTTGCTACTGTATGACTAATTTCTCAGTGTAGAAATGAAATAATTTTGTACTTTATTAAAGTACCAGTATCCTGGTATGCCTACAAAACTGAAAGTACATTGAAAGGATTTTTTTTTCTTTTGAGAAGGCAGCATTTTTTTGAAGTATGACTTAGTTTCTATCTTAGTCATCCAGGGAAGAGATAGGTCTCTGTGGGGAAATTAGGACTGCCTGAAACAATTAAAACTATTTAACAAGAAAGTTTGTGAAGAGCTAGGAGGAGTAAAATGGGATGTTATGTTGAATCGTTAAGTCATGGGCTTCCTAAAAATAAGTCTGTTATCCTGGGACCACAACCTTTATTCTGCAGATGGGGTATATGTATTTTACTATTTAATAAGTCCTTTTTGAAATGTCTGACTTGGCTCAGATGATCTAAGAGAATTATTTGAGACTCCAGAGTAGTTAAGGAAGGTGTGCCCCCAGAGGCCAGCCTGAGGGCGCCATGAGGACCATAGTGAGCAACCCTCAAGAGGATCCTTCTTGAGTCAGAGGAGCAGAGTCATATTACTTGCTAAACTTCTTCTTCCCTCCAGGAAAGTTTCCTTTCGGTGCTGATCTTGGAGCTGGCTACATGATTTGCAGATCTCAAGGCCAATAAAATGTGGGACTCTTGACAGGGGACGGGAAGTCAGTCTCTCCTTTGTACACAACTGCTGCTACCCAATTTACTGCAGACGGGGTCCAGCACTAGGCCCCACTTGATGCTTGACTGGGATCATCCAGGGAGGTCCCATGGAGCCACCCACTGAAGGCGCTGCTGCTCTGCCAGCACAGGGCACAATGGGGTACGCACCTGACCTGGACGCTCCCTGTGAGAGAGCAGAGTGTGGTTGGAGAAGGCAAACTTGGCCTCATTGAGCAACTCAAACTATACCCTAGACCAAGGTGGTGATGGTGATGGGCCAGAGCTGGGAGAATTTCAAGATGGCCACCCCAGAGCATGACACCCCGAGCAGGGCTCTTCTGACCATGAGACCCTGTAGATGGCACTGGGCACGCATCCAGGAAGCCACCCCTGGATGCAGGACGTGTATTATTAAAGAATGGGACTTTATGGCTCCACTGGGGTCTTTCCCTAAATATTTTTTTATTGCTATAGCCGTTAGGTTTTTTTATTCATTTGCTCTAGTTGGGTGAAAACATTAGTGCTCATTCACCTGAAGTAAGGATTAGTTTCAGTTTTGTCTGTGTTTCAAGGTGAATGATGGAACACAGGGCCATCTTCACTGCAGGAGAACACAGGCCCCTGAGGAGTTTTCAGGCTGTCAGCCTGGAGGGTGCGCTGTTAGCATGCCAAAGCTGTTTTTAAAGCAAGGAATTGACACAGCCAGGTGCAAATTACAAGGCTAAATCTCTGACAATAAAACTGTAAATTCATTTCTGACAGGAGGTAACCATGGGTACCGATAGTGCTGTCCAACATGGAGAAGGTCAACCAGTTTTGACTTGCAGCTATTGAGAACCATGCAGAGCAGAGAAAGTTAGCTCGCCAAGGAGGCTGAGCATGGACACGTTTTGATAAATGGTTGGGTGTCTCATTGATGTGAAGACCTAGCTCCACACTCAGTTCTCACTTTTTATTCTCCTAATGTTGCCCACATTAAACAGAAAAAAACAGATACTTATTTTACAAGTCACATTTTTTCATCTTCTGGTTCTCTTCCTATTCTCTTCTCAAAATTTTTTTTCTTTGTTGGATTGGTAATTATCACTAGGAACATAGTTTTGTGTGACTGAGTCTAGGGTGATAAAAGAAGATAATACTATAAGCCCCGGCATTACAATATTCACATTATTTTAGAGATAATATGGACAACATTTAAAGTTCCCTCCTCTATGTCCTCCATAGTCCCACTACCCTTCCCTTTGGTCAGCTTTCTAGATTACAGACCTGTGAAAATTAATTTTCACATGATTCACAGGATTGCTTATTACATCAGGAAAATACCTTAAAGATATACAAAGGAAGCAATAACATATATAATAAAGTGTTGGGAACCACCCTGCCTGGTATCAGAAGCTATAACCCCCACCTAGACTAAGGCTGAGGGAACGACCTTGGAACCGTAAGCCACCAAGGAGACAAAAGCTTATCTCCCTGGCAGGAGTGCCACTTCTGCTCCTTTTACTTCGCCCTGTCTGATCCCCAATGCTTGGTGGGTTAGCCAATGACGGGTAAGATTCCCCAAGGGGGGGAACGAACTAAGACAGGCACGATCACATGGGAGGCCCCCGAGGAAAGTCTTTGGGGGCTACAGCAAAAGGGAGTGATGGACCCTCACCCCTTGGCTTTGACAAAGCCTGAGTTCTCATTGTCTGGAAGAAAATCTCCTTATCTCTTGGTTGCTTTACTTCCCTTGCTCCACCTAAGCCTGAAAGAATGACAGAGGGTAGTGCAGCCCTGTACTAGAAAGGGCGGGTTCCCCAGGTGATCAGGCCAAAGAAAGAATATGTAAAATCCTGTGAAACCTTTGTTTAGAATGCTCTCAATTGAATGAGAAGGGTCCAATGAGGAAGTAAGTTTGTTCATCAAAGTTTTACAGCTCTTTGACACTGACTAAAAGTAGGCCCTCAGAGTTCCTTGTTATTTGATCCTTACTTCCCTGAAATGAGTAATGAGCTTTACCTGAATTCTTGTATAAACGAACCCAATAAAAAGCCTGCTGGGACAGGAGAATGCACGCCCTCCCCTAGGGAGGGTGGCCAAGGTACTTTCCACTTAGGGAGTGGCCACTCCATCCCTACTTCTCCAGAGAAAATTGCCTGTTTCTGTGTATGTTCATTTCTTGTGTGTCGACGAGCCTTCCGCAGCATTCCGTGGTCACTGCCGGTCGGTGATCGCGCATCAATAAAGAAAGGGAGATATTATTTTGTAGTAATTCATTTGTGTAGGTTTGCATTGCTCTCTTGGACTTAAGGGCCCAGGAGCCTGAGGTAGGCGTGTTAGTGAAAGTATCCTGTCATTACTGGTCTACCAAACTACCCTTTCTTGTTTTTTAGTTTTGTATTTTCAATTTAATGCTTATTCCTCAACCATTCTGTTGTGTTTTTGTAAATATATATTTTTATCTATTTTTTATAAATGTATTATTTTACATGCATTGTTCTTATTTGTAAAATAACCTAGTCTATTGCTATATATCTCGTTCTGTTTCTTCGTTTTATTCGGCACTCTGCTTTTGATATCTATGTGCCACATCTGTTAGAGATCCCTTGTTTCTAATGGCTACATAGCATTCTACATTTTATCTCTCCATTCTTTCAATGATGGAGAACTGTGGCATCTCCACTTCCCTACTACCAGACACTGCCCTGTATTGAAGCTTTATGCATCTCCTTTTGGATCTGCATAGGAATTTCTTGGGGTATTTACCCAGAAGCAGGATTGCTGGGCCAAAGAGTGTATGTATACCTAATTTAACTAGGCTGTCAGTCTGCTTGCCAGAATGGCTGTATCTACACTCCTACCCAAAGTGTGAGAATGTCCCCATAGCCTTCCATTACATCCCTATATCCTTGACCCTTGGCATTACTCATCTTTGGCCAATTTGATGGATATAGTGATACATCATCATTTTATTGTCTATACCTCTAATTCTTAATAAAACTCAGTATCTCCTAATATAGGCTTTTTAGTTTTTTGGATTTCCTTTTCTGTGAATTGCATGTTAATAGCTTTTGAACATTTCCGATTTCGCTTTTTTTGTTATTTGCTTGCATGAGATTTTTTCCCCATTTCTAATATTACACATTTTTGATTTTAGGCATTGCCAGTATATCCTCCCAATTTGTCATCTGTCCGCTAGCTTTGTCTGTGGTGTTTATATTGTTTAGGAGATAACTTTGGTCTTTGCAGTAGAGTGCCATGTTAACAGTGGCTCAAACAAGAGAGGGGCACATCTCTCTCTAGTAGCAGTCTGGAAGGAGGTGATCCTTTTGTCTAAGGATCCCACCATTTCTAGGACATTGCCTTTCTCAATGTGGCTCTCACAGCCTTAAGGAAGGGGAAAAGAAGGAGAAGAGGTTGGTAAGTCCCTTTGTTTTAAGGGCATAAAACAGAAGCTACATATACTTGTTGGAAGTTTGCTACATTTTATTGGCTGGAAAGTAGTCACAGCACTACAGCTAGCTACAGGGAAGGTGAGCAATATAATCTTTTATCCTGATGGTCATGGTCTCACCTAAAATCCAGGCCTTCTCTTAGGTTTAGAGACAGGGGAGAATGATTCTGGAGGACAGTTAGCAGTCTATGCTACACTGTACTTCATTGAACTCAAATCCTGAAGTCTGACATTCTCAAATTAATACTTTTGCCTCACTTATACTTTGTAGTTTTGTTTAAGAAATCTTTACTATTGGATGACTATCTTCTTTTAACTTTGTAGTGTATCTTTCTTAATTTTTATTCTATCTTGAGTTCACCTGCAATTATGATATGAGAGGGATGCCATTATATTTTTCTTCATATTAGGCATTTTTTCTAAGAGCTATTTAGCAATCTATTCTTTCACTGATTTTTGTATTTTAGTTCAAATCTTCCTGGAAGCAGATGCCAAAGTGAATTTAGATGTGCAAGAGATTAACTAGGGGAAACACCTGTGATGGACAAACGGGAGGGAGCCTTGGAAGACCACTTCTATGGGTATCCAGCACCTGTGAAGGAGAGCCAGCGAGAAGGTGCCTTGGGTAGGAAGAGTCTCAAACCTCATTACGGTTCTAAGGAACTTTTTACCAGGCCAATGCGAGGAGTCCTTAAACCAAAGTTGCTTGTCACAGGAGTATCAAGTTTTGTGGAATGGGCCTGGATTAGCTCCCCGGGGCTGTTCCCAGGCTGGCTTTGTCATCAATGTGGTCCTGGGTGCAGAGGAGGAGCACCTGGGGCCATCAACCGACTACGTTTCTGCAAAATGAACTCTGAGCCGTGCATTTCTGTCACCACAGTTTGTAGGGTCAACTTTATCGTATATAATGTTCTCATATTTGCATGTGTCTTCCTTGAGTATTCTGTTATATTTCATTAATCTATTCATTTCATACTATACTATACTGTCCTTGAAATTTACTCTTCTTTTTTAATGTTGCCTTAAACTAATTACAGATTTTTATTCCTTGAAACCAATTTTAAAATAAGTTTTACCTTAAAAAATCCACTTGAATTTTGACTGGAATTGCAAGTGTATAGACTATCTTACATACATATGGAATAGCTCTCTATTCTTTTATGCTTCTCAGTACTTAAAATTGATCTATAGAACTTTGGATGCTTTTTAACACATGGACATTTTATACTTTTTGTTATTTTTATGAATTGTCTCTTAATTTTATTATATTTTCTAGTTGTTTGTTGTTCATATATATACTACTGATTTTGTTTAGGTTGAATTTGAATCTGTCAGCCTTGCTGAAATGTTTTTGTAGTTAATATCATTATATGTTGATTTTATTGTTTTTATTATGTAGAAGATCTTTAAATAATGAAAGTTTTATCTCTTCCTTTTTAGTACTTCACTATGTATTATGTTAAACAATAGCAGAGAAAGTTGAAAGATTATGTGTACATGACCTTTACCTGTTTAAGGAAGTTTCTGCTACTTCCTACTTTAAGATGTTGATCCTTATAATTTTTCTGTATTTATTTTAAAATCTATGATGTTTGCTCTCTTTTGGTTGGGACCATGGAGGGTGCACAAGGGAAGAAGAAGAAGTTCTCTACTGTGACAAAAACCCTTAAGAAAAAGCAAAGGAATTTCACAGAGCAAAGATCAAGTATCTGATGAGAAAGAAGTTTACACGAAAGTTGCTTTGAAAGGCAAGGAAGAAGCTTATCTATGAAAAAGCTAAGCACTATCACAAGGAATGTAGGCAGATGTACAGAACTGAGATTCGAATGGCTGGGATATCAAGAAAAGCTGGCAAGTTCTATGTACCTGTGGAACTCAAATTGGCATTTGTCATCGGGATCAGAGGTATCGATGGTGTGAGCCCAAAGATTCGAAAGGTGCTGCAGCTTCTTCTTCGCTAGATCATCAGAGGCATGTTCATTTAGCTCAACAAGCCTTCGATTAATGTACTGGGAATTGCAGAACAATATATGCATGGGGGTACCCAATCTTGAAGTAAGCAAATGAATTGATCTACAAGCATGGTTATGGAAAAATCAACAAAAAATGAATTGCTCTGACAGATAATTCATTGATTACTCAATGTCTTGGTAAATATGGCATCATCTGCATGGAGGATCTGATCATTTCTACACTGTCAGATATGTTTTTAAATGCTTCAAAGAAGCAAACAACTTCCTGTGGCCCTTCAAATTATCTTCTGCATGAGGTGGAATGAAGAAAAAGACTACCCATTTTGCGGAAGGCGGAGATGCTGGTAACAGGGAACAGCAGAGCAATAGGCTTATTATAACAATGAACTAAGGTATCTACCATGGTTATTTTTGTAGTTTCTTCAGTTAATAAACAGTGACTGCTTTGAAAGTGAAAAAAATCTGTTTTTTTTTCGTTAGTCTATTAATGTGGTATATATCATTGAAGGATTTTTCTCATGTTAAACGTAATCTCATTCCTGGAATAAACTCTATCTGATAGTGCTGATACTGTATGTGCTTAAAAACAAAGAGTGTTGGATTCATACATTTATTGTTATCAGTGAAATGATAACTTTCTTTTCTTATATTATCCTTACCGAGTTTTTGAATAAAGATTATACTAGTGTTAGAAAATGAACTGGTCAGTCTTGTATCTGGTTCAATTTTGGAGATTAAATAATCTTTGAAAATTTGGCAGAGCTCAACTGTAAAACAATATGGGTCTGAGACTATTTTGGAAAGTCTTTACTCACCAATTAAATCTCTTTAATGTCAGTTTGTCTACTCATGTTTTATATTTCTCTCATGTATAGTTTTGCATTTTATTTTTTATAAATTCACCCATTTCTTTGCGATTTTCAAATGTGCTTGAATATAATTTTTCATAATATTATTTCATTGTTATTAAAAGTCTATGTTTATAGTTATTTGTCCTTTTTTACTATATATTATTTGCTTCTTTTTATCTTTTTACAATCAGTCCTGCCAGAAGTTTATTTAATATGACTTTTTAAAATAATGAATTTTTTGTGTTATGATTCTATTTTTTTAACTTTCTATTTGCTTAAATTCTGCTTATTTTCTTTTATTTTCTCCTTTTTTCAGGATTTTATCTCTCTGAACTTTTTTCACTTTTTTGCTTAGCTGTATTTTTCTTCAGTCTTTCTTGTGCCCTAAGAAATATACTCACACTTATAAGTTTCTCCATAAATGTTGCTTCAGATGTGCCTCACAAATTTTAACATATACTATGAATTCCATCATGCAATTCTAAGTACAATGTCAGTTCTCTTATCATTTTCAAAGCTATTCAGTATGTATTTTGTGGATGTAAGATATTTGAAATTGAAAAGTTTATGAACTTCTAGTTTTATTGCAATACAATTAAAAAGCTAGAAGTTAATACTATTCTCTTTATTGATCTATCAGTTTCAGAAGGTGTGTGTTAAAGGCTCCAATTACAATTTTTGATTTACCTGTTTTTCCCTATAGAACTATCTACCTATATATCCTTAGGTGCATTTATGTTCATGTTGACTAAATCTTCTTGCTCTATTATTCCCTTTATCAAGGTTTATATAATATCCCTCTCTGTCAGTCAGGATTTTTTTTATCTCCATGGATATTAATCTTATCAGGTGTTAAGAGTGCAATTCTAGTTTTCTTTGGAATTTTGAGTAATTGCCAGATTACCTTTTCCCAACCTTTATATATCCTCGTGTTTTAATGGTATTTCCTGTAAACAGCACACTATTAAATCTTAAAAATAATTTTAAACTAGCATTAGAATCTCTGTTATTGACTAGTTCTAAATTTAAATTTATCGTAAACACCTGTACTAAGACCTAACTTTGTAGAGCACCTTGGTTAACTGATACACCTCCATGCATCTTCTCTGTATTCCTGGGCAGGGGCAATCCCTTCAGGTAGTTCATGGCTCTAGGAGTTAATAGGGAAAAAGTAGAGGAGCAATTCATGGAGTGTGACTGGTTGGTGGGAACATAGTTTCACCCCAGCAGAACTTTTATTCTGCCCTGATGTCAACCCATGGCAGTGACCTGGACTGTTATTGTGGATTCTTTGGTGACAAAAGAGATGATGAGCATTCCAAGATTAGAGTGAAATTTGGAAGCTCTCACTAAACCAGTTCTTAATGCTGAGACATAGTAGTTTTTGCTCCAAACTGCTGCCGCTCTATACACTGGCTTTCATAGCTTTCTCTTTCCAAATTTCCCATTGATTTTATATTAGTTATTCAGACCTGTGTTTCTCTCTGCTGTCTGTAGTTTCTACAGGGTTGATTTGGGGGAAAGGAGCTCACAGTCTGTGCTGGTATACCATCCTGTTAGAAAGCTATGGATATATTTTATGAATATATTCCTAAGAGTAGTACACAGAGATATTTCAGGGAAAAAACTGCCACTTAAAAACTGCTTGAGCCCTGGCCAGATGGCTCAGTTGGTTGGAGTATTGTCCCATACACCAAAAGTTTGTGGGTTTGATTCCTGGTCAGGGCACATTCCTAGGTTGCGATTTGATCCTCGGTCAGGGTGCATATGGGAGGCAACCAACTGATGTTTCGCTCTCACCTCAATGTTTCTCTCACTCTCTCTCTCTTCCTTTCTCTCTAAAAAGTCAGTACACATATCCTTGGTTGAGGATTAAAAAATAATATAATAAAAACTACTTGAAACCCCAAATAAAGTGATATTGGCAAATTATAAAATAGGAGTACTGGAAAAGCCAAACTACTTCACATTTGCATCCAAGACTTTCTTCAATACCAAATCAGTCACTCCACAGTACTCCCAAGTTGTCTAAGATAGCTAATATGTTAATTTGGTTAATTCTTTCATTTTTTCCCCTTCTTTAAAGGTATCTCTGCATGCCTTTCTTTATGATATCCCTTTGGTTCAGAATTTTTTTGAAGCTCATTCTTGAAACCATGCCAGTCTTTGCTGACTGTGACAGTTCAACTGCCCAGGTGGTGAGCTGTTTAACAGGTTGAGATTGCCTTCTCTTACTGTCAGCAGGCAGCACTGTTAACAGCATTAATCCCCACACAAAGTCCATTTGCCCTAATGACACCCCCGGTACTCGAGCACTCCTGTGTGTTAATGGAATGGCCTAAGGGGACATCTAGGCTGTCTCTACCTCCTCCATTACATGACCCATTTAACCCATTTAACTGAAGGCCAGAGTCACTGTTTCTTTACTGCTTTTCAGGGGAAGGGCTCTTGCCAGTATTCTTAGAAGAAACTCCTGCAGTCCCACCTCCTGCGTTTAGGGGATGGCATTGCCAGCCACAAATTAGCAGAGATTTAAACCAATTCAGTTAAATAAGTTGTGGAGTGTAAAGACTTGTTTTAGAAAGACAATTCTCAGAGGATTGCTTATATTACATCCTAAGAGTGGGTATCAGAGCCTAAATTCCCCATCTTATTCATCTGATTAAGGAATTAGAAATCCTATATCTAAATGATAATATTTCCTTGGAAAGCTGAAACATTAAGCAGTTTAGGGCCACAAATTAAAAACAATGGGTTAGGAACTGAGAAACATAGATGTTAGTCCCCGCTAAATTATTAGGTAGCTGTACGACCTTGGGGAAATTAGGCAGCTTCTCTGAGAACATGGCTTCCTTATCTGTAAAATAACCTTTGAGGTCCTCTTCCTCAAAAATCCAAGATTATATGGTTTTACGTTTCTGTGGAAATTTTGGCCAAGACCATTTTTTTGTTTGTTTGTGTTTGCCCTTAAACAGAAATGTTAACCACGTATCTAGTAGGGTCAGAAGTGAATGCAGGTAAGTTTTCAGAAGAGGTTGTGGAGAATGGATGTATCTGAAATTGGGGATGGTTCTGCTGGGGAGAACAGACCTGCGCTCACAGCAACAGACTAGAGGCTGAAGCCCTGAGGATCATGGAGGCACAAGGATTAAAAGGACGGGCATGCCTATTGGAAAGTGAGGCCACTGTAAGACACCCGGGCCCTATCATGCCTGGGGCTATTGCTGAGTCCCCGAGACCGAGGAGGACCTTTTGCAGGCTCCTTATTTGTAAGCAGTGCATAAAACTCCCTACCGCAGACTGATGCAGGGTGTACACAGGATCAACAGCATTGGGTTTTTGAACTGTAAATCAGCTTCATTACAGATTGAAGGGTTCTTTTTAGAAAAGACTTTTCATGGAAAGTGCTCATTTGCTAACCCCATCTAACCCATTTTTCTCCACCCCATCCCCCACTTCACCTAAGAATCACATAGGAATGAAATAAAGTGGTCTAGACATATTTTAAAGATTGGAACATTTTTCCAGACTATGATAGGACAGCTCCAAATGCGATGCAGCTGGCGTTTCCTTGGGTGGCCTGTGGTGCCTCAAACCCAACCCTGGCTCTCTAAGCAAACTAAAGTTCATGCTTTTCAGGTCTTTAATTAGGAAGGAGAGAAACAATCTTATAACTTTGCTTACATGAAGAAGTCTGATTTGTGCAGGAATCCTAAAGAACTTATCAAATGCTTTTGGCTTTTTAGGAGCAAAAATCAGATTTCTAAGTTCTCCTATCTTTTCACCTTTCTCCTAGCTTAGCTAGGAGTAACTCAGGGCAGAACAGGCCAGCCCTCAGCCTTCCTCGGACTGCAGCAGTTGCTTGGGTAGAGCCATAAATGTGGCCCTGAAATAAATATATAAAAAATAAAGAAAAACATCAGCCCACACATTATACACTAATGACTTATATTAAACAATACTTTGGAAGGTACAGAATAATGTTAGGGAAATATATTAGAGGTGCATAAAAGGAAGATGCTTTAAGAAGTAAGTATCCTCTATTTTGAAACAACAGCAAAAATGTTGTTAGTCATATTTTAAATATCATTATTAGTTGTTTGCAAGAATATAATATATAGTCCATTGGGTACCTCAGCATCAAGCACAATTATAAACAGACAAAAACCAACAGCAAAGATATCAAAGTTTTTTTAATGGAATTTATTTAATTTTGATTTCCACTAAGTGAAAATATTTTAAAATTCCAATCAGTCCCCGAAGGCAGCAGGAGATCTGTGGCCTCCTGCTTAATGATGTAATTAAGCTGAGCTCATCATTACCCAGCCAGACACCACACGCACACACGCACACACGCTGCTGTAAATTGTAACTGCATTTGGAAGATTAAGGGGTCAGTAAATGATTGGGAATGTGTGTGGGTTGAGGAGCAAAAGTCTTAAGGGATATTTTAGTTTTTGTATTAGATATATGTTGATATGTTTTCATAGTAGCTAGACTAAAAATGGGATGTTTTAGTGTGACAGTACTGGAAATCATCCTAAGAGACAGTAAAATACACTTCTTATTTGCTACAAATATACTTAATAAAAGTTTACATGCTTAAAAAGCATATGTTTTATTTTTCAATTTAGTGTTTACATCCCAGATTAATGCAGAAAACACGGAGTTTCTTTTGAAAATAGAGATTTTAGTTGTCTGATAACCATTTTAAAATCACTCTCAGCCATGATGAAGTGTTTCTTTCAAATACTGTTTTAGTTTATTTTGTAAAAAATGCATGTCATGAGAGTGAATGTTGTATAGGATATTGAATACCTGTCCTGGGTATGTCTTGAATAAGAACGCCATTTCTCCAGCATAAGTTATGCTTTTGAATAGAAGCGCAATTAAAGAAATTATTTTGAAAATAAGGTTTGTACTACGTGAAAAACAATGTCACAAAGTACCTGTAAACACATGCACAAGAATGGCCAAACACCAGCCAATCTCTGCTCTGCACAGTTTAGTTCAGCTTCTCCCCCATCACATTCGAGATTTTTTTAAACAAAAGTTATAGTTACCTGCTGAAAATTTTTATAATTGGTATTATGGGCACGGCGATCAATTTTTAAGGGGCTAGGACATATGGAGAAGGAATTTCTTGCCCATCTGTTAAAAAAATTCTCACCTATATGAATAAAACTATATTTACTTATCATTAGATGATTTCATATCCAAAGGAACAAATTTATTCAAAATAAATAGAAAAGGTAATCCCAAATCCATTGCTTTTAGGAGCCTGTAAATCATTCTTAAGCACTCCTGAGATGTATTTCTGGCACCAGGTTGACAAGCGAAATGACTTTAGGGAAATCTTATGGCCTTACTGATGACTAACAATACCCACATTGAAGTAGCAAAGGTTACAACCCAGAGTTCTAACTTGCATGAAGGGTACACCTTAGAATAAACTCCAGGTTCTTTGGACAACTGAGGGCAGTAGAGGAACTCTGTAGCATTTGACATAAAAGCCTTCAAGACAATGGAGTCAAACTAGGCAAAGACCTTCTTGTTGATGGGAGAAGCAGGGTTTTAAAAACCAACCAAGAACTACAGGAATGTTTATTATGTGTGGCTAGAAGCCAAGATGTGACATGGAATCAAAAGCTAGAAAACTTTATGGTAGGATAGATGGCCCAGGCCATACTGATTAGATTCTTCCTCTGTTTCATTTACTCTGTTGGTAAGAATTTATTGACTGACTGCTACCTGCCAGATGTATTAAGGATACAGCATTACAAACAGATGATATCCCTGTCTTCTTATATCTGTATTCTAGTGATTGAGACAGATGATAAACAAATAAATAGAGTGACAAATCTATTGTGATAAGTACTGCCAGAGAAATGTCTGGCTTTATTGAAATGTCTTAAGTGATGAGAGAAGGAAAAGCCCTTTAAGGTAGGATGATAAGGGAAGGCCTTTTTGAGCAGGCAGTATTTGAAATGTGACTCAAAGACTGAGGAAGAGGCAGCCATGCCGAGAAGTGGCCAAAGAGCACTCTAAGCAGAGAAACGATACATGCGAAAGCCCGGAGCGAGCAAGGACTTGGTGTGTTTCAGAAATCAAAAGGAGGCCTATGTAGCTATAGCACAGTATGCCAGAGACAGGTGATGCCAGGAAAGGTTAGGGAGGTTGGCAGGAGCCAGATCACTGCGGGCCTTTTTCATTGTGGCAACATTTGGATTCTCTTATAAAAGCAATGGAAGGGACTTAAATAGGGAAATCATATGATCCAATTTGCATTTAAAATATATCACTCTGTTATACTTTCATTTGGATGATGACAAAAAAGATTATTCTCAGGAACTGAATCATTTATAGCAACACACATTATACATAAATAAGTCCTCACTATTTAAATCTTCAAAGATGGTTAGAAAGAGAAATTTAAATGTGGCAAAATCAGACAAAAGAATTATCTTGCCATGTGGGTTTACTATCAGGAGATTTTATAAACCTTCCAAAAATAATATGTCAGCAGAACACATATCTTTTAATTCTTTGGCAGGAAAATTAATGGAAATTCACAAGGTAAAAAGATGTGCTGATGATAAACATGCCGGAAGTTTTAAAACTGACTAGACCCTTTAATGTGAATTTTCAGCAGGGTCTTCCTTGGCCAGGAAAAGCCTTCCTTTTTGTAGGAGAACAAAACAGGGGAACAGTGGCCTGCTCCATCTTCCCATTCTCAGGAGGATGTACCTCCATCTCTTCGTGAGGCCGAAGAGAACCCCTTGATTTCCATGTCCAGAGTCACCTTGAAACATTCTCTGCTCTGTGGCCACCTCTTGAGTGGAAACATTTCTTGACTTCTTGTTCATTAACATTTCCCTGGACTAAGACGTTATAGTAGGACAGATGTCATTAATGGGGATTTTTAGAATAAAAGCAATTGTTTAAAACTCCTTTAAGCTATACAGTTAAAGTATTAATACATTTACTACATTATTTGTGTACAAATGTTTACCTAACTACAGGTATTCCATGTTGACAGTGTTCTGAAAGAAGATCACGGACAGGGTGAAGAGTTAGGCTGACTTGTATTCAAACCTGGCTTGGCCACTTGCTAGCCTTTTGATCTTAGTCATTTTACTTCTCTGGTTCCTGTTTAATTAGCCATAACACGGTAATAATGAAACCTAACTCATAGCATTATTATGAAGTTTAGAGGTAGGGTATATACAGTGCTTGGCATGTAAGAGTGGCTGAACTACCAATAGATTCCATTATGTTTTTGTTGTTATATTTGCCAGTTCCTCTCCAGAGAGTTAAAAATCCCCTCCTAGTCTCTGCTTTTTCCTCTCTGATCTACCTATTCTATTGTTTGCTTTGGTCCAGTTTGATTCCCCCTTTTTCCTCTTCCCCAGAGCTCAAATTCCAATTTCCTTTGCACTTCAATTATCTTTGACTTAGGCTCTTGATTGCGAGGCAGTGAGTAGAGCTCGCAGTTTGCCTGGTGCAGGTGGTGGGAGCAGCAGTGATGACGATGGCCCAGTGTCTGTGGGGCTGTGTTTCTGAGGCGTCAGTAGCACTGGTGATGGTAGTACCAGTGGTTTCAGTAACGCCAGGTCCCTGGTGTTGGTGGAGTTTGGTGGAGAAACTGGGGGTTTTATTCTTTAACCTTGAGAATCCTTCACCTAATATCCTATATTGAATCTTTTTAATGTATTCGGAGTGCATTCTAGTGAACTCTGTTCTTTGTTTTGTTTCATTTTGTATAAGAACTCTGTACAGATAGGTCTGTTTCTATCCTTTTTTAATCCTTAGTATTTTCACTATCCAGTTCTTTTCAATCCCCTCCCCCATATCATATAGGGGGCTTAGAGGTTCCCTCCTGCATAGGGCTATAAGCCACTTTGTTGTTACAAAAACATGTAAACATAGAGTTTGAAAATGAAACTCACTCACTGTTCTCCCTGTTTCCAATATTTCCTTCCTTGGTGAATGGCTCCATATACCACCAGTTTTCCAGACCTGAAATCTGGACATTTTTAGATCACTTACTGCCCTTTATACATAAACACTATTGATTCTGTTGCCTAAAATCTTCCCATGCTCGTCGCTCTGCATTATTTGGGTCAGACTCTAAACACCTGTATACTATTTTTATAGCCCCCTTTCCTTACCTTCTTTATCTTGACTTCTACCAGAATAATATTCTTATCACGAAAACCTGATCTTATGGCTACTCTGCTCAAATATTTTCATTGTTTTTTTATACCTATGTAAAATCTAAACTCTGCATGGCATCTAAATTTCTTCAACTCATAGCCCTTATGTTTCAATCTAGCTTTATTATCTGTTACTACTTTCCTTTAGCATCAAGTTCAGTTTATTCTGTACCAATTCAAGTTCCCCGAACTTGAATTAGTTTTTATAATTTTGAAATTCAGTCCTTGTTGGTCCTTATTTCAGAACCCACTTCTTTATTGCCTGCCTAGAAAACTCCTCATCCACCTAGCTGTAGTGAAAACACAGCGTTCTCCCAGGCAGAGCAAGGTTTCTTCCTCCTAATCCCCACTGAACATGTTTCTCTCCCCACTACACTTCTTGCAGGCAAGGGCTGTCTTTTCATCTTTTTAGACTTATCTGACATGTGATTGGTGCTCAATACATATTTGTTGAGTGAATGAATGAATACACGAATGAAAGTTTTCTTCTCATAGGGCAACACTTCTCTGACTCCTTTCTGTTCCTACAGCTCTTGTGGTGGCTGCTCCTGTTTCTAGCCTGCATTTACTACACTGCTCTCCTTTTTTGCTGTATCTACACATTTATACATTATGTCTACAGAGTCCTTTTCATTCTCTTCCATTCTCAAGGCTGTATGTTATTTAGATACATACTCCGTAAGCATAGGTCACAGGTCACCTTTAAGGAACTTCTGCCTGGTCACAATGTCAATCACTTAACTCTGTGTTTTCTTCTGCTGACATTGACCACTTGGGCTATACTGGTCATATGTGTCAGTCTGATTCCAAAGCTTTGCCAGACACCCACTGACTTTCACATATTGTGGTTTTTATTAGTTTGATTAATCAGTTTTCTCTAAGTTTGACCATAAGTATTAATTTCATCCATCTACAGAAGGAGAAGGCTACTTATATGGTACTCTAATTTTGGGCAGTAAAGTATTAGCTTTGTGAGAGAAAATTACAACAAATAGTATTTCCACAGGAGACAAATTAAGACCGTATTTAAGAGGATTTCTGTTTCCATAGTTCATAAGTCTTTTTCAGGATAATGACATGACAACTAAGTCCCAGCTCAGAAGGAACTACTTCCCACTAAAAAAATATTTTAGAACTTCAAATTCTTGATCTGTTTTCCTTCTATTATACTTAGATAAACTTATAGCCGACCCCCCCCAAAAAAAAGAAGGAAAAAAGAAAATGGTGAAAAGTCACCAAACTTATTTGAAGGCCTGACATTCTACCACTTGTTTATAGTGAAAAGCTAGTAAGCAAAAAAAACCCCAAAAAACAACAACAACAACAACAAAAACAAAAAAAACTGTAACAACGGCCAAAATGAAAAAAATATAAAGCTATTTCTCTGGTATATTGAGGACGATTTTTAACTCTGCCTGCTGAGATGATACACTTGTGGGACTGCGGTCCTCCAGAACGGTGTCTAATTCAGTCTTGGCTGTGACTAAAGGGGCTTTGGCTCTTTGAATTTAAAAAGGTCCACTATTGAAATTGACTTTGCCTATAGACTAGATGGAGTCACTTGGTTCAAGAATGGTTTATTTTATTTGGGGTTTTCTACCTTCACTTCCCTTCTGGTTAAGAAGTGGAAATGATATTCTTGGAATGCTTATTTGGTTGGCTAGGCACTGTAGTAACTTCTTTGAACTTCATATCAAATTAAGAGGACATTGTTACCCTAATTTTATAGATGAAGAAACTGAACCTCACAGCAGTTCATACATTTTTCAGAACAGAATAGCTAGACAAGAGAAGGCCGATGAAGGAGCCTGTTCTGCCTGGCTTTAAAGCCCATTTGGTGGTGTTTTAGCAGTTATAATCAGGAGCTGAGGGTATAGTTGAGTTATTCTGGATATTTCTGTCTCCTTTGGCGACCTGTGCTAGATCAATTCTCCTTTTTCCACCATCATTTAAAGAGACTTTATCCTCCAAGAGATTCTGGAGGCTTGTGTAATTTGCGATGACCAAAAACACAAGAAAGATATATTCGTGGAGGCTCTTACATATTTATTTTAACCATTCTCTTTTTTTCTCCTGAATACAGGGTAGGCCATGAGAGGACAATTTAGAATTATTGCTATCCAGTAGTCACTGCTCTGCAAGATACTGTGTCAATGACGAAGCTTATAAGAACTACTAAGTGCCAAAGCTATCCATGTTAAATGCTGTGGTAGTTCACAGGCAAGATCAAGAATGGTTTCATGGAGGAGGTTAGAGTAAGTGTTTGTGAAACTGATAAGCACTTAAAAGATGATTAGGTATTGATAGACTGAGATAAAGAGATAAAAATAGGCATTTCAAGATAGGAAAAGTATGAACAAAGGGACAGAAAAATACTTATGCCTGGTGTATTGGGTCACCTGCACCATGTGACTTAATTGTCAGAAGTTAGACATTAGAACTGTCAACATATAATAAGTAAAAATTGAGTGTATACTGTATGTTATGTACTACTTAAAACTCTTGTATTATATGTACTACCCCATTTAATTCTCACAATAATCTAATGTGGTAGGCACTGTAGTCATTCCCGTTTTGCAGATGAGGAAACTAATGAACAAAGAAGTTAAGTAATTGTCACACATCTAGGAAGTGGTGGATCTAGAGCAGTCGGCTCCCAAATCCATGCTCTTAATCCCAATCCAGGAAGAAGTGTGGACACATTACCTTGAGGGAAACTGAGAATAAAAAATCATTGGAGAAATTCTCCTGTGACTGGTAGAACTCATCTGAATCTTTATACATTTTTTTTTTTGCTATTTTCTTCCCACTTCTCTACTTTCCCAAGTTAAAGAAAAACTAGTTTCTAGTTACCTGATCTTCCTCTTCGGCTCTGCCCTTCCCTCCTCCTTCATCCATCACTCATTTCTCTTTCCGTTTTTATCTACCTCTTTTTCTTCTCTTTCTACCTACCACCTTCGGGTTATTTGATCCTGTAATATCTCTTCCCATTTGCAGGAGTGTGGTTTGGGAACTCTACCATTCCTATAGGGATCTCTAGGGCCAGAGTGGAGAAGGTTACCAAATTGAGAAGTTGGGGAAATCTGGAAGCAGAGCTCAGGCAAGGGTCTGTGAGTTGAACTCTTCTGTCCCTCCAGCCACCCCTTGCCTCATTCTGTCAGTCACTGAGACCTACTTGTGGGAATGATGAGAGCCATGAACAGAGAGAGTCAGCCTCTGAGCCTTTGCCAGGATAGGTTTTGCTCCCCTGCAGCTGACTGGGTCACCTCGCCAAGGACAGCCCGGGATGTATTTATTTGCAAAGCTGAGAGAATCAGGGCATAGTATTCCAGCAGTTCTATCTTAGTTTTCTGGAACTTGAAACCAAGACCTGTCCAGAATTTTTATTAGGTATTGGAATGGGTGTTTTCGGTTCTAAAAAAACCCCAGAAAAGCAACAAACAAAAAAGCAATTTCTGTTGGAATTGGAACCAGTAATTTCAATCCAGGGACTCTGAGGTGGTTGGAATTGCCCAGGTGGTTCTTATTACATCTCAGTCTGATCACTGGTTGCCTCCTGCACAAGAGAAGGGCAGAGAAGTTTCGATGTTACAGACACTGTTGAGTGTTCGTCATGTGTCTTCATTTTACGTAGCACTGAGGAGACATGTAGGGGGAAGATATGAGACTAAAAACAAACAAACAGTCTGAAAATAATATATAAAAATAAGTAAAGTCTACAACAATGACAAAACAATAGAAGGCTAAAAGTTACTGCATTAAAAATATTTAAGAACTCTTATTTCAGGAACTGTATTCAGAACTCTTTGAGCTATGAAACAGTCTGAACACTGCCCTGCTCATCTACGTTGGTGCTAGACCTGGTGACAAATAACTACTGATTGTCTTGCAAAATAAATTGCACCTTCAAAGAAAAAAAAAATCACTGTTATTGAGGCTCCATAGAAGAATGTATTGTACTGCAGGCTTCAGAAGTGCTCCAGATGGTAGCAGTGTTGAACAGGGACTGAACTCCAAAGGGCCTACTTTGGAGAAAATAACTTTCATCTTAGTGTACTATGTTTCTATATGCTTGTTTGAAAATAAAGTCATGTTATTTTGTGGTTATGTTGTAAACACGAGGTCACAGACATTAGATAGATTAGTATTTTGTGAGACTTATACGTATAAGACTTTTAAAGAATAATTGAAGGCAGAATAAAAACAATCATTAGTGCCAACTCATAGAAACAGAGAGCAGAATGGCAGTTGCCTGGGTCTGGGTAGGTTTGGGTGGGAAAATGTGGAGGTGTTGGTAAAGGGGCACAAATTCTCAGCTATGAAATAAGTTCTGAGTGTTCAATGTATAACATACTGGTTATATTTAGATATTATTTCGTGTAACTGAAATCTAAAAGAGTAGATCTTATATACATATATAAAATCACATTGTACAATAAATACATTACAAAAATTTTGTCAATTATACCTTAATAAAGCTGGAATAATTTATGAAAGAATTATACAAAAATGACCCAAAACCCAGTTGTCAAATGGTAGTTGAATTTAAGGAAGGAAATTATATAGACTGGGTTTCTTACAAAAGACCACAGGGAAATGTGAAACTTCAAATGTGTAAAATTTGGGAAATGGGAATATAAAAAATTAAAATGTAGGATTTAAAACACAAGATCTGCCTGATTAAAAATTATCTTTAAGCAATTTATTGAAATAATCATAAGGATATTGGGCAATGGTATACAAGTCTTCTAATTAATGTTACAAAAATGGCCTAATCCTTATGTGACTTGTAAATCAATCATCCTTATTTGACCTGTAAAGTAGTGCTAAGCTCTCCAGAGAAGCCTTATGAAATAATGTTGGCAGCATTCCCTAGCACATTTAGATGCATTTTCTTGAGACTGTTCACATGTCCAACGAGCCCACAGACTACAGATCCCTCATGGTGCTGCATTCCCAGAATCCTGTAGAATGTAGTGACTAAGAAAGTCTTGCAGTCCAGCTCAGAAAGTCAGCCAAACTTCCACAATAGCTAGCAATCTGTGCTTACGCATGATTGTTTGTCCAGAAAGTCCTCCCAGGTAGTAAATGAAGATTAATAGGTAAATATACAGAGAAAAGTAAGATCTGAAAACAAGTCACATATTTATTTCTCTAATTATAATCTGAAGATTAAATAAATATCGAATGAACTAAATAGCTAAAGTTTTATTGACTCTTTGTTTTGTAATAAAAACTTCCAAATTTGTCTTTTTCTTCAAACAATCATGCAGAGACCCTGTTCAATATGTTCTGTAGATTTAAGCAAAAGGAATGGAGCTTTAAACTTGTCACTAATTTCCAATTATAACATTAAAGGCTGAGATGAAAATCCACAATGAGGAAATGGATTCATTCTGAATCACATAAAATTTCATGGGTATTTAATAGAATAGTACGCTATATTTATTGAGCAAACTTATTGAGTTGTGCGCACAACACTGTGCAAAGTGGTCTATTCAATCCTTGTAACAAACCTCAGAGGCGGAAACTGTTGTAGTTCTTCTGTTGTGGATATGAAAAAAGAGGAGCCACGCAGAGGTTTGGGAACTGGCCCCCAAACCACAATAGGACACAAACCTAGTTAATTCAACTCCAGAGCTTTCTTTAAAAAAAAAAAAAAGCAACACTTTTATTTATTTTTTATTTTTAATGGTAACAAATGTGCATAGTTCAGTAGTAAAATAATGATAAATTAGTAATTAGGTTGAACATCTAATTTGCTGTGTTTCTATTAAGAATGAAAGAGTGTGGCAACCCTGGCTGGTGTGGCTCAGCGGGTGGAGCACTGGCCTGCAAACCAAAGGGCTGCCTGTTTGATTCCCAGTCAGGGCGCAGGCCTGGGTTTAGCGCCAGGTCCTCAACAAGGGGTGCATGAGAGGCAAGCACACACTGATGTTTCTCTCCCTCTTTTTCTCCCTCCCTCCCTCTCTCTCTCAAAATAAATAAATAAAATCTTTTTTTAAATGTGCTAAAAAAAAGAAGGGGGTTGCTAACTGAATAGGACACTGGGAAAATAGGCTTAAGACAGAACACTTCTGAGAAAAGTGGGATTGATGGTCACCTAATTTATGATGAAAATCAATAATCCCTGTCTAGACTATTCTTTACTCCCCAATTCATGCTCTTCAGAGCATTTTAAAACTATTTTTGCTGCCTTTTTTGTATTGTAATTTGGGAGCTCTTTTTAAGAGGATTTCAGCCCCAAGCTTTCTTTCTAAGGTCTAAAGCTCCACTTATTACTGTCTTACCTCATAGATAACAGATACTTCCATTTTTTCCTAAGAAACAGCCCTCTTGGATTCTCTATCTTTCTGATCCAATATACCATATTTTTCAGACCATAAGATGTACCTTGATTTTAGAGGAAAATAGGAAAAAATGTTGAAGCAAAAAATGTGGTAAAATATTAAATAACATAAATAACATAATATTTCACTAATGTAAATGTAAACAGAACTCAACAGCAGCATTAACAACCATTATTCCTCCCAAATTTGGGGGGGGGGGAAGAAAAGTGTGTGTTATAGTCCAAAAAATACTGTACCTGTGCTTTCTAAATCTACTATACCATAGTTTTCTTGGGAGCATCCTCATCATTATCCTGGAGATAATTTCTTCCATTTTAGATTTTCTATGTCCTGGATTGCATGGCTTTGTGTTGGTGTTCCAACTACCAGACCCTCTGTGAGTCCATTTGTACCTGAGTAGTGTTCTGTTTTCTCCAGGTGCTGTAGGCGGGGGAGGAGGGCATCTAAACTCAGAATTCTCCTGTTACAGACTCAGAAATCAACCTTTGGCCCCATTTAGCTTGCCCCTTAGTCTTCAGAGTCACTACTAACAACAGTTCCTGAATCTTCCTACAGTTTAGCAGCACAGAAATGCTTGTTTCTTTTTTGGCACCTCCCTTTCCCAGAAGTTAGGTTTCAACTTTCTTTTCTTTTTCCTTCTTCCTTTATTTTTTTTAATTGTTGATTTACTGAATTAGTTGCTATTTATTTCATCTTTTTCCATCTTCCAGAACTTTTCCTGTTCTCTTTGTCCTTGGGAGTTCATACACTTTAAAAAAAGAGAGAGACTATTTTTTAAAGAAGTTTTAGGTTCACGGCAAAACTGAGCAAAAAAAATACAGAGTTCTCTTGTACTTCCTTTCCTCACACATTCACAGCTTCCCCCACACTCAACACCCCACACCAGAGTGGTACATTTGTTTTAACTGGTGAGCCCAAATTAGCACATCAAAATCCATAGTTTATAGTAGGGTTCACTATTGGGTTGCACACTTTCAGGTTTCACAAGGATAGTGTGACATATCTTCATCACTGTAGAATCGTACAGAATAGTCTCACTGCCCTACAAGCCCTCTGTGCTCTGCTTATTCCACCCATCCTTCCCTTTGACCCCTGACAAACACTGATTTGTGTAATCTCCATATTTCTGCCTTTTTTCGAACTACATAGTTGGAATCATATAGTATGTAGTGGATTGGCTTCTTTTAGGAAATATGTATTTAAGATTTATTTAAAATTTTTAAAAATATTTTACTTATTTATAGAGAGAGAAGGAGGGAGGGATAAAGAGAGGGAGAGAAACATTGATGTCAGAGAGAAACATCAATAGGTTGGCTCTTGTACACACTCCAACTGGGGACCCAACTTACAACCCAGGCATGCACCCTGACCCAGAATCGAACCGGTGACAACCAACCAACTGAACTACACTGGTCAGGGCTATATTTAAAATTATTTGATGCTTAACAGCTCATTTCTTTTTAGGGCTAAACAATATTCTATTTTATGGATACACCAGTTTATCTATTCATTCACCTACTGAAGGACATTTGGTCACTTTCAAATTTTGGCAATTATGAATAAAACATTTATAAACATCTGCGTGGAGGTTTTTGTGTGTAAATACATATTTCATTAGATTTACAGCTAAATATTTCATTTTGGGGGCTGCAATGTAAACGCTTTCATGGTTTTAATGTCAAATTTCAATTGCTTATTGCTAGTATATAGGAAAGTGAATGACTTTTATGTATTCACTTTGTATTTTGCCACCTTGCTATAATTACTGAGTAGTATTCCATTGTATTTTGTATCACATCTTCTATATCCAAAAATCCATCTAAGGACACTTGGGTTGTTTCCATGTCTTGGCTGCTGTGAATAATGCTATGATAAAAAAACAGGGTACATTGATCTTCACAGATAAATGTTTTCAAATTTTAGGGGTAGATATCCATAGGAAGGATTGTTGGGTGTATTGTAGCTCTATACTTAACTTTTTGGGGGAAGATACCACCTCACACCTGTTACAATGACTATTATCAATAAGACAAGATGTAAGTATTGAAGATCTAGGAAAAAGGAGGCTTCATACACTGCTGTTGAGGATTTTTGCATCTATGTCTATGGGAGATACTGGTCTCCAGTTTTTATTTTTTTAAGTATTGTTGTCTGGTTGATATAGGGCAGGGGTGACTTTTTCACATTTTTTTGTTGAGAAGAAGTATGTGTGTGTGTATGTGTGCCTGGTGGCATTCACCTCAATTTTTGCAGAAAAGGATGCATGGTGAAGATGGGATTAACCTGGGCTTTTAAGGAACAAAGGGGAAGAGGCATTATAGTGTGGTGGTAAAGAATGCAGGTTAATGATTCAAATGAGACCCAGATACAAGTCCTAGCTCTATAATTTACCAGCTCTCTGACCTTGAGTAAATTACTTAAACTCTCTAAGCCTCAGTCCCCTCATTTGTGAAATGCAGACAGTAATATTAACTGTCTCATAAAGTTGTCATGAGAATTATTGAGATAAAGTGGATAAAACACACAGAATGAATGCCCAGTCTTCAGTAAGCTTTTGATAAATGTTAGCTATTAATTTTTTAAAAAGACAAAGGGCAATGGCAAACTATTTTAGATAGATGAAGAACACTGAAATAATGATCAAAATAGCAAGTATTTAAGGCAGAATGGGTCATGAAGAGATTTAATTCAGCCAATGGAATATTAGAAGAATGTTTCAAGTCTTTTAGTAACTGATAAGATTTTGCAAGGGTATAGGAGAGAGAAGTTAACTTTCATCTGTCTCCTTCCTCCAGGTGTCAGCCTTTCACTTTACACCCCATTAATTGGGTTCTTGCCTAATGTGCTCCTGTAATAGTCTAGACGTCCCATATCCTAGCATTTACCATTTTATATTGAAACTTGTCAGAATACCCTGCTAGGCTCTACGGTCCTCAAGGTTAGGATCTGTGGGGGTCTTAGTTACAGTGCCAGTGCCTGGCACAATACAGGCACTCAATAAATTCCTCAAGTAAATAAGTAGGTAAGCAAGAATACAGCAGAGAAGTAGCAGGTGGAAGGCACTGAGCTGACAACTGAGTTCCACTTATGGTACATACATGGTATCAAGTTTAGGGGCTTAAAACATATATAGTTCTACAACATTATACTCCTTAACACTCGGTGATGTGATAATGGAATAAGACATGTAAAAATGGGCCTAACATGGTTTCTAGCATACATGCAGTAAATATGTGTCTGATTTATACAATATAGATAGACCTAGGGCTTACTCAACAAATGTTTTCAAAATTCATAGTGATTGGGGGGTTAAAGGATGGCATGGGGGTGAGATGGAGGCAACAGATGTTTTGTTCACAATCAAGTAAAATTGTGAAATCAGTTTCTAAATTTGGGGAGATTGGCTTGGAATGATGGGCTCCTCTTTGTCAAAACTTTTTTGTTGGCAGACCCTTTTTAATTAAATGGCATTTTATTTGGTCATGTCTTTATTTTATTATGGTAGTCTAACTTTAAAAAAAGTAAACATACAATAATTTAAAAAATATACAGTGGTTAGTTCAGCATGAATTAATGATTTCCAACCTTGCTATTACAAAGAAAAATGTGCAGCCTGAGTAGGAAAGTTATAATTTTGAACAGTTTTTTTGAATCACCAAGTTCCACTATTCTCTTGCTTGTTCATAGTCCTATTTTATGTTTGAATGAGTTAAACTGTCTGATTACATGTTAGCCATACCTGAGGGAAATATGTGCAGAACTGTGACTGCTCTTACATGTGAACATAATTTCTTCCTTCCTCAGCTTCATGGCCTTCTAGGTCTTTTTTCCCCCTACTCATTCCTGCAATGCTTCCTTTTCTTTTTCATATGCTGCATCCTACTGTTTCTTTCAACTAAATTCAACTCACATTAGTTTTATCAAAAGAAAAAAAAAACCTCTCACCCACTAAAACTGCATTTTTTTCTGTGTTAATTAATCCTTATCCAATTCCATCACAATTGTCTGAGGTATTAGGAGGTGCTTACTTAGCCTGTGTCATTCTTTTTTTGCCTATCAACCCTAAATAGTCATTTTTTCAGTCTACTTTTGCATGGCTCAGCTTTCTTAATGTGGTGTTTCATTAAGACCACTCTCACTCTAGCCTACATTTTTAGTCTAAATAAGTATTTTAAGTTATGGCCACAGCTTATTATTCAGTACTGAGAAATCTAGAAAACCTTGTGTGTGTGTGCCAGTGCAAGGGTGCTGCACATGTATAAGGCAATGACGTGAAATGTATCTGTTGCTCATTTAAAACTTTGGCATTGCCTGCATTACCTACATGCCCTGTATATCTGTCTAAGATCACATCGAGCCTGTGTGTAATATTTACCATTGATCCTGCCAAAGTCTTGAATTGAATTCTTTCCAGAAATGTTAAGGTCTGAGTTTATTGTTTCAAGTTAATGAGTATGCCTTTAACTCAAGGCAAAGGCAAGAGTTGAAACCAGATTATGTGGCCTTAACCCACACAACAATTTCCCTTGTGAAATTTTTTGCTGTTTGAGTTTAGTTTGTATAAAATAATCAAAACACTCTGTAGGAATTATAAGCTTCTAAAGTGTTTTATCCCCACAGAGCAGTTTAGATCATGTGTGGCAGTCTGGAACTTGGAAAGTGGTTGACTTAATTTATTGTAAGCATTAGAAATAGAAATTAGCATTAAACATCAAAATCGTGTAACTTGTGCCCCCTGAGTTGAGCTTACATAAAACGATTGAATACACTAACTATAGGATTTATCAGCTTCTGGTGAACTTAAATTTGGTTACACGATGGTGTAAAATGGTTGTAAAAGGTTTAGAATCAAACTTGAATCACTTCTACTTAGCTCTCAAAGTCACTAAAACAGAGACCTATAGACTTGTATTTATAAACATTCTGGTTACAATTGTATTTAGGAGGCATTTTTAATTTCTATGTTTTTGTCTTTTTGGCTTCTAAGGAGATCTTATCGGTCATCTTTTCTTCAGAGTTATTCAGGACTAAACATAGATTTAAAGGTTTTTCTTTTAAGTTTTATATTGAGAAATGGGTGTGTTCTCTGTGTTTTCTGATGTAAACTTCATATATGAGAAACTTGTCTAGTTGTGTGATCATTTACATATGTTTGTGCATGAATAGAGTTATTTATTAAAACTAAAGTTCACACGGGACAGTGGAAGCTTAAAAAGTCTGTTTCCTAATAACTTTAGCTTGTTTAAGAAAGCATTATTTCAATTGCAAATAAATAAATAAGAGTAAAAAAATAAACAACTGACTTTATTTCTTAGGATTTTAAAATACAACAAATTTTATATAGTTAATGGATTATATTGTTTGTTCATAAATCATGTAACATCAGTGGCAAATAATTTTCTACAAATGGAATTTTTTGTAGCTATATAAATGTTTAATATTATTTTTATGTATTACATTTTCCCCCAGATGAATAAAGAAAAAATACTAACTTTCTAAAATAAATACCAAAAGTTGGGGGATTGGTAACTGTAAAGTTGATGGAACATAACACTGGATGAAAGTGTCTTTATTTAATACTGACCACTTTTGAGAAACAACTGGATATTTTAAGGTGACAACTCTGTAATTATTTATGGAATACTATGTTTGCTTTATGAAATCCAGACCCATTTCTATTTTTTCTCTCAGTACAGCAATTTGATGAACTGTCATTTTCTGCAATTAGTGTGGACGAGCATTGTAGATTATACTCTGCTATTAATATTCCCAAATACAAATTTATATCAACAAATCCAGAGGTGGCATATGACCAAATCCAATAACTTATGCTTAAGAAAACCATAGTTAATTATGGTCCTAAAAGGTAGTATATTTTTCAGCTATTCAAAACACAAAACTGCCTCTCAGCAGTAGTCTGGGGTTTGTACCAAATGAAGGCATCTTGCTGAAATGTCGGGGGGACCTCTTTGAGGCGTGGTGTTTGTAAGGATGTGCATACAGAACAATTTACTGTGCAGAAGGCGGGTTAGGACTGTGTAACACCAAAGTATTAACTAATAGCCTACCCTCTCGCAACATCCAGCATTTCAGACTCTGTATTTACTCACAGATTGGAAAATAAATGTTCTTTATGGTAAATACATATATTTTAAATTATGTGGGAAGAAGAGATACCTGGTTTTGGCACTTTTCTGAAGGACACAGAAAGATAATCTTAGTCCCCACATAACTCCTTGCATGAGCTACCTGCCTCCCCTGACATTCTTACCAAGAAAAATTCATTGTATGGGTATTAAGACATTATTTCTAGAAATAAGATTACTTTAAAGTGTTTTTGACTTATATGTCAATAATTTTATATTTTCCTCAGTACTTCATCATTTACAAAGTTCTTTATGACACTTCTGTGGGACATTGTCATTCTCTTATTAGCAATAGGGAACTGAGATTCAGAGTAGTTATATATCTTGCATAGGGTCATATAGCTAATGGCAGACAGAAGCTCTGACTCCAAGTCTAATGCTTTATTACTACATTACAGCAAAAATATAGGAGACTAGCGGCTGACTAGTTAATACACAGGCAGCTAAGTGGGTCAGGGTTGGGAGAAAGCTCAAAAGGTACTTTAGGTCCAAGTGAAGAAGGAACTAGTCAAGGACATGGGGAACCCATGACTGGGTAAGGGCTGGGCATATGGTGATTGATGGAGCTGATTAAAAGGAATCAAAATGGTAAAGACAGAAGTAGAAATTCTCAGAAAAACTTCATTCTTCAAGATTGCTCATGGCTATAAGATCGGTAATTGTTTTTCCACTTACCACAGCTCTTAAGAGGCTCCATCCTATCTTCTAACCACCATTTATCTATGGTGGGAAATGGAGGGTTTGTTGAAGAAGGGAATTTAGATTTCTACTATTTCCTGAAATTCTTTATGGGGCTTATTTAGGCAAGAAAAGATATATAGCACTCCACATGTGCTCTCTGTGAATGGCCTCAGTGATATATAAGAGAATCTCTGCAAACTAGATATTTCTAAAATTACATTTTTTTCATTATTGTTATGAACAAGCACTCTGTTAGAACTGGAGACCTGAAGCCAGATTGCCTGAGTGAGACTTTTTCTTACTAGCTATGTGACCCTGGGCAATTTCCACACCCATTAAACAGTGATAATGGTTGTTGTAAGAATTATATAAATAAATACATTGAAAGATCTTACAATTGCCTGATTCAGAGTGAATTTTCATTTAATTTAGCTATTATTACAATTTACAGAAAATTAAAATCAAGGCACCCAACAAAAACTATAGATACAATTGAAAAGACTACCCAAAATGTTTTGATAGCTTAATTTATAGTAATTATTAGTATTTTTAAATAAATTTTTTTCCTTTATACTTAATAACACTTTGATAAGACTGCTTTTCTAGATTGAGACACATGATGTAGTTTAGTTTTTTCTAATTCTTTTTTTTATTGTGACTGTAATTTTCTTTCTTTCTTTTTTTATTGTTGCTCGAATACAGTTGTCTCCATTTTCCCCACCACCACTGTCCCCCGCCCCACCCACCACCACCTCCCACCCTCAATCTTACCCACCTTTGGCTTTGTCCATGGGTCCTTTATACATGTTTTTTGACGACTGTCAATTTTTATCCCATAAAGATATTTCTTAAGAAAATATCAGTGGCTTCTTTCCTCTCCTTTCTGATTCTTAAGGAAGTAAGTATCAAGTCTTTAACCTTAAAACATACAGAATCCCAAGAGAAATATTTATGTAACAAGCAGGTGGAAAGACCAGGTACCATAAGTATAAGAAATAAAACATGGGGAAACTGCAGGAGTTGAGAGGACAGATTTAGGAAAGGGGACCTTTTGCATAAATAGAAGGTTCTGGGAAACTCAGACATAAGAAGAAAAATTGCCATATTTTTAATAGCATTATTATTTATTTGAAAGGCATCACCTAAGAGCTCTTTAAAAAATATTATATTTATTTATTTTTAGAGAGAGAGGAAAGAAGGGAGAAAGAGAGAGAGATTGATGTGTGAGATAAATATTGATTCAGGAGGATCTGGCCCACAACCAAGGCACTGTGTATGACCAGGAAATGAAATGGGGAATTGGCAACCTTTCGGTTTGCAGGACAAGGCCTGACCAGTTCACTGAGCCACACAAGTCAGGGCTGTCAGATTCTTTTGTTGGTGCATGTTTATCTGAAATTTTATTCTATGTTTCCCTTCATAGTTGTTTCTGTTTCTTGAACATTCTACGCTCTCTCACTTGCCTTTTGAAGGGTAAAATTTTGCATGCATTGTACCCATCTTACAAAAAACTCCAAAACAATCTCACCCTTTGCCAGGTTAACTTCTTATCATCTCTCAAGACTCAGTTTCAATGTCTCATCCTTGGGACACTTCACCTTACCCCTAGATCAGGTTCGGTTCCCTGTCAGATGCACTCACAGAACCTAGAACTTCCCTATTGTCATACTACATTGTGCTTCTCTAATCTTGGCCTTCTCCTCCAGATCATAAACTCCACGAGAGCACAGCCTTTTTGTCAGGGAATCTGGAAATGTACTATCTCTTGATTTGGATGGTGGTTTACATACACAAAAGTTCATTGAGTTGTACATCTAAGATCAGTGCACTTTATGCAGGTTATGCCTCAACAAATACGAATAAAAAATCAGGCACTTATCTGGGTATTTAATCTGAACAATAACAAACCTTGAGGTTAACTCGAGCACACTGAATTACAATTGGAAATGTTCTTCCTTTACTGAGTTGAAATATGCATTTCTAAAATTTTCATATGTTGAGCAAATATCTATTATCTGAGCCAATATTAAATAATTCTATTTCTTTTTTTACATAATGTCTTTTTCAATATTTGATGAAAGCTTTCATGTTCCAGGCTAATATCAACCATTCCTCTCATGACAGTTTTAATTGTTTAATCATCTTGGTCCTTCTTCAGGACATGTCCTCTAGCTTATTAATATCCTTCAAATACGGTATCCAGAAACAGACAAAGCATTCCTGGTATTATCTGACCAGTGCAGAGGACAGCTTTTCATCACCTCCCCCTTGAAGTGCATATTTTGCTAGTATTCAACAAACTATAAAACTTTTATTAATTCTGTTCAGTATTTGCATCTCATATTAACACTCTTTTTCAACTCAATTTAAAAATTGCCATTAAACTAAATCCTTCCCATTCATATTTGCATAATTTTATTTTTAAGCCCTAATTCAGGCCATTACATCCTAGTGGCTTCAGACAATAATGAGTTCTAACTTATTCCACCCAAAGTTAATATTTATTGAATGAATGTATGAATGAACAGAATTTATCAATCTATCATGTGAGCTCTTAGGAACAATCAGCACCGTGCTCATGGATATTCACTCTCCTGCTGCTACTTTCTGGCCCCATCTCAGGGCAGACCAGGGTGTTCTGCAGTTCCAGCCAAAGGGTGTTTGCGACCATGACTCAGGCTCTGAATCAGGGGTTTGAGTTTGCAACAGGACAGTTTTCCAGCTATGTAAATTCAGAGAAATGCCTTTAAGTTTGTACTTCTTCATTTTCATATTTCAAGCCTGTGTTTCCTCATTTCTACACCAGGAATGGTAATATTTCATATGATTGGTTTGGGAATTAAGTAAGAATTCATAAAACTTACAGTACATAGTGTTCATATAATTTAAAAAGTTCAAAAACATAATTTTCATACAAATCTATGATTGACATGTGCCAAGATTTAATTCATTAACAAGAGAATCAGAAGAATAATAAAACCAAGTAAAAAAATGTTTGAAGAACTGAGTACTTATAGGCATTGAGGAAAGAATGTTGGAATAAAATTGCCAGGTTATATCCCAAACCAATGTCTTAGGGAGCCTACCCATAGCCCTTGGGTTTACTTTTTGTCCCAGAGAGAAGTCATTTGAAATTTTACTAAATAAAAATCTGCAAAATAACATGAAACTTTAGGGTTTGGTCCTTTGACCAGCAGTCAGACAACGCTAACCCTAACCCCCAGAAAGTCAAATAAACCTGCTGGACAAGGCTCAGTCTAACACAAAAAGGACACATGGTCTATTTTGTGTTTTATTTTAAGTGTTGGATAATTTGCTTTTAAAAAATGCAATGGTATATAATACAAGATGTTAGAAGATGTAGTGAGGAAAGAATCTTTCCTCACATATGAACTGTAGGAGGACACCAGCATTCACACAGACCATAGTGGAAGGTATGTGGGAGTTAATGATCAGCGCAGAGGGAAATGTACCAGTTTTCTTGATTTTGCCCTCTGCTGGCCAGGAGGTATCCTGTAACCTAATGGAGGCACATTTTTTTTTTTAAACCTAGTTTCCAGAGCATAGTGATTGAGCCTTAGAATAACCTGTCATTTCCCAGCATTTTCCAGCAGGTCTTGATGATGCTCTCTAGCCCTGTGCCCTGTACAGCCTTTTATTTTAACTGTCATTAAGAAATTTCAGGCAAACTTCCTGAAGAAGTTGGAACAGATTCCTGCCTGTACCTGTAGCTGTTTTATTACAACTTATTTTTTTCAGGTCAGGCCCAACACATCTGGACTAAAATGGGATGTTTAGAGACATATCATTTTATGAAAGCCTTGACAGCAGGGTTTGGAGCTCACACTGCATGGACTGTCACTTTTTACTTCCATCTGGTAAACAGAAGCCCAGTTGGACTCACAAAGGATAATGATTTATGCATCTGAGTGGAGATCCTATTTATAATATTCACAAAGCAAGATAAAGTTAGCAGGTTATTTCGCTTATTTAAATACTTCTACTGTACCTGATTCTACAAATGATTTGAAAAATTTCCGCAGAAGAGTTGGTTGAGAACTGATTTATTACTTATAATGATATTAAAATTGTAGTGAAATTAGCTCTAAGTGTTGATTTAGTGTATTCTTCAAGTAGAACTTATATGAGATAATATATGTTATAGTGGCTGTATCCACACAGGGAAAATTACATGAAGAATTTGTGTGCAATCCAAGATGTTAAGGACAATCCCTCCTGCTTCAGTAGCACTGACACATAAGTATATGTGTATGAAATATACACATACATACATAAGTGCTTTTTCTTGAATTACCTAGACTTTATGATAATACTGTTTACTGTGCTCAGTATGAGCAGCTAATTGACAGGAAACTAGCAGAAAATTTTTTTCAGGTAGTTTTTTCAAGGATATTCCATAAGCATAAAACTGAATTGTGACATCTGTCAGTCAGTAAATGCTAGGCAAGAACTCTTAATTTTTTATTGTCACATATTTCTTAGGCAGATATCTTTGAAGAATTAGTACATTCTGCTTTATGTATATAAAACCAGTTTGATGTCACATTTTGTTTTGTGTGTGTGTGTGTGTGTGTGTGTGTGTGTATCCTTTGTTCTGAGTAAGTTACTACATCTGCCCTTGTTCATGTGAGCTGGGAATCCTTTTTCACTTACTCTGCGGACATTTTATCATCTCTAGGACCAGGGTTGATCAGGAAACAGTAAGACTGAGAGAAAATTGATTAAGTCCAGATCTTTCTTACTTTTCACTATTTTAAAAGAAATTGAGCTTGGAGTAGGCAAAGAAAGTGGTTGTTCATTAAATATTTTTTAGAAAGTAAAATATATTCTCCTGGCCACTATCAATTGTGGTATAAAAACTTTATTTTTTTAATCAAAGTAAATAAATTAAAAATTCTATTTTTAGAGAATCCCAATACAAACCTTTGAATAATTGAGTTATGTTTGAACATATACTTATTTATCTTTTCACCAAATATTCATGAGCTTCTACTACGTGTCAGGCACTTTGATAAGGCTGAGGATTTTGACCCAGTCTCTACCTTTATGTTCTTTACAGTTTAGAGAGGGAGACAAAAAGTCAACAATTAACCATAAAAATAGGCAGGTATTTAGAAATTGAGATAAGTGTAACAAAGCAAAAATACAGGGTTCTATAAATGAAAAAAGGACACCCAGTTCAGACTGAGGGAACAGGAAAAGCGTCTCTGCATATTACAATTAAACTGATAAAATATATCCGTGTTAAAGGTAGCTGAGGAATGAGAGACAGTCAATTTGTTTGAAGTGTAGTGATGGAAGAAGAGAGTGGTGCAAAGCAAAACCAAGACGTAGATTAAACAAGCACTTGAAGGTCATTTACAGTTTTAAATTTGATCTGAAGTGCACTAGAAGTCATTGAAGCATTTTAAAGAGATCTAAAACATAAGATTAGTATTTTAAAAGATTTTTAAAAGACTTCTGGTTTTGTGGAGAAGAGATAGCTAGAGAACAAAAGTGATGAGAGATGGGGTGTCCAGAGGGGGATATCCATCAGGAGGTGACTGCACAGGATTAGGTGAGATGGTGATTTGGACCATATTAATGGCAGATAGTGGAGACAGAATGAAGCAGACACATATTACAAAGACAGCATAAATCGACCAAGGGGTCATTGTGTGAGCCAGGTGAGACAGACTGAGTTACTAAGCATGGTTTCCATTTTCTATCATGAGCAACAAGGTGGATAGAAGCACCACAGATGCACAAAAATTTAAGAAAAATGGAACAGAAACAGATTTAAAAAAACTGAGTGTTAAAAACCCAAAGTTAGGAATCATTGCTCTAAACAGGAAAGATGCGGTGAAAGACAGGCATTTAGAGTAGCAGGAGCAACCCTGAAGATGACAGAACCCTTACAGATAGTTCAACAGGCCTAGACCTTGAGTGACAGTGCTCATCATTTAGGAGAACACAGGACCTGTGCGCTTGGTAAGGACCTCAGAAGCAATCATGAGAACTATTGATTGCTGGTAACTTGTTTGCTTTTGGATAAATCACTTAACTTATTTGTATCTACTTACTCATCTACTAAATAAAAATGTTGGATGAGATAAGGTACCTTTTTATTCTAGCTTTCTATGATATTGTGCAGTGGAAGACAGAATTTAACCCCAGGTCTTTAATTTCCCATCTATAAAATGGGACTAGTATTAAACAGGTAGCACATATAAATTACCTAACATGTTGGAATTGCCTTTCTTTTCTTTTAATGCTAATCAGTAGTTCTTATGTACTGATTTCACTTGGAAATTAGTCACATACTTTCCTATACAATTGTTGCTAAAATTTGAGAGACTGAGAAGAGTAAAACCCCAACTTCCATACTTTTTATATATTTTATTTTGTTATGTGATTTTACTTCTCTGAGGCTCTATTTTCTCATTTCTAAAATGACAATAGTAATATTTAGCTTATAAGGCTGCTGTAAGGTTTGAATGAAATAATACATGTCAAGGGCCTAGCAAAGTGTCTAGAACATATTAGACTGTCAAAATATATAATTCTCTTTTTAATTATTTCTTAAGTCAAATTAGTTGGACTGTAATTCTCTCTATGAATTTCATTCTAGAGCAAAATGGAGGTTAGGTAATAATCCTAAGGCCAGAACTACTTTCTGTAGTTACTAGATAATTGATAACATGATATTTATTTCTATATTCAATAGTTACTAAATTTTTAGTTGGATTCAGTAAGTATTCTATCTTGTTAATGCTCTACTGTCAAGTGGGGGATTCCAACTTTCTCTTTGGTAAGAGAAAACAATTCCAAGAACAGCAAAAAAACCTTCCTTAAGCCTATATGACATCCATCAAAGCTTTGTGATGTATGTTGTTTAATGTCCATGAAAGCCCAGTTTGTATTTGAGTGGCATAATGATCTTTAAAACAGGTAAAAGGATTCTGGAGTACTGTATAAAAGAAAACACCGCCCACCCCCTCTGCCCTTAAGAGAGCAGCAAGCTTGTTTTCGGAGCCATTACAATCAGTGAGCTACTTCGCTCTCTCTCAGACTGCTCTTTGCAGTAGCATCCAATTTTCTGCCTCTTAGAGCTGAGGTTCTCTTCAGCGAAATGCTGAAGAGAAGACAAAAGGTCTATCCTATAATATGCCTAGCATACCAAGACCAGGTGAAATTGGATTTGTGTTTTGAGCTCTGTTTTAACTCACAGGTGGCTGTAATTCTGTCTGGCAAAGCCAAAAGCATCTTGAAATCATGGCCAAAGTGCTTTCTTCACCCAGACTTTAATGTCCAGGAATTGGGAGGATCAAACAATACAAGTTCAAGATTTTATCACTTCAGGCTCCAGCTATTACAATAAACCCTAACTTCTATCTCTCCTTTTAATCTCTCTGCCACCAGTTTCTCTTTCCTTCAATTTTCTCTCTCCTTCAATTCAGACTTCCCTCTGATTAATCTTCTTAAAATAGCTCTTAAACAAAGTCTCATCTCATCTTAAAACTTGTCATCTGTATTAAACGAAGTGGTTTATACTCTATAAAGTAGCAAAATCTGACCTCAACCTACTTGCTTAGACTTTTCTCTCATTATATTCATTTATGAACCTGACATGCCAGGCACATGTAATTTTTTGGTCTTTCATCAAATCCAAGTGGCACTGCAGGGAATATGTCCCAATTAGTTTTGATGTCCAAAGAGACTTTTTCCCTCATTTCTCCTTTTCTAGTACATGCTAACCCTTGCAGTCTATGCTGAATAACATTTTGCTTTAGTGAATCTTCAAGTTATTTTAACTATGACCTAGAAAAAATATTTCAAAAGTTTATATGGAACCACAAAAGGCCCTGCACAAAAACAGCAATTTTGAGGAAGAAACCAAAGTTGGAGGAATTACACTACCTAATATCAAACTATACTATAAGGCCATAGTAATCAAAGCAGCATGGTTCTGGCATAAAAACAGACACATAGATCAATGGAACAGAATAGAGAGCCCAAAAATAAACCCACATTTTATAGTCAATTAATATTTGACTATATTAGTTGGAAGCAAGCACATACAATGGGCTAAAGACAGTTTATTCAATAAACAGTATTGGGAGAGGCCAGACGTGCCTCTCCCAATTGGACAGACGTGCAGAAAAATGTAACTAGATCATTTTTTCACTCCCCACACAGAATAAATTCAAAACGATTTAAAGAATTAAATGTTAGACCCCAAAACCATAAAAATCATGAAAGATAATATAGGCAGCAAAATCTCAGACATTGCTCATAGCAATATTTTATCTGATATATCTCCTCAGAGGAAGGGAAACAAAAGAAAAAATAAACAAGACTGCATCAAACTAAAAAGCTTTTGCACAGCAAAGGAACCATCAACAAAATAAAGTGACAACCCACAGAATGAGAGAACATACTCATTGATACATCTCATAAGGGGTTAATATCCAAAATTTATAAAGAACTTACAACACTCAACACCAAGGAAAAAAATAACCCAAGTGAAAAAATGGGCAAGGACCTGAACAGACAGTTCACCAAAGAGGACACACAGATGGCCAATAGACATATGAAAAGATGCTCAGTGTTACTAATCATCAGAAAAATGCAAATTAAAACCACAATGAGATATCAACTCCCACCAGTCAGTATGGCTATCATCAATACATTAATAAAAAACAAATGATAGTGAGAATTTGGACAAAGGGGGACCCTTTTGCAATACTGGTGGGAATGCAGATTGGTGCAGCCACTATGGAAAACAGTATGGAGATACCTCAAAAAATTTAAAAGGGATCTGCCTTTTGACCCAGCAGTCTTACATCTGGGAATCTATCCAAAGAAACTCAAAACCCTAAGTTGAAAGAATATATGCTTCCTTATGTTCATTAAAGAATTATTTACAATAGCCAAGATATGGAAGCAGCTCAAGTGTCTGTCAATAGATGTAAGGATAAAACAACTATGGTACATTTACACAATGGAATACTACTCCACCATAAAAAAGAAGAAATTTTACCCTTTGCAATTGCATAGATGGATCTGGAGAACATCATGCTAAGTGAAATGAGCCAATCAGAGAAAGACAAACACCATATGCTTTCACCCACATGTGCTGTTAAATGGACAAACTAAACTAACAAGCAAAATAAGGACAGACTCATAGAGAACAGATGACAACTATGGGAGGGTTAGGACTGGAGGAGTCAAGCAAAAAGAAAAAAGAATTCATGGACATGGACAACAGCGTGGTGACTGTGGGGTGGAGGGTATATGGGGGATAAATAGTAACGGAAAATATAGTTAAAAAATCCTTCCTAACTAAAAAAAAATAAACAAAACCCTTAAAAATCATAAAGATATACATTTAAGAACCATTGGCTTATTGATGAGATTTAAAGCAATAGTTCTGATTTACTTACTAAATGAGTTAGTGTAGATAGAGAATAGGTCTAAAGATTGAGTGCTGGGGCACTTCAATGTTAAGAGGTCAAGAAGAGAAAAAGCAAAAAAATAAGACTGAAATGGAACAGCCAATGAGAGAGGGCAAAACCCATGAGGGATTATACAGGCTTTCTATAGGAAAAGCTAACCTAAATTGCTTCAGTTGCATCAGTTTTCCAGCAGGGCAGGTTGGCTTCACCCTAGTGCCATCACTGACTCTCTTTCAGATATGCCTTAGCTGTACTGTCAGCCTGAGCAGGGGAAGGACTTAAGAGTTGTAGGAAATTGTAATGTCATGCTGTCACAGCCACTTCATTCCCAAAGCCATGGGTTGGTGGAGGTTGAAAGAATATATTAATTTGAATATTAGTATTCCCTTGTGAATCTCAATTTCAAAGTTCATTGCCTTTGTTTCCTGGTGACTATATCAGAAATGAGCCTTATCATGAATCTTATATAAATACCAAATCATAGATTCATACAGCTCAATTATTTCATTCCACATCTTAAGCCCTCAAAAAAATTTCCAAACCTCTTCAGATGATATGAAGGAACGTTTGTGACTGGGTCTTAATTTTCCCTTTGCCATCATCTCTCATCCCTGCTCCCTTCACTCTCCTTGTTCTAGCCAAGTGGACACGCTGCCCATTCAGTCCTGAGTGGGATGTGCTCTCTCTGGCTTCCAGGTTTTTGCCTGTGAGTTTCCCTTGAAATACTTTCTCTTTCCATCAGCTGGTAGCTACTTGTTCATTTTTAGGTGTCAGTTTAAATGTTACCTCAGTTTTCCTTAATCCTTACAGTCCTGATTTGAGACTGCAAAATTCTTACATCACAACTCTTATTAAATGATATTATAATTTCTCATATACTTGTCCATTTCTCTGTCTAGACCAGAGATGGGCAAACTTTTTCTGTAGAGGGGCAGATTGTACATATTTTAGGCTTTTTCACCCTACATTCCCTGTCACAACTAACTGACTCTTGTTATAGTATAAAACTGGCCATAGGCTACATATAATCAAAATAAACTGTGTTCTAATAAAACTTTATTTATGAAAAACAGGCAGTGATTACATTTGGCACTTGAGAATAGGAAATATAATTTTGTTGATTATTATGTGCCCAGCACAGTCCCTGAAACACAAATAAACACTCCACAAACATTTGTTTAAGGAATAAAGGACAATCTAGCACAATCTTGTGCCAAAACAAAGTGGCCTCATTGTGATCATGAAAAAGTTGTGCAATTTAAGTTACTTTATGTGCATTCTTTCAAGGCAGTCCTCAATACTTAATATCTTTTCTTCTTTGCTCCTAATATTGGCATTGGTTTTAATGTTCTGACAGTTTTCCTAATTTACCCTGGATGCTGAGGCAGTACTCAGGCATGGGGGCTGTTGTTTGATCTGCACATCTCTAGCCGTGACCAGGAGTTGTAGATATTGCTTTCTTTTTACATGCACTTCATATGGGATTGTCCTTGAGATCGAGTCTGTGTTCTGTGGTTATTGGGAGTCTGGTATTTATTGACCATTCCTGTCTCTCTTGCAGTACATGGAATTTGGGTAAGCAGTGATTCATTTGCAGAGATCTAATTTATTTAGATTCATTTAATGGAGTTTCATGTGGTTTCTCGGCCATGGTTTACTTCCCCAAATTATGAACGGGAAATCAGGAGGTTTACGAGAATTTTGGCTTGTACCTTTGCCAGGTAATGAGTAAAACATGGTGTAGGGGATGAGAAGCTATGTTTGTGGTAGTCACATCTTTTAACCAGACATTGTCAAGATGTTGAGCCAGATTGGGTCAGATGAGCAAGTTAATCCCTGGGAAATCTCATTACTTCTGGGTTATTTAAAAGAAAAGAAAAACAATAGAAAAGATGCTTGTATTTTTAAAGTGACCCTGCAAAACCATAATTATTTCCACTACCAGGGAATTTTTAGTTCATTTTGAACACCAACCAAACTCAGAAGAGGAAAGGCTTTAAGACTCCATTCAGCCTTAACTGGCCACATGAGCCAGCAATGGTGAAAGACAGGCTTAGCCCTGCCTCTGGTGCAGAGATCTGACTCTGGGCTCACAAGATGTACAGAACTTGGCACTTCAGTGAATTGAAGTACTACCCAGGCCAAGTGGTTTTTCAACTATTCATGAATTGTAATAAATTTCTTTCACATTTTAAAGTTAAATACAGAATAAAGAAAGAGGAAAAGGGTTAATGAGAAGTTAGAACAGAATAGCAAGAAGCATTATAAAAATATTAATAAAATGGTCTTTTTTACTCCTGTCTATAGAAGAAGCAATAGACAGGAGTAAAAAAGACCATTTTATTAATATTTTTATAGTGCTTTATAGACTAAAATAAATTTCTAAGTAACTTTTATATATAATTCCTTTAGTGGCCATCTGAACTAGACAGAGATAAATAATCTCTTTGCAAATGACGAAAGTTACTTTCACAGAGATTAAATGACTTGATCATATTCAGTAGAGATCCCCCTGGCAAATGCAGGAAAGAGCTATGCTTATTTTCATTGTCATTCACCTATTGAATTTATCTCTCTTTTCCATAGGATTCATTGTTTTCTTACATAGTTTCTTTTCAAATTCTAAATCTTGAGCTTTCAGAGTTCAAGGACTGGGCTTCTGTTGGCCAACATTTTTCCTGTGTCCTCATATCTTGGTAGGGTTGTTTCTTCCATTGTTTGTGCCATCACTCTTACAGTCAGGGTATCAGCATAGGGAGAGGTAAATGCCGGGAACAGACTCAGGAGGTGGAGAGTCATATGTACTGAGTTAAACAGAAAGTTGGAAATGAAAAGAAGGCTAGCAGTTGTGAGAATGTTCACTGCCCAGATAAGAAGAGATACTACATCTTTTCTTCTTTTTGATTATTAGTGTAATAATTGACATTATTCAAGACTGAAGCATTTTATAAAGGTCACAAAGCACATTTTATAAAGAGCACAAAGTGTTCAATTAAAAGTATGTAAACGAACATTTTAGAGAGCAACATCAGTTGTAGTTTCCATTAAAATTAAAATGCTATGCAGAGTTGTATAGGCTGGGCCTATGAGCCATATAAAATAGGTTTTTCTGTTTTAAGTTAAGAAGGTGCATGTGTTTCTTCGTGATTTGATCCCTGGTGTTTTCTGATGGCACAGCTGTAGGTAGAAGAAACCTGACATGGAGATATTATCTGCTTTACTTGATGTTGCCCAATGCTATCATTGCATATTGATTTTGTGTTTGTTCACATCTCACTTGGAAATATTTAAAATATTTGCACATATTTTCTTCACTAGCAGATCCTCACTCAGTATACCCTACTGGAAACTACCACCTTACATTTATGCAAGCAGTGATCTAACCATGCAAAATGTCTTAGGTACAAATCCCAGATTCCCTTGTCTGTGTTGGGGAAGGTGCCCTTGAGCTCACTTCGGCCAGAGCCAGTTAAACTTATACACATGGAAATGCTGTTCTTTGTTTGCATAATACCTTTGTACTCACGTTTTCTGCTCGGTTTTAACACATGGAGTTAGTTCCTCAGACGTCATATCAATCACTGAATAAGGAATTCTTTCATCTAGTGGCAGATATTTAACATCTGTCTTCACATTTTTTTATGCTGTTCCTCAGTTTCAAAAGAAACTCTAATCCTGTAGATGACTGGACTTGGGTTGTTATTGTCATTATTATCATCATCCACATTATTTTCTGCCAGTTTTTCAGGTCACTCCTGGTTCACTACCAGAAGAGGAATCTGACTACAGGAAGTTAAAGTTAAGTAAAATTTGAAAACACAGATTAAAATAATTTGGTATATTCACATGGAAGGGCAAAAAAAAGGGTATACTTGGGTCCAAGAATAATAATCAGTTTATAGAATGACAGAACTCTGAACCAAGTTTTAAAATAGTCAGATGGCTACTCAATTTACCTATTCTTTGGCTTCTGTCATCACCTCCACTCCATCACCACTGTTTCTTCCTTTCACTAGCCAGTTGCTATGGATGTGGGTATTAAAAGAGCAAATGGACTAGAAGTCAAGAAACCTGGATGCAATATCTGATTTTGCTGCTGGGATAAATCAGTTAAAGTCTCTGGGTTTGTTTTTGCAACTCTAAAATGCAATCCATGACACCTGGCTTCCTTGTCTATGGTTAAGGTGAGGTAAACATAGGAGAATATGGAAGCATTTAAAAAATTCTACAGTTTGGTACCTACATAAGCAATCCTGACAGTGAGCATTATTGCTATACTCAGTTACACTAGAAATTTCAATAACTCACTTTATGTTCCCACAAACTTTGTAGAAAAGGTGCTTCGCCTGTAAGTGCTGAGGGACTGAGGCTGCTGTTTCTTAGCAGTAATTTTATATGGCCTGATCAGGGATTGAACCCATGACCTTGGCATATGGTGAGGATGATCCAACCAACTGAGCCACCTGGCCATGACCATGGCTCTGTGTTTTTGAATCAACTCTGAGGGATCTGATTGTAAAGAAAAAGAATGTTGGTAAGAGATAACAGCAACCAGAAATAGATCAATGAAACCAACTGGCTGTTGTTGCATGAGGTAGTTCTCAGTGGTCTGGAATTGACACTTTACACTACTGATGTTGTCTTTGGTGACATCTGGGTAGGTTAATGGAATGTCTCAGTAAGTCAGTGGTTGTTTTTATATTGATTTTGCAAAATTAGTTTGTGCTATAAGGGGGCTCCCTGACCTAGGAAATCTTGATAACTTTTAAGACATATTTCAATTTCCACCAGGAAATTTCTGAACTAAATGACATCATCAGTGGCATGTCACCATGAAAAGAACATGGATTGGGGTGAGAAAACCTCTAATCTTAGTTTTAGTTCCACATGTGTGATGTTGGATATGCTACTTCTTTTGCCAGGGCCTTGGACGTGGAAGTTGGAATTGATGATTTTCTGTGCTCTCCCAGCACTAATACAGTCATTATTCTACTAATAATGGTGCTCTGTGGGTGCCATCACAGGTGTTCACAAAAAATAGAAATTTTTCACAGTTCCTAAATGATAATAATTAATTGATAGATAAAACTGCTAACTAGTAGAATCAGTGTCAGGAAAATAACAAAGACCTTAAAACAACCAGAAAGTACAATAAATTCAAAGATGAAGAAAACTGACTTCCTAGGCCTTGGCTCGATAGTTCAGTTGGTCAGAGCATTGTCCCAATACACCAATGCTCTGGGTGTGGGTTCTATCCCCAGTCAAGGCACATATAAGAATCAACCAATGAATGCATAAATAAGTGGAACAACAAATCAATGTCTCTCTCTTGCTCCCTCTCTCTCTACTCTCTTTTTCTCTCTCTTCCTCTCTCTCTCTCCAAAAATCAATAAATTAAAATTAAAATAAAAAAAGAAAACTGAATTCCTAAATCAGCAACTATGGACCACACAAGTGGTTAAGAGTATTTCCTTATCCCAGCTTGAAGTTCTGTCAAATCTATGGGACACAATTAGTCTCTATCAGGTATTTCACTCAGAAAAGAATACATAGATTTTCACTTAACTTAGAGGATATATTTGAGATAGTTTGATATAATGGAAATGGGTTGCAATAGTTTTAATTTTCACCCAAATATCTATTGGGACTTTCCTTTTCATACCACCATCCCTTTCCAAGTGACAAGGATCACACTGTGTTTTGAAAGATGACAATTTCACAGTGTTTGGCCATTAAAGAGGGGGACTATCCACATAGAGTTGTCTAGATAGAATTCAGCAAAGGCTGTGAATGGGTAAAGGTTCTGTTTAATGATAGTATACCAAGTATTATTCCAGGGGCTGCCAACATATGCCTCTTACCCCACAGAAATAAAGAGAACAGGTAACGTGCTCCCCAAAATGCTGACTCATGGTCTGTAGATACTGGCACAGATTTTCAGTCTCCTCAGCACTGGCCCTAGGCTGTAATCAGAACCTCCTCATGCTCATTCCTGTCTTCTCCATGTGTTTCACCCTTGTCACATTTTGTCATTTCCAACCCCACCCCTTAGATAATAAATATCACATCTTCATTTCTCTAATCTCCTTAATTCCAGTGATTATTATCTACAGCCATGAGGGTTAAGGGTGAGGGTAGTGTGGGGAAGACAAAAAGAATTTATGTGGCGTTGTCTGGCTCCTTTTCTGTTTCCTTTCTACTTCTGGCACTATGGCAGAAACTCGTTGCTCTTCTTCCCTTGAAATTTCTGTTTTAATTCTGAAGAAATAATTTTGTCAGTTAAAATATGTTTTCAGTTTTTTTTTCTTTGCTTCCCATTTGTAACAAATTGACTGATTACCTAACTTGACTAACAAGAAGGGTCACATAAAAGGAAGTTGAGGGAAAAAAACCCACAAAGACAGTATTTTAAGTTAGGGGTCAGCAAACTATAGGCAGACTATCAGCATCTGTTTTCATAAATAATGTTTTATTGCAATTCAGCCATATTCATTTATTTATGTATTGTCTATGGCTGCTTTGGGTTCAACAATGACAGAGACTGGGTGGCCAAAAATTCCTAACATAGTAATGTTATAATAACAGTAATGGTTTACTAATAGTATATACTCTCTAGCCCTTTAAGAGAAAGTTTGTTCACCCTATTTCAAGATATTATCTTGCAAAAATGTTACCTAAAATATAACTTAATGCTCTTCATTCTGGCCAAAATAGTCTGAGAGGAACCAGGTTTAGCTTTTCACTTGAGATTACAAAGAGATTGAGAGAGGAGACAGAGAGAGAGAGAGAGAGAGAGAGAGGAGAGAAAATGTTTTCCCACATTCTGCATGTCAGGCAATTGGCTGTGATCCTTCAGAGACAAGGAACAAATGAGGTAAACCCTATGATTGCCCCATACTAGTATCTTGGGAGAGTTCCCATGTCATGGTAGAGGAGGGGCACTCCAGTCAGAGCCCAGAGGGTTCCCTGAGTTCAGGAGATGGAGCCGAGAGTCTGTTGCTTGCCTGCATGGGAAAACATGAAGAAAAAACTAAGAGAATCAGAGAGAAATACAAACAATTCAACACTAGTACAATAGCTGGAGGCTTCAATGCCTCACTTTCTGCAATGAGTAAAACAAGCGAGCAGAAGACCAACAGGAAACAGGAGACTGGAACAACACTTAAGCCAACTAGACTGAAAAGACATCTGTAACATACTGAAGGTGGAATATACCATCTCCTTGAGGGCATATGAAACACTCTCCAGGACAGATAATGTGCTAGGCCTTAAAACAAAGCTTAATAAACTTAAAAGGGTTGAAATCATATCAAGTGTTCTTTGAGTACAGTGGTATAAAAGTAGAAATCAATAACAGAAAGAATTTGAGAAATTCACAAATATGTGGAAACTAAACTTCCCTAAGTAATCAATGCGTTATAAGAAGAAATCACATGGGAAATTAGAAAATTCTTTGAGATGCATGAAACGAATATATAACATACCAAATCTTACGGACAGTGCTTGGAAGATTTGTATTTATAAATGCTTATGTAAAAAATAAGAAAGATCTCAAATCAATAGCCTGAATTTCCACTTTAAGATACTGAAAAAATAACAGCAAATTAAACCCAAAGCAAGGAGAATGAAAGATATCATAATGATTAGAACATAAAGCAATGAAATCAATAAGAGGAAAACAATAGAAAAAAATCTTGAAACCAAAATTTGCTTATTTGAAAAGATGGACAAAATTGACAAACCTTTAACTAGACTGACCAAGAAAAAAAGAAACTGAAATTACTAAAATAAAATATGAATGAGAGGATATTACTACCAACTTTACAGAAATAAAATGGGCTATAAGGAAATACTAGGAACAACTGTGTATTATCAAATTAGATAACATGTGTGGTATGCGCAAATATCTAGTAAGGCACAAACTACAGAGGTGAACCCGAGAAGAAATGGAAAATCTGAGTAAGCCTATAACAGGTAAAGAGATTGAATTCATAATTTAAAAACTGCCCACAAAGAAAAGCCTAGCCCCAGATGGTTTGTAAATTCCACCAAACATTTAAAAAGCATTAACACCAATTCTTCCCAAACACTTCCAATGAATACAAGAGGAAAGAATATTTCCCAGTTCATTCTAAGAATCAGTGCCCTGCTTAAAAGAAGTGCATTTTAAAATATAAAGACACAACTAGGTTAAACAAAAAGTATGGACAAAGATATACCATGCTAACTTTTGTGAAATGGCTATATTAATATCCAAGTAGATGTCAGAGTAAAGAATATTACTAGGGATAAGGAAGCTCAATTCATAATAAAAGATGCCAATTATTCAAAAGGATAAAACCAATTAGGTTTATACACATAACAAGGTAGCTTTAAAATACATGAAGCAAACTGATAGAACTGCAAGAATCAATAGGGACATCTCAGTTGGAGTCAGTTACTGAGAGAAGACAAGCAGAAAAGCTACAAGGATATTATAGATATTTAAACAACTGTCAACAGATTTGACTGACACTTGCCAAAGACCCACTTAAATAACAGGAATATGCAAAATGTTTTCAAGTACAGCACACAGAGAATATTTACCAAGATCCACCATATTTGGACCATAAAACAAATCACAATAAATTTAAATAATTCAATTCATACACAGCATGTTCTCTTACCACAATGAAATTAAATTTAAAATTAATAACAGAAAGATCCCAATCAAAATGCCAGCAGACCTTTTTTCATTTTTGTAGAAGTTGACAAATTGATTCGAAAATTCATTTAGAAAAAACAAAACCAAAAAAAAAGAGAAGAAAAAAATCAAAGTTAACAAAATTATTTGGAAATACAAAGGACATAGAATAGACAACTTTGAAAAAATAAAAAATCAAAGATGGAGGCTAAAATTATTTGATTTCAAAAATTATTACAAAAATCAAACATCTTTACACTGGATAAACTTAGACAAATAGATCAATGGACCAGAATAAGAAGTCCAAAAAAAGGTTCCGGCCAAGATGGAGGCATAGGCAGTCGCATTGTGCCTCCTCGCGCAACCAAAACCGAGTACAACAAAAATTGAGAAACAATAAACAACCAGAACACAGAGAAATTAATTGAACAGAAGTTGGGCTCCAGTTCATCCAGACCGGTAAGGAGCAGCGGAGCCGGAGGCCTGCGGAGAGGGGTCGAGGGGTCGAGGGGTCGAGGGGTCGAGGGGACGAGGGTCGAGGGGTCCCGGGGGGCAGAAGCGCTGGCTGGCAGGCGCAGGCGCGCAGGGCGCAGACGGCAGTGATCGGACCGGTGGCGGACCCTGGGCGCGGGAGGCTACCAGCAGACCCAGTGAGGGGCGCAGGGTGGCTGGCTGTCCGCAGCCACACTTTCGCAAGCAAACTAAGTGAAAATGGGCAGCGCCGCTGGGTTTCAAAGCCTAAGAGTCCCGTCTGGGAGCTGAGGCCAGGAGACTCTCTCAGCCTCACAGGAGACTTCTCGGGGAAGCCCCCACAGAGTCCGAGAAAGTGCACAAGCCCACCGCCCGGGAGCCAGCACCGGAAGGGCCCAATTTGCTGGTGGGAGGCAGTGGAGGGGACGGAAGTCCTAGAGAGAGCGGAGCAGGCGCCATTGTTCCCTCTCAGGCCCCGCCCCCACAGACAACGTCACAGCCCAGCGACTGGGGTGCCCCTCCCTGGTGAACACCTAAGGCTCCGCCGCCCTTACGAAACAGCCACAAACAAACCAAAGGAAAATAAAAAAGATGGCTCAAACAGATTTGAAAGCCCCAGAACCAATTTTTTTAAGTGACCAAGAGATTGCTGAACTATCAGATGCACAGTTCAAAGCACTGGTGATCAGGAAGCTCATAGAATTGGTTGACTTTGGACATAAATTAGATGAACAAATGCAGGCTACGATAAGAGAAATGAAGGAAAACGCACAGGGAAACAATAGTGAGGAGAAGAAAACTGGGACTCAAATCAATGGAGTGGACCAGAAGGAAGAAAGGAACAACCAAATAGAAAAGAATGAAGAAACAAGAATTCAAAAAACTGAGGAGAGGCTTAGGGACCTCCAGGACACCTTTAAACGTTCCAACATCCGAATTATAGGGGTACCAGAAGGGGAAGAGGAAGAGCAACAAATTGAGAACTTATTTAAATAGATATTAAAGGAAAACTTCCCCAATCTGGCAAGGGAAATAGACTTCCAGGAAGTCCAGGAAGCTCAGAGAGTCCCAAAGAGGTTGGACCCAAGGAGGAACACACCAAGGCACATCATAATTACGTTAGCCAAGGTGAAAATGAAGGAGAGAATCCTAGAAGCAGCAAGAGACAAGGAGACAGTAACCTACAAAGGAGTTCCCACCAGACTGTCAGCTGATTTCTCAAAAGAGACCTTACAGGCAAGAAGGGGCTGGAAAGAAGTATTCCAAGTCTTGAAAAGCAAGGACCTACATCCAAGATTGCTCTATCCAGCAAAGCTTTCATTTAGAATGGAAGGGCAGATTAAGTGCTTCTCAGACAAGGCCAAGTTAAAGGAGTTCATCATCACCAAGCCCTTATTATATGAAATGTTAAAGGGACTTACCTAAGAAAAAGAAGATTGAAAATATGAACAGTGAAAAAAAAAAGTCATCAAATGGAGGGTTAGCAACAGGGAAGTGGGAGGAGAAGAGAGGGGGAAAAGATATAGAGAATAAGTAGCACAGACAGTAGGTAGAAAATAGACAGGTGGAGGGTAAGAATAGTATGGGACATGTAGACACTAAAGAACTTATGACACATGGACATGAACTAAAGAGGGGAATGTGGGTGGGAAGGGATGGGCAGGGTGGAGGGGAGTGAAGGGGGAAAATGGGCCAACTGTAGTAGCATAATCAATAAAATAAAGAATTAAAAAAAAAAGTCCAAAAAAAATCACACTTATAAAGTATGGATAACTGATTTATTACAAAAGTGCAAACCAATAGAATGGAGAAAGGATAGCCTTTTCAACAAATAGTGGAACAATTGGCTGTGTGTGAGTGTGTTTGTGTGTGTGTGCAAAATAACTTGGACACATACTTCAAATTACATACAAAAATTAACTCAAAATGGATCATAGGCTTCAATGGAAAGCTTTACATTTTCTAGAAGAAAATATAGAAAAGTACTTTGCAATCTTGCTGGCCAAGACTTTTTAGATATAACACCAAAAACAAAATTCATAAAATAACAAATTAGTAATTTGGACTTAATTTCTATGAGTCAAAAGAATGGGAAAGAGAAGCCAAAGATTGGGAGAAAATATTTGCAAACCATTTCTCTGAAAAGGTCTTGTATCCAGAATATCTAAAGAACTCCTAAGACTCAACAATAAGAAAACAAACAATAAAATTAACAATGGACAAAAGATTTGAACAGACACTTTATTAAAAAAAGATATTTAGATGGCAAATGACGAAAAAGAACCAGAGACATGGAAACAAAGAACAAATTGACAATGACCAGAGGGGAAAGAGGAGAGGTAATGGGGAAAAGAAGGGGAAGGGTCAAGTCAAGGAACAGGTATATAAAGGACCTGTGGACAAAGACAATGGGGCAGGGAGGACTGCAAGTGGGACAGAGGGGTGGGCAGGGCAGGGGAGAGCAATGGGGGGGGAATGGGGACAAGTGTGATTGAACAACAATAAAATTTTTTTTTAAATAAAAAAATTTAAAAAGTGATGAAAAGGATGCTCAACATTATTAGTCATTAAAGAAATGCAAATTAAAACTACAGTGAGATATCATCACACACCTGTTTACATTTCTATGATAAAAAACACTGACCCTATCAAGTACTGATGAGGGTATGAAACAACTGGACATTTTATACACTGCTGGTGGGAATGTAAAACTGCCTTGGCGAACAGTTTGACAGTTCCTTTAAAAGGCAGAAATACACTTACCATACTACCCAGTCAGTCCAGTCCTGTATATCTCCCAAGAGAAATAAAAACATATGTCTGTAGTTAAGCTTTTAAATGAATGACCATAGCAGCTTTATTTGTACTCAGCTAAAACTGAAATCAGCCCAAGTGTCCATCAAAAGATGAATGGATAGCCCTGGCTGGCATAGCTCAGAAGATTGAGCGTGGGCTGCGAACCAAAGCATCGCAAGTTCAATTCACAGTCAGGGCACATGCTTGTGTTGCAGGCCATGGCCCCCAGCAACCGCACATTGATGTTTCTCTCTCTCTCTTTCTCCCTCCCTTCCCTCTCTAAAAATAAATAAATAAAATCTTAAAAAAATAATTTAAAAAAAGAGGAATGGATAAACACATTATGTTATAGCCATACATTGGAACATTACTCAGCAGTAAAAAGGAATGAACTATTGTTACATACAACAACATGAATCGATCTCAAAATACGCTGAGTTAAAGAAGTCAGACAAGCACAAAAGGGCATATAGTATGATTCCATTAAATAAAACTTTAGAAAATTCAAACTAATCTATAATGACAATGACAAAGTGTGTCCTTAGGAAATGATGAGAAGGAGAAATTATAATTGTGCACAGGGAAACTTTTTGCAGTGATATATATATGTATATATATATATTCATTATTTTGATTGTGATGATGGTCTTACACATATATATGAGCTCTGTCCAAAGAAGTGCAGCGATTGTTACTATAATGAGAATGGTTTGCATGACATCAATGTAACCTGGCAACCAAGGAGAGTGGACTGGGATGGGTATGCATGAACAATGACGACTTCACTGCACTACTAGTAAGTGGAGGTGGTAGATGCCATTGAGTGAGCATGTGTACTGTGTGGCCATTGCATTCCAAATGACTGAGTGAGGAGAGCACAAATCTGCATCAAATTTTGCATGAAGCTTGAATATTCCTCCATGGAAACTATCTGGATATTTCAGAAAGCTGCAGCTATTGGCAACTGGTGATTGGCAATTCCATCACAGCAAAATGCCTGCTCATGAATTGCATCTCCCAAAGAATTTTTTGGTGAAACATCAAATCACACAGGTGACTCAGTCCCCCTACAGCCCAGACTTGGCACCCTGTGGCTTCTGGCTTTTCCCAAAACTAAAATAAGCTTTGAAAGGGAAGAGATTTCAGGCTGTCAATGAAATTCAGGAAAATATGATGGGGCAGCTGATGGTGATTGGGAGAGTGGAGTAAGGTCCCAAGGTGTCTACTTTGAAGGAGACTGAGGTGTCATTGTCCCATGTACAATGTTTCTTGTGTCTTGCATCTTCTTCAGTAAATGTATCTATTTTTCATATTACATGTCTGGACACCTTCTGGACAGACCTCATGTGTCAAAACTTACCCTACTGTATCATTTAAATGTATGCAGTTTATCATATGTCAACAATAAGCTCATTTAAGCTGTGCATGTATGTGTATTACAATGCAGCCTCTGTGGCATACAAAAATTCATTTTGGGCAATGCTGAAAGCTATGTCAAAGAAAAAGGAAGTTATCCTCTTGAGCAGCTGCAGATGTGCCTTTGTAGTCATGTTGTTTCTCTCACGAGCGAATCTATGTGGGTGCTCCAAGGAGAGTTAGCTGCATGAGTAGTCACTTAACTATAACTTATGGTTCTAGAGCAATGCCTGCAAAATAGCTGGGGTGAAATAATAGATACTTACCTATGAGTCTTACTGGCCAGCTTTAAAGGCATCACTTTTATCAAGTGATTACCCATAACCACAGTTTTATAACATTATTCCAGGAAGTCTTTAAGACGGAAACTGTAGAGGCTAGAATCACAATCCTCTTGCTCTTTTCTCCATTTATCATACAAACAAACAAACAAACAAGCAAAAATAAAACAATTCTAGTTAATCCCAACTGTCTACCTGATCTTTTCCTGAGCTGGAGCGTCTGAGTGGTGCTAGAAAAAATTATACCATCATGCCCATGGAATTCCTTTCAAACTTATGTCCAAAAATCTCAAGAGGATACTCGCTAAAAAATGAAAGCCCTGCTAAATGCACTTTCCCATTTCCACAATAACCTTTTTATATCTTTTTCTTTTTGTGGAATCTTCTGCTCCTCCCTCTCTGACTTAATGATTTTACTTGAAATTTCACTGAGAATATAGAGGCAATCAGGAAATAACGTCTATATTTTTCCCACCACCAAATCTGTCAGTCCACCAGTTTATGTACCGTGCCCTCTGCCTTCTCTCTTTCGCAATGTTCTGCGCACCCGTCTGTCTACGGACCCTCCTCCCTGGATAAGGGATTCAAGTTTTCTCCCTCACTGTTAGATGCAGGGGTGCCCTGGAGCTCACTCAGTCTTTGGCCATCTTCTCCTTTTACACTTGTGACCTACACCTTCTATCTGGGCAATCTCACTTAGCACTATGGCTTTAAATACCACCAACATGTTGCTGATTCCAAAGTTTTACCTCTAACCCTGGCCTCTCCCTTGAATTAAGGGAGTGAAGGTGGCAGTGAAGGTGGCAGTCACCTTCACTGCCACCACCTCAGTTAAGCTGCCTTCACGAATGCCTGCACCATTGTACTGGCCTCCTTATTGCATTTTTGCTACTCTCGCCCATCCATTCTCTCTTCAGTAGCCAAGTGATACTTTTAAAGCCTAAGGAAGATCATATTTGTTCTCTGTTTTAAAACTACACAATGGTTTTTACTGCCATTACACAAAAATCCAAATTCCTGACTATGACCTAAAATAAGGGTCAGCAAAATAGAGTTTACAGGTCCAACTCAGCCTGCCCCCTGTCTTTGTAAATAACGTTTTATTGGAACATGGCCATACCCATTTATTTACTTATTGCTTGTGGCTGGCTTAGCGCTAAATGGCAGATTGAATTCTTGCAACAGAAACTCTATGTCATCCAAAGCCTAAAATACTTGCTATCTGACCCCTTTAAGATAATATTTGCCAACCCCTGATATATGACATCTCAAGAGAACAGAAGGAGGGTGAAGAAAAAGAAAGAATAAGAGAAAGCAATATTTTTAAAATCTCAAGTTTGGTGAGATGACTTGAAGTCCAAGTTAGAGAATTTTGAGTGTCTTTTGGCTTCACTGGTACCTCCTCAGATGTGCCAGGGGTTTTGCCTGTCATCTTAAGACTTTTTCAACAAATTTGCTGGTAAAATTTCTAAGTTTGTGCCTTTTTGGCAAGAACTCTGCCGATGGTCGATGCATTCTTGAAAAACTGCCTGTGTAGATGTAATTAGAACGCTACTTAGGTATCAGGATGAAAATGTTTTCCATAAAAACAATTTTCCAATTCTTAAATATAAGTAAGAAAATAGCTTTGCTACTCAGAATTTTGCATTTAAAGCAGTTTCTGAGGAACACATCTGCTCTTGTATGTAGGCAAGCACCAAATTTGTCTTTCCTCCTAGAATTTGTACAGGTGATCTCAGGTCAAGGAATGCCTGTCAGGTCATTTAAAATCCTTTTTGTTATTTAGCTGATGCTTTGGCCTTGCAGGATCAGAAAAGGTAAGAGGAAGGAATTAGTACAGGATTTCCCTAGTAATAGAGAACATTCCTTTTTTCACATAATGTTTTTAAGGTAAAAATGCCCAGAATGTGATAGTGTATTTATAAATTTTATTAAAATGACAAACATCCAACTCCCTAACATGGATTGCTAAATAAATACTGCCTAAGTATTGAACCTGCACAGGATGTGGTACACAGTAAGCCCAAAATCATATTTGTTGAACAACTATAACACAAAACACAAAATTTATTCCTTTTTTTTTTCAGGGTTTTTTTTTTGGTAAAATACATATACAATTTACCATCTTAATCATTTTTCAGTGTATAGTCCATAGTGTTAAGTATATTCACATTGTTGGAAAACAGGTCTCCAGAACTCTTCCACCTTGTAAATCAGAAACTCTGTGCCCATGAAACAAGCCTCCTTGCCCCTCCCACCTGCCTCTTGACTCTTCTATTTTATTTTTGTGTGTGATTTGCATATGTATCTCACTTATTCCTTACAACTGTCCTGTGGTTAAATGTTTTACTGTTTCTATTATACACACTATTACTGATGTCCCCATTTCCCCTCCCTTTGCCCCTCTCCCCTACCCCTCTCTCCTTCCCTCTGGCCAGCACGACACTGTTGTCTGTGTCCATGGATTATGTATGTATGTTCTTTGGCTAATCCCTCACCTTCTTTCATCCAGTCCCCCATACCCCCCAAGAAACTCTTACCTTTTGAGACAGCTTGGAAGGACCTGGAGATTATTATGCTAAGTGAAATAAGCCACTTGGTGAAAGAAAGTACCATATAATCTCACTTATATGTAGAACCTAATGAACAAAATAAACTGAAGAACAAAATAGAAACAGAGGCATGGATACATAAATCGAACTCTTAGGTACCTCATAGAAGTGAAACCATATGCTGTTTGTCTTTTTGTGCTTGGCTTATATCACTTAGAATGTGTCCTTGAGTTTCATCCATGCTGTAGCACTGCCAGGATTCCCTCCTTTTTAAGGCTGAATAATGTTCCATTGTATGTATACACCACGTTTCGTCTCTCCATTCATCCATCAGTTGACATTTGGATTGCTTCTACCTCTTGGCTACTGTGAATCTTGCTGCTGTGAACATGGGTATACAAAAAGCTTTTTTAAGATTCTGCTTTCAATTTGTTTGGATGTAGAAGTGGGATTGATAGATCATATGGCAATTCTATTTTTAATTTTAACAAAAAAGTTTTATTTAGTATAATTTAATTCAATAGATTAAAAGTTTATTTTCATTCCTATATGCTCTTTCTCTCAGCATGGTTCAATGAAGTCTATGAAGAGTAGAGGAGGTATAGTCAGAAGGAGAATGAGATTACAACAGGACCGTAGTAAGATTATACTAAAAATGGTAGGTAAATTGAAGCCCCAGTTTAGGTCGGTGATCATACATTCATAATGATAGTAATGCAGGTGGATACTGTTGGGAATACCACTATGACGGCTACTACACTATGATAGATAGATTGGCTTTTGGACTGTGAGCTGGGGCATTTTACGGTAGAAGTCGGTGCCACTACAAGCCATCAGACGCTGAGCTCCTAATTTGAGGCACTTTCTCTGGAATATGCTTCTTGCTTTTTGGTCAAAAAGAAAAACATGGCCCCCAAAGCACCCCGCTCAGAACTTCCAACTAAAAATAGTAGGGAGGCAGCAGGAGTTCAGGCTCTGAGGTTGTCTTCATGTGTAGCTTTCTTAAGTTTCTTTCTTAAAGTTCAAAGTCATTAAAGTAATTCCTCAGCAGGGGCTCTACTCACCATGCTTTGTTCTGCAGAGGTAATTACCATCAACACTAATGGGAATTCTGCATATGTCTCAAGAAGTAAGCACAGCCACTAGCAACTGAAACAGAACATGAGTTATTGATCTACATCTAAATGTTCTGCCAGGTTTTCAAAGGGGAGAGAGTTAGTTCACTGGGCATTAGAAAAACACTGAAATAAATTCTTACATTGCTTCTGCACTTATTTATATTTTCCTAGAATTTAATAATGCATTTAAAGATACTCTTTTATAGAACAATAATCATTTGAGTGTTTATTATGTGCGAGATACAGTATGCTTACCATTTTAGTCATTTACTTTACATTTTGCTTATTTATTTTTTCTCATAGCAGCCTTTGAGGTGTTAGTCCTCTTTGTTTCCCAGGTGTGAAAACTGAAATAGAGAGGATCTGTAGTTTTCCAACACTCGGCACAGGTTCTCAACCCTGAACTGAACTCTATGGGAGCAAATAGAGAGAAGACTGCTTTTAGGGTCTTGTCTGAAAAAATAAATCCATGTCTTTTGCCACAGAGGAAGACAGTTACGATGTTATGTACAGGAAGGCAGGCCAGACCATACTGCTCAGACTGCATCTGGAAGAGTGAATGTGCCTTTGATATCAATGGCAGGATGTGCAGCAATGTAGGCCAAAACCTATAATTTTCAGCGCCTGAGGGGAGAGTATACATGGTGGCCCATGTACCATGTATCTAAATATTTAAGTCAAGCTACTAAACTGTTGAATAAAACATGTACTTCTTATCTTGATAAATATACTTTTATAATGGGTCGTAAGGCTGACATTGAATTTAAAATTCTGCCTCCTCAGAGTTCCATGGCACGATGTGGCAGAGAAGAAAAAGCCACTGGCCTGTTGCCTGCCCCTGTTTTCTGCCCACCCAATTCTGTCCCACTGTGCAAAGTGCCTAACACAGATGTGTGTGGACATCTCACCATGCGCTCCATCCCCAACCCCTCTTACTCCACATCCAGCCATCCCTTAGCTACGCACGTGGCCTGAGAGTACGTATGTGGGTATGTTGATAGTCTGGCCTGATCTTGGCAAGGTGGACATCTATGGAGATAGATGGTAGATGTGGGATTGGGAAATTTGACAGGGAATCCCAGAACCCTACATGGCATGATCTAGAAGAAGAGACTGAGGGACACATCCTCTTGGTTCCACTGATGAAGCCTCACCCTTTGAGAAGTGCAGCCATGGGGGGGCCCCAACAGGGCCCCCTAAAGGATGATCACAGGGAAGGGGTTTAAGTAGTCAGCTTGAATCTTGGCTTTAGGGAAAAATTAGAATATCGGTAGAGAATTCAGTATTTCCCAGATTCCCCACCCAGACTCTGACAATTTTTTTTTTTACCAATACTTTTTCTTCATATAGTCTGCACTATCTTAGTAAACAATATCACCATCCATACAGTTATCCAGAACAAAAACATTGAAGCCATTTTTGTTTTCTGTTTTTCACTCAAAAGTCACATATAATCCCTCAAATCAAATCTTGCCAGCACTATCTCCAAAAGTTATCTAGAATTTAACTACTCTTTAACACCACAATGTTACTATTTTGGTCCAAACCACCATCGCCTGTCCCCTGGGTTAACTAGTCTCTGTGTTTCCCGTTCCACACCTAATCCATCCACAGAACAGCCAGGACTGCGGTGCTTGCTCACTTCTCTCTGCCTAGGATGCACTAAGACAAATGTTGGAGGGCTTTCTGCCTCGCCCCCTTCTCTCAAACACTGTATTCTCAGTGAGACCCTCCCTGCTTGCCACATCTGAAGCTGCCATCTTTCTGGTAGGCCTGATATTTCCCCCTTTTTATTTATTTTTCTCTTTGCACATGTTACTTTCTGATGTACATATATTTTGCTTATTTTGATTGGGTATCTTCTTTCTCCTGCCACTATAGTACAAGTTCAGGAGAGCAAGAATTTTTTGTCTATTGTATTTATTGCTGTATCTCTAGAGTGAATAGTAGTCACTAAATACATGTTTGATGAATGGATGAATAAATATCAGTAGTAGTATAAACTAGCCAGCTCTTATTTCCATGGCTATAAATAGGGTTTATATTTATATTTACACACACACACACACACACACACACATTCTGAGTAGTTTGTATATCTTGCCTTGGCTGTATCCTGACACATAATAAATCCAGGGTAATAACCTAATTGATGCTTGATCAGAAACTTCATTCTGCATAATTTTAAACAGTTTATTTCTAAGAAGTGACTACTGTACTTTTCAGACCATAAGACTCACCTAGGTTTTAGAGGAGGAAAATAGGAAAAAAATATTTACTAACATAAATAACATAATATTTCACCAATGTAAATGTAAACAGAACTCAACAGCAGCATTAACAACCATTATTCCTTCCAAATTGTGTGTGGGGGGGGTGTCTTATAGTCCAAAAATACAGTAAATTACCTGGAACTTCTTTGGCACCTGCCCCTAAACATCAGCCCTGCAAGGTTTTAGCAGCCAAATTTGTACTGAGTTCCAAATGCTCTGACCTAGCTGTAACAGCTAGAATTAAATTCTCTCTCTCTGTCATAAATTAACTGTGGTGGTAAACAGACTAGGACTTGTTTGGCAGCTGCGGACAAGAGACAAGACCTCTTTTAGTTTGTTCATCCATCCTCCATCCTCAGGCTAGCTTCATACTTCATGATACAACATGACTACTTAAGCTCCAGGCATCAAGTTCACATTCCAGTTAGCAGAAAGGTTGAAAAAATCAGCAGGGGTCTGGAACATCTTGTCAGAAAGCAAGCATATGTCCAGTGATGTTGGGGGCAGTGTTAGAGAAAAGGCATCAGCAAGGGGGCTCCCACTGGTCCATTTGAGTATCACAAAGAGAATAATAATTATTATTAATTAAAACAAGTAGAATCTAGGATTGGGAAAGCTTTCATAACGATGCTAAAAAAGAAAGTAAAAGTATGGAAACTGTAAATGTAATATTAAAAAGATATTAATGTAACTATATTATAAAAAGATTGCAATAGGTTGTGTTTAAATTTTATTTTACATTTAGAGTTACTATAATGAGTTTTAACTTTAAAAAATACGTATGTTGCTGCCCTGGCTGGTGTAGCTCAGTGGATTGAGCGCGGGCTGCGAACCAGGCATCGCAGGTTCGATTCCCAGTCAGGGCACATGCCTAGGTTGCAGGCCATGGCCCCCAGCAACCGCACATTGCTGTCTCTCTCTCTCTCTCTCTTTCTCCCTCCCTTCCCTCTCTAAAAAATAAATAAATAAAATATTTAAAAAAATGTATGTTGCTTAAAAAGTGTTCCTTCCAAAACATGGAGTAGCATGTGGTTATGAAGCAGAAATCTGGAGCCAGACCATCTGATTTTGACCCAGCTTTATCTTTGTTAACTTTTCTGTGCCTATTTCCTCAGTTGTAGAGGAAAATAGCAGTGCCTAGTTCATAGGGTTGTTGTGAATTTGAATGAATTAATAGACATTAATCACTCAGAACTGTGCCTACTATGTCACAAACACACTGTTTTCAAAATCTATGTATCCTATCTATCTACCTACCTATGTATCTATCTCTAAAGCAAAGAAGAAGGGAGATGGTAATAGGTATGTAGATAGATAGGTAAATAGGTAGGTAGATAGGTAGATGATAGATTTTAAAAAGCAACAAACATTAATTTAAAAAGGTTTCTATCACTGTCAATAGAAGATATCCTGACAAGAAAATATCTCCAGTGCTGAGAAGGGCAAATGACATGTAACATGGGATTAATAAGTTGGTGATGAAATGTGATAAACTGAAAAAAACTGGAGATTGGCATTTATATTCAAGATTTGGAATATATTCTCACATATTCTACTAGAAAGAGCTTTGTTCATTTTAAGCTTCCCTAATAGTCCTTCTTGGTAATTTTATAATTTATCAACTAAACTTTATTTAGGATACCAATACATCTACTTATGGAACTACATTTACCAGCTTCCCATTTTACTTAGGTGTGGCCATGTGACTAAATTTTGTTCAGTAAAATCCGAGTGAAAGGGTGGCACAAGACTCCTTGGAAGCCTCCTTAAAAGGAGGAACAATGATATCATTTCCCCTCCTCTTGTTTGTGCTTCCTGAATATGGGTATGATGGCTGGAATTTAGACAGCTACTCCAGATTTGAGGCTGTGCCCTCTAAATGATCAGAGCAGGAAGGCAGAAGAAGGAGGACATTATGGAACTACCATACCATTCTTGGATTGCCTACCTATATAACCTTTTTTAACATGAAAAAGATATGGGCTTCAATTTTGTTTAACCCACCATTATTTTTTGAATTTTCTATTATATTCAGTTATATCCCATGCAAATAACAAACTACTATGGGATTATTTAATATGTTTTTTTTTTTAAGTATAGTGTGTACAAAGCATTGTACTAGGTGCCATGTAGGAGACAAAGTTGCTTAAGATATTGATCTTTACACTTCAAGACTTTATAATATGATAAGAAATATAAGTATATACACAAATAATTGCAACATAATACCAATTGTGTTAGTATTAGTTAAATTAAATATATAATTTAAATATTAAATTTAAGTTCATCTGTATAAGCGGTTGCCCATAACTACAGGGGAAATGGATTAAGAATGATACTGACAGGAGGAAGCATACAGAATATACAGATACTCATAAATATGGGATTCAATCCTCACTCTCAATATTTTTTTTCCCCCTGAGCCAACTCATTTTTAATTATAGATATTGTGATGGGGTGATAGGGTCTTGATAACCTACATCTATAAAATTATATTTTACATCAGACTTTAGCAAGATTGAACTCAGAATTAGTAAGACTACATACATTTAAATCAAAAGTTACTTTAGCATTTCAGGGATTGGTGTTGTGTCTATTTCATGATAAGGTGAAGGCATGGCTTATGTATTCTGTATGAAATTGCTCCTAACATTTGATTTCAACTCATCACAGATAATAATATCACAGGTCTGAAAGGCAAATGAAGGAGTACAAGTTACATTGGAAACACACTCATCTGACTTTTAGGAGATGTAAACAATCAACAGGGCTTCAGAATCAGCTTCCACTAGTCAATGATGACTCATGGATTCAAGCCAAAACAAAATGTGTAAGTGATACAGCATATTTCCGACTTTGGTTTAAGAGTCCCATTTAAGAATGTCCTTATAGAAATACAAATGGATATAACCCCATTTGGATCTACCCCAGGACTATAAACTAATAATATGAATATACCACTACATGCAAAAAATGTTTTGCCATCCTTATAAATTTATGCTTACATACCAAAATAAATCATTTGAAAATTTACTTCAGATTGGATCAAATATTTGACCACTCAATTTTGACTTAGGAAATGTTTCTTAGAAAAAAAATGATTTATTTTTATATCCTGTTGTGAAATTTAGGCAGAAAATTACTATTTCAAACTATACAAGTATATTACCTTTGCCTATGCCAAAATTTTCAATTGTATTTTCGCTGTCATAACACCTTTCACTTTTGTTGTTGAACTTCCAAGTACTGTCTCCAACGTCTCAGTGTGCCTGAGAGACAAAGTGTTCGGGTCCAGGAATGTCTGTTGTCCATGTCACATAGACAAACAGAACTCAGTGGGTGTTAATAATTAAGCATTTGTACTGTGGGCCTTGTTAAATCTATTGCTAAAGAAATACTCCATGGAAGGACAGCCTGCTGATGAAAGTGGAAAGAAACATAAGCCTCGAAGTAAAAACAAAAACAAATAAAATTCTGGAACTAGGTTCTATCTATTCTTTATAACTGTGCTCTCTTAGATGGGTTATTAAACTTCTCTGAGCCTTACTTTACTAAGTTGTGAGGAAATATGATGCAGAGGTTAAAATGACTGACTGGATTTTAATCCTCGCTTGCTGTGTAATTTTGGGCAATTTACTGAAACTCCCTTAGCCAAAGTCTTCACGTGTGAAATGGGTATAACAATAGCAGTTGTTTCACAGAGTTAGTGTATGAGAGGTATTTAGAACAGAGCCTGTCAATGAGTAATTTTTTAGTATATAATAACTAATATTATTATAGCTAGGTATTCCTTCCTTATTATTTTTACTGCTGTCCATAAAATGGAGAAAAGTATATGTACTCTGTGGAGGATTAAGTTAAATATATATATCAATGACCCATCATGGTGCAGAGTAGATGCTCAGCAAATATCAACTATTATGTGTGAAATACTTCACAAATATTATGTGAAGAATGACAAGATAATACATTTAATGCCCAGCATAGAGAACTGAACAGAATAGATGCTCAATAAATATTAATTCCAACATGGAAATATTTTTTCCCCACTGACTTAACTATGAAAAGATATTGAAATACTAGAAATGGATTCTCATTTGTTGGAAATTTTCCTTGTAGCTTTAATTTAAAGACATTTTAAGAACAACTCAGTCCTCATTCCTGTTGAAATTAGAGAAAACTACCCTGATGTCAATTGAAATTTCTAAAGAATAATCTACCAGCTAAAGAAAGAAACTGACTGCCCATGTTCATGATTCTTTCATATTCTGCTTCATTCTGTGACATCAGTGAGGGGCTTACAGAGACTTTCCACTACATCTTCCTTTCCATGAAAGGCTAGCTTTCTTTGGGACATCCATCTTCCACATGAAGCTGCTGATGCTATTTGCCTCAGAAAGAACTTCATTTTCCCCTTTGGGTTTGCAGCAACCAAAATCACACCACTCCCTCGTGCCTCACCAATGCTCTGGAGATATAATCACTATCCACCCGTGCAGCAAATACCTCACCTGGTTTCTGCAAGCAGTTAACAGGGAAAACCACATTTGGGACTGAGAATACTGGGTTGTAAGCCTTGGGGGTTGAATGGGGAGGTGGGTGGGGGGATTCTGGAGGAGTTCCAGACAATCTGTTTATTTTTATTTTTTATTTTCTATGTGAATAGCATGTACCTCCCAGTACCACAGCATACACACTGCTGCCAAAAGTACTTACGCACTAGCCTCATTTCCCGGCTGAGAGGCACACTCCTCCACTCACAGTGATTATCAACATTCTTTACACCAAACTGCCCTCAGAGCAGGGGACTTGGCAGGGCTCAGTGGCAGTGTCAGCAGCTTCTCAGTTTTTGAAATTCAGTTTCAGGAATGGAAGTGTTTCAGAGTCCAGAACTGTGGATATTTTGCTCCACATCTGCTTTCCTCTGCAGGGGGCAGGAGGTAGACTGGGAGGGAGTGGCTCTATCTCTGTGGTGATTGTTTCCATTGTTTGCCTGGGGCTGCCAGAGAGGCAGCAGAGTGACAGGGAAGAATAATGGCTTTGGTGTCAGTCAGACCTGTGTTCGCATCTCAGCGATGTACTTATCTGTGTGTACTTGGACAAACCACTTGAATCTCCCCGACTCATTTTAGTCATCTATAAAATGGGCGTCATAGTTACGGAACTTGCAGTGTTGATAGGAGGATTAAAGTGCGTAATCATGGAAAGGCTGTCAATAGATGTTCTCTTTCCCTTCAATTGCTGTTCAACAACCATGAGATAGACACACACATGACTCTCTCAGCTGCTCCAAGCATGGATGGTTTCCTTCCACCTGTGTCAGGAAGAATGTGTCTGCCTAACAGCTGTCAGTGAAGTAGGTGTCTGAAATAGTCTCATTTCTACAGGTTACACCAGCCTTAGTGACAACAGAGTATGGGGATCTGATCTACTGGTTTTTAACTCCAAACTCCAATCTGCGCTTCCCATCCCTGCCATCACGCCACCACTAGTGAAAGCTGATGATTTCTGACTACTCGCGCTGCTGTAGTCTCCATTCCCTCCAGCCCTGGACCTCAGTATCTGGTGCCAGAACCTGTCTGAAATGACCAGCTCTTGATGCCGCAGGCACTGTGGCTGTCAGCTTTGCTGATGGGATTTGTCATCATGACTTTTCACTTCTCACGGCTTTTATGGTGATGACTCCTGGCATACCCACCTCCCGGATCTTCTCAGTCAGGGAAGCCTTTCTCCTTACAGCGATTACAGATCCAGCCTCACTCTGGGCTTTAGGGCTCTGCTGAAGAACTGAAGTACACAGATTTCCAAAGGCTGGGCTGATATTGTGTGAGACACTGCTCAGGACTATACACAAACACCCTCAGTGTCTCTGAACCAGTTAGTATCCAAGAATGGGGTCCGAGCACCTCAAATTCTGTTCCTTTCTACCAAAACATCGTAACTGTGGTGTCCAAGGTATTATTTCAGGCTCCAAATATCTTCTCTGTCTTCCAGGTGTAACTAACCCAACCTGGGCATGAGGAAGTATATGGCATAGGCCTCACCCATGCAGCCGTTTATCCTGGGTGGAGAGCTTTGTATTTTATCATTGGAGCTCACTTTTAATTATGTATAACAACACAACTGCTGATACCCTGGGGTGGTGGGCAATTGTGGGTGAAAGCAAAAATAGAGGAAAGTTACCTTGAGTGATGATGGACAGTCTCTAGGCAGGTAAATGCAGCCCCAAATCATGGAAGCTTATAGACTGTACTGCACAATTTCATATCTGGAAGAAATTAGTAACAGAAATAGTAAGTGATAGCAATTAGTAACGGAAGTAGTAAGAGCATAAGACATGTACATGCTGATATCTTTATGGAAAAGGAATAAAGACTTTTTGAAGGATTGAACTTTGAGCAATTATACACAGAGGAACTTATAATCTCTTCATTCTCTTCACTGAGTTATTTATATTGTCTGGAGGGCCTGACTAGCACGGACCAACTAGAGACAAGACATGTAGAGAACAAGAAAGGAGAGAATTCATACCATGAAACACCATACCAATAATTTGGGGCTTAGATTTGTAGTCATAAGATGTAAACTGTGACCCTTCTGAGAATAAAAAGGGCACTACGGATCCCACTCCTGGGGATATTATCTGAAGGAACAGGAAACACTGATTCAAAAGAATACATGCACCCCTATGTTCATTGCACTGTTAGTAACAATAGCCAAGATTTAGAAGCAGCCAAGTGCCCATCAGGAGATGACTGGATAAAAAGGCTGTGGTACATCTACACAGTGGAATACAACTTGGCTATAAAAAAGAAGGACCTCTTACCCTTTGCGACAGCATGGATGGACCTGGAGGGCATTATGCTAAGTGAAGTAAGCCATCCAGAAAAAGACAAGTACCACATGACTTCACTCACATGTGGAGTCTAATGAGCAAAATAAACTAACAAACCAGAAAAACAGACTTATAGACACAGAGAACAGATTGACAGCTACGAGAGGCGAGGGGTGTTGTGAGGCTGGGTGAAAAGGTGAAGGGATTAAGCAAAAACTCATAGACTCAGGCAATAGTATGGTGATTGCCAGAGAGAAAGAGTGGTGGGGGGAGGTAAAAGAGGGTGAACGGGGGATAAATGATGATGGAACGAGATTGACTTGGGGTGGTGAACACATAATACAATATACAGATAATATATTATAGAATCGTACACCTGAAACCCATATAATTTTATTAACCAATGTCACCTCAATAATTTCAATAAAAAGGAGATATATTTAAACTTTCCACAAAAAAAGGGGCACTATTATTAAATGAAATGTTGTCAGGCAAAATTGGAATGTATGGTCACCCCAGGCTGAGAGCCTCAACAATTGCTCATGAGGATTGATGGATAGACACACCAAATATGTGCCTGTGCATGACTTTAAATTGCCATGATTGTTTATACTTATAGTAAATGTTGGTGAACAGCATATCACTTACTCCATAGCAAGGATTCAAGTCATTTAAATTAATCTTTTTGTTGTTGTTACACATTCTCAAGTTTTTTTAAAAAAGCCCTTTAGGGATTGTTAAAGAAAGATACTTGATCCTATTTGGAATTTGTAGTCCTTATATTTGTGCTCAAAGAAGGATTAACACTGATTTTATAATTTGAAATGCTAGTTTCCACCAACTTCATTTTATTTCATGCTCTGAAGACTGGAATAAATGCAGATGACTGAACCTTTGAAGTTTGAGTATTTACATTTATGCTACCTACTTATTTCTATTCACTACTGAAATTTAATTATTGTAGTGCCCCTTTTGCTTATAACAGACTTTAAAATAAAGATTAATTTGTTTACCTATTTTATATACATTATACTATTTTGTGGTTTGAAAAAAGTGCATTTGTCTTTTAGTCTGAAGTAGAGAAGAAATACTTTTTAATATTCTTTATAGGTCAAGAGACTACTTCTGACCCCATTGCCTCAAGATAATACTTAACTCTCCAAGGTAAGTCATTTACTAATATGTAGAAAGTCATTTACCTTAGAAACATTATACCTGGTCTTAGCCAAAGCCATGAGAAATGATATGCAGAAAAAAGTTACATAAAACGACATTGATTCTGACAGCATCAATGACATCTTATTACAAAATAATATTTTGCTCTTCATTTTAAAAGTCACTACATCTTAAATTACTCCAATGTTAAGTGAATAAAATGTTCCAGCTTCCTTCATGCAGTTCAGTAAAGTTTTTGCTTATCCCATTTCACAAATAATCATATACCTGAAAGAATTAAAGATAAAACTCCATGTCTCTCTAGGTACTTACAGAAAATAGCATACGACCTACTTACCTCTACCCCTTGTTCATAAATCGAGGAAGTCACTCCCCGAACTGTTGCTGGCATCCTGCCATTCCTAATATTGAATAGATTACTTTAACCGTGGGGCATGTCCTTTTCTCTCTCCTTTCCAATCATGTCTGATTGGCTTCCCGGTAACCTTATTCTTGAATGCATATAGCTAAAATGAAGGCCTACAATTTCCCTCTTCTAGCCAAATTTTATTTTTTTAAATAGAACTTTAGAAAAAAAGCTTTCCTTTTTTTTAAAAAACTAAACACAAGGAGAAAAAAGTACTTGTCTGACAAAATCATGATCTCTTCTGGTTCATCTGCAATGTATTTATGATTAGTTTGTCCCTGCTTATATGACATTATCTGATGTCACCTATAATATGTTAGTGGCTAATTACCTTCTCTTTCTTTCCTGCATCTTGTGAGGACCTGGAGAGATTACCATTGTGTAGCAGTGAGTGAAACAGCCTTTCTTTGATTTACCTGGAGTTAAGAGTGAGCATGTAAAAAAGTTCTTATTTCTTTAACAGGAAAAGAAGATGGAGGGTTCTGTTTCTCACTTATCACTAGTCAAAAAGGATTACAATTCTCAGGAGCAAATTGAAAAGTTAGGAAGAAAAAATATTTTCAAGAGTGAAGTTCTGCAGGTGCTGAAGGGATTGAAGACATCAGATCTGATGGATGTATTGACATAGACATTTGCAAAAATGTGCGGGAAGAAATATGCATTGATTTTAAACGGCAGTGCACCAAAGCCTAAAAAATAATGCATGATTTTCCATCTTCTAACTTAGATGGAAAAACATGTGTTTTGCTCACAATCTTGTCTAAGGGAAATGTGAACTCACAGCCAATTGCATTCACATGCAGGCCCTTTTTCTGAGATTGCTTTCAAATGTAAGCATAACACATGTTGTTCTGTTAGAAAAAAATAATAAAGTGAACTTTACAATGTAAATTCCTAATATATAGGATTATGGGAAAGAGTCATATTGTTTAAAACAATGCATAGTTTTCCCCCTAGGTAGATGCATAGGTAGGTGATTTTAACCCTTGCATATTTTATATTGCCCATGGTGCCTCATGTATGTCAGAACAATTGTGTGGAGAGCCAGGATCAATAACCACATTAAGAAGAATAATAGGCCAATGTTACATGTGTTGACAGATGTTTCTTACACAGTGGAAGAGAGATAGAGGAAATTAGATGATGAATTTTAAGGGCCGAAGCATACACTGTAGTTTTTCTAAATCTCCAAGTATCGTGTTCTTCCTGGGGTCACCAGCTATGCGTTGGCTGCCTTTGGTGATGTTGAAAAGTCCTTAGAGGCTAAATGAATGAGCTCTGAAATTACTCCCATGATGAACCACTAACCAATTTGTCTCAACTGGCACTTGAATGCAAAATTAAAAATGAAGGTCTTCTGGACTGCATTGTGGCTTGTGGAAGAGGACTGAATGATTTATTTTCACTCATTTTCTCTACTTTCCATGCTAAAGTATTTTTACATGGCCAATAAATTATGAAGGCTGACATTAACAAGATGAACTGTGGATGAAAATATGTAAACCTGAGTATTTATAAGAATGTGGGGTTGATATTTTAGTTTTCCTCCAACCAGCTCTGGACTTGTGGGATTTCAGTTCAATGAGGGCATCTAACTTACTTCAGATTAATTCAGTAACAAGTCCTGGAGACTGATGAAATATGGGTCATTAATAATGGAAAAGAGGTGCCTAGGTGCTTTGGATATTTTAGTGAAAGAAGGTAACATGTTAGGAACAAATAGGAAGAGGCACTCTCATTTTGTTTTGGGAAGCCTTGGCATGGGAACACTGAACTTGATGCTGACATGGGGCCATTCATGAGTTCTGATCTGTCAGTGACATCCACTTATCATCCAAAGAATCAGGTTAGCATTTGGCAGAAGTTGCTGAGGGCTGATGTTTCAAGCTGTCTCAGTGATGGAGGTGTGTTCTAAGAAAAAGAAAAAAAAGGAAGTTTAATTCAGGCATAGTAATTTAGACAGGGGAAAGAAGTTATGCTGTTCCACTTGAGGAAAGTAGGCTTACTGCTTATGCCTTACTGCTGAGAAAAAATAAAACCCAAATGTTTTGATAAATCAAAATACTATGAGGAGATTAAGAAGTGACTGTTTTAGGTAGATGACAAGGAAAGCAGTATGAGCAGCTAATATTTAGAAATTTACTAAGCTTTGTAGTCTACTATTTTACTTCAGTTAACTCTCAAAACTATACCATGAGATGAGCATGTCTCAGCTCTTTTCTACTTTGTTGGTTATGGACTCTGTCTGGCATTTGTAGCAATAATAACAAATATGCGTTAGGCCTCTGAAGGGCACAGTCTCTGTCCCAGTGCTCAGCAGGCAATTGAAACAAGTCAGAAAAGAATATCATTGTGAAATATTCTATAACATACTGATTTACACCTGTATTTTGCATAATCAGTAATCTGAAAGCTCTAGTGTCTAACAATCCTGATGGGGATAATCTATTTCCAGGGATCCATCAGGATCTCAATATTGACTTTTTTTTTTTAGATGCCAGCTTCTTAAGTTTAAAGAAACTTAGATAACAAACACTTGGAATATATGAGATGCTTGTGACCTAATTAATGAGTATTGGAATGAGAGATGATGAAACTTGTTTTTCGTAGAGTATTTAGAGGGGCCCCTTGGGCTAATTTTTGCTTAGGGCTGTTCATATAACAGTTGAAGATGTGCTAATAGGGCACACTGCCAGTCTGTGATTATTGTTATTTAGCACTTTATTTTAAGTGTTGGGAACATCATACAGAAATATTTTAGTGTGTGTACGTGCAGGGCAAGGTTGTCTGAGTGTTGGATAGGCTATTAGATCTAAGAAGTGAATAGTTTCAGCCTTCTATTCCCTATGCTGCTTTGAACAGAAGAAAGTGTGATTTGCCTAGTTCTTCCCACTAAAGGTACTAGGGTTTTAAAAATTGAAAATTAAGCTTTTACTGCTCAAGTTAGCTTTTCACACGCTACCTTTTACATATACAAAATTGAGAGCACAAAAATAATCTGTGTAGTTTGATGAGTGTGGCAAGATAATCTGGATCAGTGTAGTGCAAACTCCTGTCTTTGCTCCGTAGATACATTGTTTGGTGGAATGTGCTGGGCTATATGAATGTTTTTTTTTACTTTTCATTTCTCTACTTTTCATTGTGTGCAGCAGGACTTGCCAAACTTAGAGAGCTATGTCATATGCACAGATATTCTCTTGATCACGATGCGATAGAAATACCAGGATATTGAAAGACAGATTGGTCAAGGATTTTATGTGCCCTGAACCCTTATCAAATCTAATGCCTTGCGGTTCCAGATAAAATCCACATATCTTCCAGTTTTCTGCAGAAATGTGGAAATCCTAATCACCAGAATAAACCGAAACCTCAGAGCTGGTCAAGATTATTAATGGTGAGGTTGGGGTTGAAATGTTTTTAGCTAGAACCCAGTAGAGATTTTCTAGTGACCTGTCCAAAAAAGGAGTGAGATGTTCTGATTGCTCTATGACTTTTTTCTGAGGAACAATGTGAGTCTGTAGAAACATTTGATTATAACTTCTTTTAGCCTTATTTGGACAAAGTACAGTACATGTTTCTCCCTCCTCTACCTGTAGCTAAAACATAACTAAAAGAGCAAGAAAACAATTCATAGGCAAGGGGCTTTCAGCAAGGTATTTACAGATATTGCTTCTTTTGGTTCTCCTTAAGTTTAGGGAAAGGGTTAATGACTTGGCATACCCGAAGAATAATGATAATAACCTACTTAGACTATGCACTGCCATGAAGGGGAACGCCTATTGCATCGGGGTGCCAGAGGTGTAAGGTCTCCGGTTTCCATATGGTTATTCTCACAGGCATCTTGGCTAAAGTTCAGATGTTTTCTAGTGGCCAACAACAATCAATAAAAGTTTACATTGTTCTTACTTTGATATTTATTTTGTTTACCCAATGATTTGTTTAATTCTACTCTAGAAGAGATTCTTTATATAGCACATATTTTTAAAAAGTGCACATTTATTCAATAATTAGCCATGTGAACAAAGAATACGCATGGTCATGTATTATTATTTTGCCAGACTTGAATGTTAGTATTGCATAAAATAAGAACAAAAGCCACGAAATAAAATAATTATATTAGAAAATTGTTATAATGATTAAATGAAGTATACTTTTTATTAAATACATAGTATTCCTGTAATGGCTTGCACAGGGCTTGGCACATGGAGATGCTTTATCGGTCATCTGTGGAGGGAAAACGAACTGCGCCCTCTGCAGTGTAACATCTATTTCTAATGGTAGCGGTTGCATTTTATGAGTCTCCATATCCAGTATTCTCCAAAGCTGGGTTTTGAAACTTCCCTTCGTTTCTCTTTGTGTCCAAGCCACCAGTTCTTTGATTTTATGTCTTTCTCTTTCTTAATTTACTGTACTGGCTGGAGGACATACATAATATCTTCTTTTTCTCTTTTTGTGATTGTTAAAGGGTTTCCACCATTTAATTAATTAACATGTTTATCACTATATATATATATATATATATATATATATATATATATGTATTTGTGCGTGAGAACATTTGAGTTCTACTCTCAACAAATTTCAATCATGTAATACTGTGTTATCAGCTATAGTGACTATGTTTTATACTTCAGATCTTATTCATCTGATAACTGAAATGTTATACCCTTTTAACAACCTCTCCCCATTTTGCCCATCACCCAACTACTATTAGATTTTTATCCTCCCTCCCTCCCTTCCCTCCTCCCTCCCTCCTTTCCTCCCTTCCTCCCTCCCTTCCTCCCTCCCTTCCTCCCTCCCTTCCTCCCTCGCTTCCTTCCTTCCTTCCTTCCATTTTATGTAGAAAGGATACCGTGCAGTCTTTCTCTGTCTGACTTATTTCAACAATGCCTTTTCAGGCTGTTTTCCTATCTTGGCTATAGTAAATAATGATACAATAAACATGGAAGGAAGATATCTGTTGATATTCTGTTTTCATTTCCTTTGGATAAATACCAAGAAGTGGGATTGCTGGATCATAAAGTAGTTCTATTTTTAATTTACTGAGAAACCCCCATACTGTTTTGCATAGTGGCTGGACCAATTTACATTCCCAGCTGTGCACAAAACTTTTTTCTCTCACATGCTTGCCAGCCCGTAGTGTTTTTTTGTTTTGTTTTGTTTTTTAACAACAGTCATTCTAATAGATGTGAGGTGGCAAATATCTCATTGGATTTTGATTTGCATTGTCCTACTGATTAGTGATGTTTAGCATCTTTTCATGTTATCTGTTGGCCATTTGTATGTCTTCTTTGGAAAAATGTCTACAAAGTTCTCTCCAATTTTCAATCAGATTGTTTTCTTTTACTATTGAGTTGTACAAGTTCTTTATATTGTTTGAATATTAACCTCTTGTTGGATATATAATTTGCAAATGTTTTCTTCCATTGCATAGGTTGTCTTTTAATTCTGTTGAGGTTTCTCTTACTGTGCAGTTTTTTTTGGTTGTTTGTTTGTTTTTTAGTTTGTCATAGTCTCACTTGTTTACTTTTGCTTTTGTTGCCTTTGCTTTTTGTGTCATGTTCAAAAGAACATCACGAAGATCAGTGTTTTTTCCCAGGAGTTTTATGGTTTAAAGTATTATGTGCAAGTCTTTAATCCATTTTGACTTATTTTTTGTGTATGATGTAACACAAAAACATCATACAAAGATGGGGTTTCACTTTCATTCTTTTGCATTTGGCTCTCCAGTTTTCTCAACACCAGTAATTGAAGAGACTACCATTTTTTCATTTTATATTTTTGGATCCTTTGTCACAAATTAATTGACCATATATTTGGGGGTTTATTTCTAAGATCTCTATTCTGTTTCATTGATCTATGTGTCTTTTTTATGTCAATGCCACACTGTTTTGATTACTATAGGTATGCAATATAGTTTGAAATCAGGAAGTGTTTTGCCTTCAGATTTGTTCTTTCTCAGTATTTATTTGTGCTTTCTTAAATTTCTTTATTAATGTCTTAAAGTTTTCTGAGTACAGGTTTTTATCTCCTCAGTTAAGTTTATTTATAGTCATCTTATTCTTTTTGATACAATTATAAATGGATTGTTTTCTTAATTTCTCTTAATTCATGTACAGGAATAACAGATTACCATAACTGATTTTGTATTCTGCAACTTCACTGAAATTTTTATTAGTTCCGATAGTTTAGATTTTGTTGGAGTCCTTGTGGTTTTCTGTATATAATATCATATCTCGGCACTCATATTTAGTAGTCTTCCTCAAGCCATTTCTATTTCTCTTAGTTATTTTTATAATATCTTGTTTTTGTTTAGAATCAGGTGTATTTTTAAAAAATTAGTTCTTTTCCCTTAAATGTTAGTTTTCTCTGGTGTTTTTTCCTATTTGCATATCTTGTGGGGGGGGGTTATGTTCTACAATTTTCTTAAATGTCTGGTGTGCCTTGGTTGAAAATTTATATTTAAGGAGGCAATGGAAAGCTACATTAGAGTTCTAGATTCAAAATAGGGTTTGTGAAATTTTATGCTTCAGGTTAATGGATTAAAGAACCTGTTCATTACATCAAGGAGTCTCCACATGTAAAAACAAAGATGTCTTTGCACTGGTGGCATTCAACTTCAGCAGAGAGGAACCCTTCCAACTTGGGTCCTCTTGGGAATGCAGGAATGGGAAGAGAGATGTCTCCCATGGGAGCTCTGTGCCATAGGAGAATAGGCGTTTGAAGACATCATACATGGAATATAAGTAAGTACCTTTGTCTTCAGCCCTAAGCCCTAAGTCCTGAGCCTCTCCAGAGTTCTGGAGAAACATCGACTTGCTTTCTCGCCGAGTTTCCATCTCTACATACTCTGTGCTTCACCTACTCTACTTAATCAGATATCACTTTTTTTGTTCAATTTCCAAAAATTTCATTGACAACTTGCAGCTCTTCTTGGATTTCCCCCCAACCCTCTGCCCTTGTAAAGTTATTTTAAAATTTTTTAAAATTGCTTTACTGTCTCTTACCAAGGTCTCAAAGAATGAGGATATTAGCATGTGGTCACTCTGCAGTATTGATTCAGAAGTCTCAAAGAGCTTCATATCGTACACTTATTCTAGTCACTTAACAGTGGATACCTAGGGTACTATGTTCAGAAGGATTGTGAGACAATGTCCAGGCTACGTGATGGAGCACAGAATAGGAGACAAGTGTTGGGTTGGTCAAAAAGTTTGTTTGTTTTTTTCCATAAGATGGCTCTAGTAGTGCTTAGTTGTCTTTAACTTTATTCAAAACAATTTTGTTACACTGTGTTGTGGCAGCTTTCATATCAGTGTGTATTTTTTAAAAAGTATTAAAATTGGTGAATTTTTGTGTAGCCATTTTAATATTGAAGATAGAAGAAAATATGCATTTTTAGCATATAGTGCTTTATTATTTCAAGAAAGGTAAAAATGTGACTGAAATGTAGGAAAAAAGAGATTTGTGTAGTATATGCAGAAGGTACCGTGACTGATGGAATGCGTCAAAAGTGGTTTGTGACATTTCTTGGTACAATTGACATTTTGGCCAAATAATTCTTTGTTGTGAAACTGTATTATAAATTGGAAGATATTTAGTAGTATCTCTGGTCTCTATCCACTGGAACCAATAGTGGGGGATAGCCAACATTCTCAAAATATCCAAATCAATAAAGTTATTGGTGAAAATATAAAAATATGCCTTTTATTTTATGGAAAAAACATAACAAACTTTTGGCCAACCCAATAATACCTATGCCATGTGAAGCTGCCCCTATGTGCATCACAGCATGCACAGAACTGTAACACATAATGCACACTTCGCCACAGGGTATATGCAAAAAGAAGAGTTGGAGCTGAACTAGAACGAGTAAATAATCATACTGTTTAAGGTGGGCACAGAATCTCTAATTTATAAATTTATATCTTTTCATTGTAGAGAGGTAAAAGCTGAATGAGCCATCAAAAGCTTTCTGAGTACCCTCATAGTTTTAAAGAGTTTATTTTAGTAGATACAGAGTTCTAGAATGAATGATTGTTCCTGCAACTTATACAAACTTAAAAAATAAACAGATTCAGGAAGGGTTTACATAAATTTATGGACTGAGGATTTGTAGCAGTGGGTAAAGGAAAGTAGTGGTATTTACTGATGTACTTCTAAGACAGAGAAACTTGTTAGTGAAAAGATATGTTGGCAGCACTGTCTGACATGAATGTGTTTAATCAGCATGGCATTTATTATGTAACCACTATCCAGAGACGTTACACTTCTCAATACCTCTTTTACCCAAGTAGAAAGCCACACAAGCTTTGCAGTGATCGTAAGAAACTGTTTACAGTAGTAGAATGGGCACTGAGGTAAGAGCTAGAACACCTGGGTTCCAGTCTTGGATAAAGAGATAATTTTCTGAAAGTCTGAGCTAGTCCTTCAGGCCCCTCATCAGGACTTAACATTTGAGTGATGGGACTGCTATAGTTCTAAGACTTGGTGAAGTCTTAACAGGAGAACTCGCACACCCACGTTTCTTGCTTCACAGGCTTCATACTTCATAGCTAGAGGTCCACATAATGTAGCATAGTTCAAAGTACCACTAACATTTTCAAGAGCAACCAAGTGCCCCCAAAATCTTATTACAGGCACTTCTTTATTTTCCATGTTAACATACAGAAAAAATACAGGATAATCATTTTTAAGCATATGAGCTTTTAAAAATGTACTTGGCTTGAGATAGCATCACACTTAATAATACTTTTATGAGAATTTTCTTTCCAGGTTATGTTTTACTTTAGCTAATATAAAAGTTGGTGGGTATTTTCTGAGAACACAACAATTTCACATTTGGAGCAAGCAGTCTAAGAATCAACTTGGTATGAAATGTTTTACATTCGCTGTTAATAATCCCCAGAGAGAATGATCTGCAGCTGGATGAAGTTAATAATAACAATGAGTATGCTTTATAGCAATTTGCGGTGGTTTTAAAAGATGTCTGCAATTCTCTGATGCTCCTACTATGAAGCGGTGGAGTCTATGCCCCCTCCCATCAATCTGAGGAGGACTTGGTACGTACAAGGTGGAGGAAGTGATGCTGTGTAACTTCTGAGTTTGGGTTAGGAATGGCCATGCATGCTCTGCTGGTCTTTCTTGGGACTAAGGCTTGGAGCTTAAGCCATCCTGTAGAAGGTAGGGCTATCCCAAGGCTGTGATGCAGAGAGCGTGCATGGAGTGGTGACATATGGAGGAAGAGAAACAGTCCCAGCTCCGCCCCTGCCCAGATGCATGCGACCTTTCGGCCCAGGCACTGTGAGAGATGAAGTTTAAGAGGTGGCTGAAGCCCTAGGTGCTGTCTGCCTGCAACTCCTTGAGAGATCCCCAAGCAAAAATCGTCTAACTGGGCCCTATCAAAACCAAGATTCATTATCAAAATAAATAATTGTTATTGTTTTGTTGGGTTAATGTGCAAAGATAGATAACTAGAACATACTTTAAAAAATCACGTTTATCTCCCAAATTTCCCTGGACGAGCAAGCTTGCATTTCTGTTTCACAGATGAGGAAATTGAGACTCAGAGAAATTAAGGGGTAGATGCACTAGCCTAGTGCAAGTCCGTCTTTCCGTGAATGAGGGAAATGAGTATCTGAGAGGCTAGATGACTCACGAAGATTACATAGCCTGTCAGTGGAAGTGCTGAAACTTTTTCCAGTTCTCTTTCCAGTGATTAGTTATATATATGTCCCCTGCTCTATATCAACCAGAGTTGCTTTTCACCCAGGGAGAAAGCAGTGGCCAGAATCACTTTTATATTCAGGTCACGTTTTCCTCGGAACTATAGAAATAGTGGAAAGAGCTTAGGCCTTTTGGTGACAGAAGAATTTGGTTTCAAGTCAACTTGCTGGCTGTGTGCTTAGTTATTTAATTTCTCTGAACCACATCTTCATTTTCTATAAAATTGGGATTAAAGTGCTTCCTTTGGAGTATTGTTAGTAAAACAAGATATAATGACTATTGATTGCCTGGCACAATAGATGCCTCTTCTAGAAAGTCTCTTGTGAACGAGTTTTCATTATGTTCATCATTTCCATCCCCCCCTCCCCGGGCCTAAAATGATAAAAGTGATAATATTATAGTATGGTTATATAACAACCATGATTTAGCTAACTGAATCCTCACAGTCAGCACATGAGGTAGGCAATACTCATTTCTGGATTAGGAAATAGTCCTGGAGTGGTTAAGAAATTTGTCACTGATAGTTGGGATTTGAATCTTGGCGAAGTGGGTGGGGAGAAAAAATGATATCTTAGCTTGATGATAAAAATATATATTTTCTTACTCCCCTTAAGGCCCTTTAGGGAAATGAAACTAAGTGTAGTATGCCTGATAACAGCCAAGTCTTCCACCAAACCAGATCATTTTCCCATCTTGCTGGAAATTGAAGCAGATTCTGTGTGATTGCATCTGTGTTAATGCTGCATCAGAGAAGGCCTTTCTGGGATGTGTGGGATTTACCGTCTAAGGCTCCAGTGTAATTTTCTCGCTCCAGATTAGGGCTCCTAAGCTGAAGTGTGCGTGCTCTAAGGATGTTGTGGAGCATGTTTGCAAGCTGAAGCAGAAAACACCACCCTTGGGGACTATTCAGGCTCAGGCCGAACCTGAAATGTCTGAACTGCACTATCATTTTCAAATTTATGGTTCAGGATTTTTTAGTAACCTGGCTTTATTGTGATATTACAGCTGTCTAGTATATGAGGATTATATTACTTTTTTTTTTTTTACATTATAAAAAGCCCTGCCATTGGTCAATGGCCACATTGTTCTTTAGTACATAATAGAATATGGTTATTGCTCTAGTACAATTTCTAGTGTCGAAGTGACTTGTAAAATTGCATGTTGTTACAAAGCGATTCTAATAGCTTTGATCATTTCTCTTAGGAATTCACCAAGCATTGCTCTCTGGAGAAGAGTCTGGGAAAATAAATAACGTACATTTTTCCTGCAAGTTCTTGATTTACTCAGAACTCAGTCTATTAAAACAGCTCATGCTCTATCCTTTATGTCCGGCCCTCTGTAAATTTTAGCTCCAGATCCTTCCTATTGTTTCCTATAGCTCAGAGAGTAAGAATCCATTGCTTGACTAGTGATGTGTATGGTTTGATTCAGGAGAGGGAAACTAATGACTGAGCATGTCTGTAAATCAAGGCAACTTTTTACTTTGCTAGAAACAGTTGGTGTTTACATGATATCATCTGAGAGTGCTGGAAAGTTAAGTGTCCTCTCTGATTTCTTCCCAGCTTTGGTAACCATGTAAAAATTTTACAAATGGGAATAATCCCTACAGCTCTGACAACACAAATACACATAAATACTGGATTAAATAACTTAAAATACATAGCAAACAAGAAGAGTAACTCACATGTGTTAGAATTAAGAGTAAACAATAGTTATCATGATCATCGGGTGACCCCATGCAGCCATGGGCCAGGTGGACGTAGCACTCAGAGAGCCTAAAATCTACTCATGAAAAAAACGTTGACCACACAGAGAAATAACCATCAAAAATGCAGAAAGAACACGGCAAAAAGCAGAATTTGCACCCTAAGAACCTGAAATGACAGAGCCACTCCTGAAACCTTATTAAATAAATATATTTAAATTGATTAAAGAGATAAAGAAGTAGAGATTTTTTAAATAAAATGATGACACTATAAGAAAAGAACAAGATTATTTGAAAAAGGACATTTTAGAAATTAATAACAGTCATAGAAATTTAAAAGTCAATGACCAGTTCTACAGAGGAAACGCATATCATCATCCTCTCCATTTAACAGAGAAAGAAACTGAGGCCCAGGTGGTTAGACAATTTAGCCACGTTTACATAGCTTGTGAGCGGTGGAGCCGGACTTAAACCCAGGTTCTCTGATTCCAAAGTCTGTCTTTTTATACTATTATGCTATGCTGCCGGCCAAAATATAAATTCTATAATTAACAGGAGTGTGGGTATATATATATACACACACACACATACACACACACACACACACACACATATATATATACACACATGTTTTATATATTATATACATAATATATAAAAATAGATATCTTTATATGTTTATTCATATAAATGTGTATATATGCAGGCACAGGGATATGGTAATGTTAATAATGATGAATTATGTTATTTGATTTACTTGTGATTTTTTTAGAAATACAGACTTTTCTACATTAAACATACTATAATAAACATATTATTATTATAATAAACACACCCTAAGTTTTCCTTTTGGTAAACACATTAGATGAAGCCAAAAAAAATGAAGTAAAACAAAAAACTCCTCAATAATAAAAAGCAGATTAGACTCTGGTGGAGAAACAATGTGTGGTATGAAAAATAATTCTAAGAAATTACCTAGAAGGGAAGAAAGTAAAGTTATACATTCTATTTAGAATTTTTAGGGGCTGCCTTATATTTTTAACATGCATGCCTGATTTCACATAATTTAATCATTATCTTAGGCTTCTTCCCAAACAACATGAGTTACAACTTTCAACTCTGATTATCTTTTTGTTCCACATAAAATCCTTGCTAGCATTTTATTTCTACCTTCTTAGTGTCACTTTATCATTTAATTATTATTATTATTATTTATATTTTATACTGTCAATTCTTATTTAGAATTAATCACTGTTTTTTATGTTTTTGGTTTCCATCCTCTTAAATTATACTGGACTAGTATCCCAGGCAGTGTTACAAAATACTAAAATCTTAGTAGTTTAAAACAACATGCATGTTACCTCTGCCTCTGTAGAGGAGTCCAGACACAAACCAGAAATCCTGGACCTCTGCTCACTTCCTCAAAAGGTTGAAGTCAGGTGGTCAGCTGAGCTGCACAGCTTTCTGGAAGCTCTAAGAAACAATCTACTTTCAAGACATTTCAATATGTTGGCAAATTCAGGTCTTTGGTATTATAGGAGTTAGATTCCTATTCTATTGCAGATGTTGGAGAAGGGGTCACTCTCAGCTCTTCGAGGCTGCGCACAGTCCCTGGTCACATGTCCCTCTCTAGACATCCTCACACACTTTGATCTCTGCGACTTCCTCTGTCTCTAACCCCTGGACCCAGATTCCAGGGACTCACACGATGTTCTCCCTACCTTAAGATCCACTGATTTGGGGGGGGTGTCAGTACATTGGCAGAATCTCTTGTCAGCAGTACTAACATTAAACTTTTTCTCATATAATATTTTATTATATAATTTATATAATGTTATGTTAATACAAATCAACCTTCCTAAACATTCTTTAATCTCATCAGTTTTAGACAATTTTTGAGCCAATAACTAGTAAAAGATGTTTACAGCAGGGATGAGTATTATGGGGCAGTCTTAGAATTCTGCCTACCACACAGTTCTTTAAAGTTTCTTTTACAAGATTAATTTTTAATGGTAAAATCTTCTAGTATTTTCTTATATTAAATGTCACTTTTGAATGAATATTTAGCTGGATATAGAGTTCTGTATTGACAGTAATTTTCTTTAAGCCTGAAAATACTATTCCATTGTCTTCTGACTTCTATTTGTATCCGAAAGTCTGCTGTGAGTTAAATTTTCAATCTTTGTAGCAAATCTGTTCTTTTTTTAAAAAAATAGTTTATTCTTTAAACTTGTCTTAGTTTTTGATGTACTGCAATTTCACTAAGGTCTAGCTAGTGTGGATTTAGCTTTATTTAACCTGCATGTTACATTCTCTGAGTCTGAGGATACATGCCTTTTAGCAATTTTGGAAAATTCTCAGCCATCATCTATTGGAAATTACTTCTCTTTTCTTTTTGTTTTTTTCTGGACACCTGTCAAACTTTCATTCTGAAACATTTATTAAACACGTGTAATCTTCTTACCCTCTGTTCCACCCTCTGTTTTTCTGTATTTTGCTTTAAAATTTACATCTTTTATTTCATTGGACTGATTCTGAATAATTTCATTGGTCCATGTTCTAGTGTATTAATTCTCTTTTCAGCTGTGATTAATATGGACTTAATTTACCCACTGACTTGCTAATTTAAATGCTGCTGAACTTTCATTTCTAGTCATTCTCTTTGGTTCTTTTTCAAATCCACTGGGATTTTCTTCTGTTTCTTTTTTTAATGTCATTACTTTCTTACTTTGTATCTTAATATACTAAAATATACTAATTTATCATCATTTGGAAACTAATATAGTAATAATTGTTTCAGGCAAAAATTATCAATGGATCCTAAAACAAGTCAGTGAAAGTTTGACAAAAAAATGGATATTTGCATAATCTTGAACTCTCTCCCCATAGGAAGTTTATTTATTACAAAGAAGAAGTAGTAATTTTATTGTGAAGAAACTCAGCACACATCACTCATTGCTCAAACTTAACTTTCACAGTAATAGGGAAACAGACATGGTGTGCCTCCTGATGTAATGTACTAAGAAGGATACAGTATTATCTTTGTGGCATTCCAACCAAAATCTAACTCAGGTGCTTGACCTGAATCTAATCATAAGTCTCTGTTCCCCACCAAATGTAACTTCTCTTTTGAAAGCTATCAACCTCTATTAATGTATAATTATTCAAAGCACATGAATTGAAGTTATATGGATCTGATTATAAGATCCCGAATTGTGGGGGGTGGGGGTGCTCCGCTCACAGAGACCCCCATCTGCCACGGATGAGAATAAGACTACTAAGACATGATCTGCTTAGGGAGGAAAGGTGGCCGATCTCTCAAAAGAGAAGGGCCAGAAACCCGTTCCTCAATGGGCTTTTATTGGGTTTAATTTGCACAGGCATACAGGGCGTATAGATAAAGCTCATCAATCATTGTCAGGCAGTAATGATCAAATACTAGATAACATTCAGAGGACTCTGAGGGCTTATTCTGAGTCAGGGTCAGACAGTTAAAAGACCATAAACTTTGGGGAATAAACTCATTTCATGTTTGGACCCTTATCACTTAAATTGAGGGTATTAGCAAAGCAGGTTTCATAGGATTTTATGCATTCTTTCTTAGGCCTGATCACCCCAGGGAACCCACCCTTTCCAGCACAGGACGGTACCCACCTCCAGCATTGTTTCAGGCTTAAGTCAGGCAGGGGAAGTAAGGCAGCCAAGAGATTAGGAGACTTTTTGCAGACAGAATGAGAACTCAGGCTATGTCAAAACTGAGGGGTGAGGGTCCATCATCCCCTTTTTCTATAGCCCCCAGGTCCTTCCCTGAGGGCCCCTTCGAGACCCTGCCTGTCTTAGGTCATCCCTCCCTTGAGGAGTCTTACCTGTCATTGGCTAACCAGTCATCCCCCTGGAGCCAAGTAGGGTGAGGTGAAAGGGGGCAGAGGCGGTGCCCTTACAAGGAAGATAAGCTTTGTCTCCTAAGTAGCTTGTGGTCCCATGGTCCTTTACTCAGCCTTAGCCAGGGCTACAGTTTCTGAAACCAGACAGGGTGGTTCCCAACACTGAGCCATAAATGACCTTGAAGATATATAAAATTGAAGCTGGGGGAGAGAGTTGCACTGGAGAAAGCTGAGTATGTTGTCCATTTCCATTTATGTGAGATGAAAGGGGTGATTTCTCCTCCCCCTTGATCTAAATAAGAAGAAAAAGGCTTCGAGGGAATCATTTGGAAGGAATGCCCTATTATCCTTGAGTTTGGAAGCATAATAGCAAGATAAACCGAGACTGATTGGCTCAAGGCAGTAGAAGAGAGAGAAAGAGGGCTACCTTGAAGATTAAAAGCTCTTCCACCAATGTAGGAGTTTTTCTTATGGATCAGCTACTAGCCACATGGGAGTTACTTTGAATTCCCACCTCCCACCCCAAGAAACTTCATGCATGAAGGTGAACCCCAATGAGAGAGTTAATTGGTACGTACTCAAGATGCTGAAGGAAGAATTTTAAGCAGCCAGCAAGCAATGAGTAAGTATCAAGAGAGTTCCAATGGAAAGATCCAGTGAGATATCATTGAGGAACTCACAAAAACATCCTACAGAAGATAGAATCAGCTTTTGAAAACTATTATACTCAGAGGGTCCCATCCCAGATGACTTCCATTCCGTGTAAGTAGAATATTTTCTGTTGCTTCCTTGTCTTCCCTCATTACCCCCCTTCACCCTGATGGGCCCAGAAGAGACCTAAAAATAGTGAGAGGAGAAGAAAAGAGAAAAGCCAAGGGTGCCTTTCTGCCATTCTGGACTTCTGGCCTAAAGCAAAACCAAGATGGAGTAGGAGAGTGAGGAAAAAGGTGGTGGTAGTGATAAGACTAAGAAGTAGTGATTATGACATTTTTAGTCCTACAATGAGATTATGATTATGCATAGAAGTGACTGGAGTATTTGAATTATCTGAGTATATTGAGAAGATTCTACTACAATTTCACTGTAGCAGTGAGGCAGAAAGAGCCCACAGAGTGAGATAGATTAAAGGGACAGCAGTGAACAAGAATAAAGTTACTTCATTTTTGTTTTGTTTCATTGTGTTTTCTGCTCATATCATATTGCATTTAGCTTATCCAATACATGGATCTTATTCAGAAATTGTTCCTGGCTATGTGGTGGTTAACTGGCAGAAGTGAAATGGAAATTCAGGTAGTATTTACACTGTATGATTAGACTTTTTTTTTTTTTTTAAAGAGAGAGAGAGAATGATTGAGTATTTGGTACTTATTTGCATAATTAGAAAGCTTAGTTTCATCTCTGGATAATTTCTGGCCCAGAGGATAAACACATGCAGAGTGCTGGATTCACAAAACCTCTCCAAGAAGGACAAGCCAAGTCTTGGCCAGCTTGGGTATGGAATTCCCCAGACATGAAGCCAAGATTTTGAGAGTCTAGGATTTCCCTGGGGAGCCAATAGTCATGGAGAGAACAGATGGTTTTCAAAGTAAAGCCTAGGGAGAGAGTTCCCCAAAGGAGACCAGATCTTAGGATTTTGGCAGAGAGGAGGTTTTTCCCTAGTAGAGTGAAAACATCCCCACGCCCCCAAGTTCACTTCCTTGCATACACACACTTGCAGAACATTTACTCCATCACGACAACACACAGCATGATGTTCGCCACTAACAGATGATCCTATTTTCCTCTTGAATACAGTGGGGTCTCCACACAGATTATGAGGAGCCTGTGTTTTGTCGATAAACCTCTAGTAAGACCCAGAGGGAAGCCAGAACACAGACCTGGGAGTTGAGACTGCAGGTTGGCAGGTGACAGGAAGCAGACCTGGGCTGCCCTCCACAGCTGAGGGGCTGGCAGAGATGGGGGTGAGAAAGCCAGGTGCAGCATGGGAAGGGTTTGGGTGCAGGATCTGCTTTCAGCTCTGCATCAGTTGGGAAAATCGCTCTCCCTGGAAACCATGTTAATGGACGGCAATCACAGCGCACAGGGGCATACTGTTTTATAATACAGTGTTTGTTTCTCAGAGCTGCTGGCCCAACTGTTTGCACGAAATTTGTGTTTTAATGTAGTACGGCCCCTGTGAATCGTGAGGGGCAGGACACCAGGCATAAATTGGATGTGAGTTTTCTGCAAGAAATTCACCATCCAAGCACTCTGCCAACTATAAAGCTTTGAAAACCAGCACGTCAGTTCTCTTGAGGAGAGTCGTGTGAAGTTGACTGGAGGGCTCACTACTGACAGGAGGCTTTGGACCCAGGTTTATTGTTCTTTTCTCTCTTGTTTCTTTAAAGTTATATCTCTGTCCCACTTCTCCAAAAACACCTGCAAGTAATTTTTACTTACTTGTAGGTATTAGTAAGGGAATAAAGTAAAACTGATCACAATAGCCAATCATCAATCTTTATTCCCAGCAATCATTTTTATTAATGTCAGCCTTAATTACTTAGACATAATTTGATAGAGGTTCAGTATTTAACTACAAAACACTTAACAATAAAAGTATTAAGTTATGACATAGAAAGTATTATAATAAATTATAATAATAAATATTTCTGTTTGAATATACAATATGACCTACTTAATTTCTTTATATACTCTTTTATATCCAGGATTAAATGTAAAAGAATCAACAATAAGAAATATTGATCATACGTTAACCCTTTTTTCCATCCTGATTCTGAATGTATTATTAATGTTGACAGTCAAATAATACTTTTTCAGTTTACACAGGTTTGATGTGTTTAAAATAAGAGGCTGATGGAGAGGTAGATTTAGGATGATTTCACTGAATTAGCCTTTCCACTCAGATCTGAACTTGGAATGAATAGTACATAAAAATAGCCATTTGTGTACATGGGCTTACAAAATAGTATATGTGAAATCTTGCTTTTCCTCCTTTTCCTTTTTCGGTAATTCTCTGAGGGTGTCCACTATTACTGGGCTGGCCTCTCCTAATTCTAGGAAAAATCACAGTAAGTTGTTTGCTGATCTAAAAGAGTATCTGATGAGAATATGAATTATTTTAATATACTGAGAGATATAAAAATGCATTGGTGCCTGACATCTATGAAAAACAATGCCCAACTATCAGATACTTAAGGAAGAAATAACACCACTTCTACACAAACTCTTTCAGAAAGCCTAAAAGGAGGGAGTATTTCTTAACTTATTTTATGAGGTCCATATTACCCTGTTTCTAAAGGCAAGAAAAAAATTAAAAGAGAATTATAAAGCAATATCCCTTGCAAACTGAAACTCAAAAATCCTTACCAAAGTATTATCAAATTACATACAGCAATGCATAGAAAGCTACTAAAGAATGATTATGTGAGTTTTATCACAATTATGCAAAGTTGGCTTAACATTTGAAACTCAATCCATGTGATTCATCATATTAGTTGAATTAAAAAGAAAAAGATATTATTATGTTAATAGATATTGAAAAAGCATTTGACAAAATCCAATTCCCAAGACTGGTAAAAAAAAAAAAAGAAGAAGAAAAAAACAATAGACTGTCCTCAAAGTAGGAACAGAACGGAACTTCCTGAGTTTGACAAGTGCATTTTACAAAATACCTGCAGGTAATATTGTACTCAATAGTGAAAGACTGAATGCTTTCCCCCAGATTTCTATTCAACATAGCACTGGAGTTTCTAGCCACAGAAATAATAAATCAATTTAGCAAGCTCTAAGCACACTAGATTAATATAAAAAGATAAAATGTATTTTTACATACCAGGAGAACAATTGGAAATGAAATTTTAAAAGTTTTATTTACAACTATGCCAAAAGACAATATACCTCAGAATAAACACAGTAAAAGATGTCTGAGTAGTGAAGCTTACGAAACACTGCGGGAGGGACCCGAGAAGGCCTACGTAAACGGAGCGGGAAAGCACACTGGTAAACCGGAAGGTGACCGCATTGCGGTTCTCCTCAAATTGCTCTATGTGTGGATTCAGATATGCAATTCCAATAAAAATTCCAGCAGCTTTCGTGTCGAAATTAACTATCTGATTCTAGAATTCATGTGAAAGTAGAACCTAGAATAACCAAAGTAATTTTTAAAAGACAAAAGTTCTATCTGGTTTCAAGACTTTGTACAGCACTTGAACAGAATTTTCTAGGACTGTGGATATATTCTCTAATTATGTGCTGCCCGATGTGGTAGTTGCTATTTACATGTGGCTGTTAGGCATTTGAAATGTTGTTCCTGTACCTAAAGAACTAAAATTGTTATTTTATTTTATTAATTTAAATTTAAATAGCCAAGTTTCTTACTATTGTATCGAACAGTGTAGGCATAATATAAGGTTACATTAATCAAGATAGTTTGGTATTATTTTAAAAAAAAGACTTAATGCTCAACAGAACAGAGAAATAGATCAATTCATATACAGTCAACTGGTTTTCCACAAAGAGGCCAAGACTCTTCAATGGAGAAAACAAAAGCCTTTTCCACAGATTGTGCTGTTTCAACTCTATCTTCAGGGGGAAAAAAAGCAATGTTGATCTAGAGTTCTATAGTTTCTAGAATGAACACAGGAGAAAACCTGTGCACTCTGGGCTATGCAAAGGTTTTTTAGAGAAAACAAAGAAGCACAAAACATAAAAGAAAAAGTTGGCCTTCAGAATGTAAAACATTTGCTCTGATGGGGGAACAAGCTTGCAGAGTTTCAGAGGCAGAAAACAATCAAACAAACAATATGTCTAGTGAAAGACAGAGGAACTGGTAGGAGAAAATGTCAGAGAATTCAACAGACCAGATCGCATTTTATAACATTTTTCCTAAGTGTGGGCAATTCTGTGATGGGTGCACTGTTATCTTATTTACAGTATTATGAAGAATTTCCATTGAGAGTATGATGCAGCGAGGATAGAGTAGGAGCAGGAAGACCTATTAGGAGACTTCTGCAGGGATCCAGTCAAGAGATGATGGTGGCTTAGAATAGGATGTTAACAATGTAAACAAAGAGAGGAGGTAAAATTGACATATGAGGACTGTCCAGAAGGTATCCAGCCATCCCTCTAGATCCTTTCCTAGATACAAAAATGGAAGGTGTCCAGAAGGTATCTAGGAAAAATAGAGACATTTATTGAAGAAGATACAAGAAACATTGTACACAGGACAATAATGTCTCAGTCCCCTTCAAAGTAGGCACCTTGGGACCTCACACACTTCTGCCAGAGTCTCTTCCACTGTTCAGAACACTCTGCAAAATACTTTGGTGGAATTGCATCAGTTATCATGTCATATTTTCCTGAATATCATCAAGGGTCTGAAATCTCTTCCCTTTCAAAGGTGATTTTAGTTTTGGTAAAAGCCAGTAGTTTTTGGAATCCACGGATCAGCTTCTAGTTCTCTCACTGTCAGTCGCTGATCTTTGTTGATTGCAGCCCAGACACACTTGATATTTTCAGGTGTTCTGCTTGTTGCAGGACTTTCAACAGATTCTCGACCATCTTTGAAGCATTTGTGCCACATTTTATTTTCATTTCATTCATTGCATCATCTCTGAAAGCCTTCTGAATTATATGAATAGTTTCCAGAGAGGAATGTTCAAGCTTATCATAAAATTTAATGCAGATTAGTTGCTCTACTCTTTCAGTCATTTTGAGTGTGATTGCCACACAGTACACATGCTCACTCAACGGCATCTACTGCCCCCACTGACTAGTACAGCGAAGTCATCATTGTTCACACATGCGCATTCTAGTCCACTCTCCTTGGCTGCCAGGTTACATCAATGTCATGAAAACTATTGTCATTATATTAATAATGGCTGGACTTTTTCTGGACGGACCTCATATCTTTGAAGATATAGTCAGTAGAACACAATGAGAATTTGGTATAGTATGTGAGAGAAGGTGGGAAATCTTTATGTTTCATTTGAGAAACTAGGTTCATGGTGATGCCATTTCCTTTGAAATAACAGAACGTAGTGAATAGTTTAGTTCTCTTTGGACATCTTAATTTTGTGGTGCCTACCAGATATCAGAATAGAAATTTAAATGTCTGTTTTAGTAGTCAGGAAAAAAAATTATGGTAACCTGGACTGGAAAGGTGGTGGTTTTCTCACAAGTTCTTGTGAGAAATAGACTAACTAGAGGCATTTTTAAAAGTTGATAAGCATTGGTGACATACTGGTTGTGTATGTGATAGATATTGAGATGTCATAGCTAATACTGGCTTGCACAGCTAGGTGCATGGTAGTGCTTTTGGATGGAGAAGGACAATATTTGGAGGAATATCATGAATTCCATACTCGGATGTTTAAAGTTTAAAATGCTCTTGAGATATCTAAGATGTGATGTCAAGCAGGCAGTTGTATAGGTGCCTCTGGAGATATAAGTTTGTGTATCACTGGTATGTACAAGGTAATTGAAACCATGGTCAAAAAACTGATCATCTAGGGAGAGGATATGAAGTTATAAAAGAAAGGGATCTAGGGCTAAGCCTGGAGGGATTCCAGTATAAAAGGATTAGGTAAAGCAGGCTGAACTTGGACAAAAGGATACTGAGAAGCCCAATGACATAATTTATGTAGACAGTATTTTACAGTTTGTAGAGATCCAGTCAAATGATAGTTTTGATAATGAAGTTAGACCCACCCTTCACAAATGGGAACATAAGTGCCTCCAGGTGTAAGCTGTTTGAATCCAGGAACACCTCAAACCCCAGAATAAATAATGATATGTTTTCCTTGAACATACATTTTACTCAAAGGTAAATAATTACAGGTATTATTTTTATATAGAAACAAACAGTTTATCTGTTAGGGGATAAAGTGAAAAATCAAGCCACTTCAAAGATTAAAATAGCCCTGGCTGATGTAGCTCAGTAAATTGAACTTGGGCTGTGAACCAAAGGGTTGCTAGTTCGATTCCCAGTCATGGCACATGCCTGGGTTGCAGGCCAGGTCCCCAGTACGACACACTTGAGAGGCAATCACACATTGATATTTCTCTCCCTCTCTTTCTGCTTCCTTTACCTTCTCTCTAAAAATAAATAAATAAAATCTTTAACAAAAAAATTAAAATATATGATTTCAAAGAAATTTTGTACTTGAGATAGGATATCTCTGCTTATACATCCAGAAATTCCTTACACTGCCTAACTCTTCCTCTTCTCTTGATGTATTCCTAGGAGTATTTGGTAGGGAGATTTCAGAAGCGTTCAGTGAATTAGAGGCATTGAGTCTGCCTGGCAATGATGAAGTCTTTTCTCACTCTCAACCATATGTGGTAACAAATAAGCAGGGTGCTGTTGAAGAGACCCTGTCCTTTTGATTTATAATTTTTAAAGGTAACTATTAAAACACTCAATCAATAGATATAAAAATGCAAAGAGGAAAGCCAAAACCAAAAATTTTACTATTCAGAAATCACCAACGCAAATGTTAAGTAAATATTATTTCTGAAAATTCTCTTTGCAAATATACCAATATTAGTGTAAACATTTTAAGGTAATTATTTTAAGAGATGATACTAAAGACTGAATTGTGCCCCCCCACCCCACAAATTCATGTGTTGAAGCCTTAACCTCCAAGGTGATGGTATCTGGAAATAGGATCTTCGGGAGGTACTGAAGGTTCAATGAGGTGGTAAGCATGGGGCCCCAATCCAATAGGACTGTGACATGTTAAGATCTTTCTCTCTCTCCCCCACCCCCATGTGAAGATAAGTGAGAAGATGGCCATCTATAGGCTGGAGGAAAGCCTTCATCAGAGAGCGACCTTGATGGAGTCATGACCTTGACTTTCCTGCCTCCACAACTGTGGGGAAAAAAATTCTGTGTTTAGGCTACCTCCCTGCTCTGTTATTTGGTATGTTAGCCTGAATTGACTAAAATGTATGAAAATTATTCATTAAAAGTATAAATTTAATTTTATCTTCATATAAAAGAAAAAAAAGCAAAGTGAAACAAAAAGGAACTATTGAAAATTCCTAGAGGAAAAATTATTTGTTTCTCAATACAGAGTTAAATTATTTGTACAAGCTTCTTTCATAAGCAATAAGAATTCACATTTCACTACATCATTGTGAAAAGTGGGTATGGTATTTGAAGAAGTTTGACTGTAATTTTTTCAGTGAAATTTTACATTTTGCCATACTTTGCATTTCATTGATTGTTGGAGAGGTAATTATGGTTTTCATTTTGGGGGTCACACCTATTTTCTCTTTTAAATGTTATCTGTCACTCTATTTTCTGTATTTTGTTATACTGGGGTGTTAGAGATGTGTAAACTACAGAAAGGAAGGAACTGGAAACCTCCTTTCAGAAATAATAACAATTGTTTCCAATAAGAATCATTAGTGGATACTAAAACCCACTTTCCCAAGGTCACTTACTCCCAGAAAACAGTCTCCATCCAAAAGCCAGCAAAGTATGTATGGGACTGGCTTCTTAGGGTGCTGAATCAAGGGGTTAGAATATAAATTTAAAGAAAAGAGGGTTTATCAGTTAAGAGAACTTTTTCCAGTGCACAGGATTTAATGCCCTGGTCAAGCTAGATGACAGCACTAGTATGCTTCTAGAATGGCTGTTACAAGCTTACCGAAAGTGATAGCCCACACTAAATGGAGAAGTGCCAAGAATTGGCATGGGAGGTGGTGGAAGACTGATACCCTATCAAAACAACGAGGAATGTGCTCACGAAAGGGCCATTAGGATCATTGAGAAGATCAACAGTGGTTGTACTCTCTAATTCAGGGCTGTTCCAGAATTAGGCTTCCTAGCAGCAGTGGGGTGAAATAGTAGAAGCCAAATAGTAGCATGTAACTACCAGAAGCAAAATGAGTAGAATTATAAGTAGCAATAATAAGCAGCAATTTCAGAGGGGCTGACCGGGGGCCTGAACTGTGTAGAGCTCTAAAGATAGCAGATGCAACATGGTGCTTCTACAGGCATCATGATGAGTAGCCAGTAGAGTATGCTTAATCTATTTCCCCAAAATAAACGAAGATGGGTGATCAGAAGGCTGAGGGCCCTAGCCCCAGGGCGTGGTTTATGACTTGGACCTGAACGAGGCCATTTTCAGACTTGCCTAAAAGAGAGGATCTGTCTCCTGGAGGAAGGAAGCTGAAACAGCATGGCAAGTGTTTATGGTAATGATTTCCCTCATCCTTCTGCAAAGGGACGCAGAGCCTTTCACTAAGTTGATCATACTTTGGGGAAAGTATGGAGGCCTATGGACACATCTGTACAAGTTGACATTGAAGGAAGTGTTACAACAGTGCCTCCCAGTACAGCCAGGTGGAGCCCTAATTTTGGTCTTGTTCATGGTGGGTCCACTATGTTCACAAACATATCCAGTGGCCAGCTCCCTGGGCCTCCGAGGAATAATTGAAACGTACATACCCTCATCTGGGTTCCTTGGCCTGTGTGATAAGGAATAGCAAAGTGACAAACACCCCATGGAGGCTTCTGAAACTGTCTCCTCCCCCTGGTCAAGTAATCAAAAGTATTATCACATCCTGGATTGGGTTTTTAATGGCCTGAAAATATGTAAAGCAACTTTGTAAGAAGTGACATTGTTACGATATTCATCTCTCAGTTCCCAAAGAGACACCCAATTACTCAAAGTTTCTTTATGTTTCAGTAAATGTGATTTCCTACATATAAATATCACATTTCTTGAGAAAGTTATTTCTAAACATTTTAAAGATTTAATTGCTCTCATGAATAAGAAAGTTTATTACATTTCCTGAAAGTTGCTGGTTTCTTCTGAACAGCTATCCAGCTGACATTCCAGTTCCTTAATCCAGGATGGGGATTGTCCTCCGTAGTTCAGAAAAACACTCGGATGAGAAACACACATAAGGAAAAGAACCAATTCAATTTTGTTTTGTTTTAGAGAAAAAAGCAATTAATTGTTTTTTCAGCAAGTGTATATCAAAGGATTGAACTGGGTGCTTTGTAGATATACATGATGAATATGTGGACCCTGTCCTTAAGAAGCTTATTAATTTGTAAGAGAGATGTCTTCATAGTAATAATAATAACAATGATAACAATGACAACAAGAAAGGTAAGGAACTATTAGGTTAGAAGGTGAGAGAGAGAAGGGGAGGGAGGGGAGGGAGGGAGAGGCACAGAGGGTAGGAGAGGGAACTGCAGCAGAGGAAGCTGCCTTCTGAAGGATGGAATTGCAGAGGGCATGGGGTGTGTGGCACTGTCAGCCTTGGATACGAGGTTCTCTTTCATCTGACAGAGAAGAGTTACAAGATGAATTTGGGGGGTGGGGTGAATAGAGAGATACATTCTTAGTGGTTGTCAAGAGATGGAAACCGAAGTAATTTACCTTATTATCTTGTTCTCTGTAAAGTGACAGGCAAGGTGTGTAGATAGTGGATGTTGGGATTTAAGAAGAAAGGAAGAGGTTTGGAAACAGGTGACATGGCAGGTAGTACTGAGAGCAATGACAGATGGTGAAAGCAGGATTCACCAAGTGTGATCTTACATGCAGAACACCCACATCAAATCACTTGTGGGTATTTGGTAAAAATGGAGAGTCCCCACTCCCACCCTAAACTGAATTCAGATAAAGTTTGGTAACTGGAATTTGTATATGAAACATTTTAATTAACCTAAATTTTATATTAAGACCAAAGAATAAGAAACAAAATCTCTCTTTAACACTAATGGCCAAATAACAGGTTGTTGCTACAACTTCATAGAAGATAGCAGTCATGGACAGAGCTAGATTACTTTTTACATGAGTCCTAACTTTATATTATTACAAAGTTTCTGAGAGCAATTTGAAATTGTATTAATATCTCCATATCCTTTGTATGCAATAATAAAGCTTAAAAATAATATGAAACCATAAAAACATGTAGATGTTTTGGCCCACCAATTATAATTCCAAGTAGCTATCCTAAAATAAAATTGGCATACCACTAATGACTGCTATGTGTTTACCAATCCCGTTTTTCTTTTTCTGGGCTCCTATCTTTCAGTCTTCTTTGCACGTACATGGAAGTTCGAAGTCATGTGACCAAGTTCTTGCTGATGAAATGTGGGAAAAGTGATGCATACCACTTCAAGACCCGGGCTATAAGGGTTATAAAGAGACTTTCCACACAACCCTTCCGGCTCTCTCTTTCACTTTCTTTATGAGGCTAACTGTTGAGGAGAATGAGGTTCCAGAAGATGACAGAGCTACATAGTGTAAGGCACTTGGGTCTGGGACTAACTACATGAAGCAAAGTGCCCCTGACAACCCATGTTGGATTATGATTGAGAATTCAGTTTTATTAAGCTACTGAAATGTTTTATTTTGTTTATTGCAGCATTTACCCTACTTTTATAAATACACACACTACCCATGCTTTAAAGATTGAGGAGTACATAAGGATTAGAAAGTAGAAAAATTTGATCCTGGCTGGTGTGGCTCAGTGGACTGAGCACTGGCCTGTGAACCAAAGGGTCACTGGTTGGATTCCCAGTCATGGCACATGCCTGGGTTGTGGGCCAGGTCCCCAGTAGGGGGTGCAAGATACAACCACACACTGATGTTTCTCTCTCTTTCTCCCTCCCTTCCCCTCTAAAAATAAATAAATAAAATCTTAAAAAAAAAAGTAGAAAAAATGGTTATTTTTTGCTGATGTGATAGTCTCTATAGAATATGCAAGAGAACTGACAAACTTTTAGAAATTATAGCAAAAAGTTCTGTTATATTGAAGGAAATAAGATCAGTATTCAAACTTCCCATATGCAGTTCTGTATTCAAGCATCAAACTATAGAATGAAGCTATAAAAAAGGTACCTACCACCTATGATAGCAATACAACCTATATGGTACTCAAGGATATATCTAATAAAAGATTTGGAAAAAATCTAATGGAGAAAAATCAGACAAAGTCACCTAAATAAATAGAGAAATATACCATGTATATTAGTCAGGGTTCACCAGAGAAACAGAACAAATACGATATGATGCATATGAACATATTGGCTCCACAGTGATGGAAGGTGGAAAGTCCCGACATCTGCAGGGTTAGTTGACAAGCTGGAGGCCCGAGAGAGCTGATGGTGTAGTTCTAGTCCAGTGGTAGGCAGACTCGAAACCCAGGAAGAGCCAACGTGTAAGTTTGAGTCTGAGGAGAGGAAAAAATTGATGTCCAAGTTTGAAGATAGTCAGGCAGGAAAGAATTCTCTCTTCCTCAGGGAACAGTCAGACTTTTTGCTGTATTCAGGCCTTCAACTGATTGGATGAAGCCCACCCACATTAGGGGGAGCAATCTGCTTACTCAGTCTACCTATTTAATATTAATCTCATTCAAAATGCCTTCACGGAAACATTCAGAATAATGTTTGAGCACAAATTAACCATCACACGATATTTATGGATAGAGTTAATATTATGAAAATGGAAGCTCTTGCCAAATTTAGTACAGTTCTCCCCAAAATTTCATTTTTCACACAATTTGATAATTCTTTCTAAAATTTAAATAAAAGCGTGAAGGGCCAAAAATAAGCTAAGCTAAAAAAAGAAAATAATAGTAAAAAAGAGTTGTTTTTATTTTATTAGCTGTAAATAATAGTTGTTTTCTATAACAAATCACTGCAAAATTAGTGGGTTAAAGTAATTCAAGTTGATTTTCTTACACTCCTGTAGATTAGAACCAATACCAATTTCACCAGGTGAAAGCACGGTGCCAGCAGGGCTGCGTGCATTTCTGGAGGCTCTAGAGAAACAGTTCCCTTGCCTTTTGTGGCTTCTAGAGGCTGACATTCCTGGCTCCAGACCTCCTTCCTCATCTTCGAACACGGCAAGGATGCTTGTGTCTTACCAGTCTTCTGTAGTCCTGTCTCCCTCTCAGTCTGATATTAGCTGGGAAAAGTTTTTCCCTTTCATAAGGATTTGTGGATTAGATTGGGCCCACCTGGATAACCCAGGCTACTGTCCCCATATCAAGGTCCTTTATTTAAATATATCTGTCAATTTTCTTCTGTGATGCAAGGTAACATATTCGCAGGGTCCAGGGATTAAGATGTGGGCGTCTTTGGTGAGCCATTTTGCTGCCGATCACACCACTTATCCAATTTAAAATGACATCAAATAAAACAGTTTGATATTGGCATCAGTCTATAGGATAGAGACCTAGAGAGAAAACCATGTATATGTAGAAGCTTAGTCCTTCAGCTTTTCTTAGAAGTTTTAGGCCTCTATGAGTAAGGAGACTTGAAAATAATTGGATGAAGGATAAATTTTGGGGACTTGGCACAGAGACAAGACAAAAACAGATTCTCAAATTTTATACAGAAATAAGTTTTCAAATAGTGTGAACAAAGAGACTAAGTCTTTTAGAAGGAAACATTACAGAACAATCAGAGAATACCTGAATGACATTTTTTTAAAAGGAAACAATTCTTTAACAAAATACAAAAATCGAAAATCATAAAAGATCGATAAATTTGAATACTTTGAAAGGAAAGCAATTTTCATAGAAAAGACATCATAATTAAAGAGAAAGACTGACACAGATGGAGACAGGTTTGCAACTTGTCCCTAATAAAACAGTACGAAGACCAAGGCATGTAAGCCAAAAGAGAAATGGGTACTGGATATGAACAGACCATTCTCAGAAATGTAAACAGTTGATAAAACACACTCTCAATGTCATTGTTATTCAGGAGAATTAAAGTGAAAACCTTAATAAAATATAATATTACAACCATTTAATGGACAAAAATTAATGGGATGACATCAAGGGTTAATGATGATGTAAAGAAATAGCAAGTCTTGTTTATTGATGATGGTAGTGTCAACAATTACAACCATCTTGGAGAGCAATTTGGCTATGCTTGATAAGGTGGAAGATGACCGTTGCATAGGATTTAGCAATCTGACTCCCAGGTTTCTCCCCGAGGAATACTCTCTTATATGCGCTCAAGGCAACATGCACACGAATGCTCACAATGCTTTAGCATTGTTTGTAATAGTAAACAAACAAACAAATCCTGCCACTCGGAGTCACATTTTTCTGTGAACTCCCGTACATTGTATGTTAATAGAAATCACTGATTTTTTAAGAAAAGCAACCTGCCATCTTATTAAATGGGGCCAATCCAGTTACTGAGGACTTGGCCTGGTCTCTCAGGAAGGAAATGGGTTAAGTACATAAAGGAATGCTGTGTTGTTGTTAAATGGAATGAACTAATCTACATGTATCGATATAAATAAATCTTAAAAATGTGTTAATTAGAAAGTTGCAAAAGGATAAATACAGCATAATGACATGTATGAAAATTGTCAAATAAAATAATAGAACATAGTTTTCGGGAACATATACTTATGTAGTGAAAGTACAAACATATGTGCAGAAATGATACAAAACAATTTCAGACAAGTTTTTACCTCTGAGGAAGGGTGAGGAGAAAAGGATAAAGGGTTGAGGATGTGTTTATGTCTGTAAAAGAGGGAGATAACAAGATATATTAAAAAATGTTAACATCTGCTTGAACTGGGTGGGACGAAAGAGATGTTATATATTGTTCTGTACCTTCCTGAATATTTTATGTTTCATATGAAATGTTTTATAATATTTTTATAAAATAAAGAAAAGCAGAGTTTGCAAGAGATGAAAGACGAAGCAGTGCAAGAAAGCAATTCCCTGAACTGCATGTTATTTATTACTTTTTTCAACAGGTATTTATTATAGATTTGCTATCTGACTTACTTTTGTGCTAAGAATTTGAACAAAATCCAATTTTTTTCAAAAGCAGTGCCAATAGTAATTACACCAGTGTTATTTAATAGTAAAGCACTGCCTATGTCTTCAGCCAGCTCAAGTCAAACCCAATAGGGATGCTTTATATTGTATAATACAGACCAGTCCGAGAGTTTAGTAACTGCTAGATTGTTCCTGTGTAATTGGATGGCTGCTGAATCTTTTAAGGACGCACCGCTGTTCATTCACTCAGCTTCTTCCTCATCATTCAGTGAAAACTAAACCATCTGTTGTAATGAATATAAGGCTTCCTGCTTTCAATTCTATCTTCTGATTCCCCCACTAAATACTGGTTGTCACTTTCAATTTAGAAAAACATCATTATACTCTCCAATTCCTCCTTTAGAATTTTCCTGCGAGGATCTCAAAGCACTTTATCCATTCAAAGGAGGCATTGCAGTTTGTCCAGGGGATTCAGCTGTGGTGTCAGCTTCATTTTGAGACTGGACAAATGGAGATCTCAGAGTGTTCCAGGGTTTTGTGGCCATCACCTTGAATGTGAGTCCCAGTCAACAAGCAAAGTATAAGTTGCTCCTCCTACACCTCAGATTTCAGCACCAGGCAGCACTCTGTGGAAAAAATTCAGAAAAATTTTCAGTGTTAGAACTAACCTGAAGAACTCTGTGTCAGATGTAGCTGACAGGTTTTCAGCACTTTTCCGCTTGTCGGCTGTGGGTGGTCTCCAGCGCCTGCAGACCCCGGTGGGGCTGACTAATGAGCTGTAAGGGAGTGGAGAAGCAGAGAGGCTCTTGGGGAGGAGAGGTCTATGGATGGTGAGCTGGTGGTCAGAGGCGGCTTTTTGCAAAGCAACTAGACATTAGAGTGGAAAGCCTGGGCCTTAGAAAGGAAAGCATGTTTTTAAAACAAGCCATTAATTAATTAAGGTGCTGCTATTTAGAGCTGTAAGGAAGAAAGCAGATAATTCTCATTTGGGCACAGGAAACAGAGAATGTCGCCTTAGTAATCACAAAGCAAGGAGCTTAAAAGTGAGTTAATTGGTTCTCCTAATGAACGTCTTCCCCTCTTTCCCTGCTTTCTTTTCTTCTTTCCTTTGTTTTTAGAAGTTTCTCTACTGTCCATTAAACACAACCCCTGTCATACTGTCAAGAGACAGCTCAGCAGTCCAGCCTTCTGTGGTCCTGAACCATGAGCTGCTCTCACCCAGTGTTCCCTGAGAACCCAGTAAGATGATTCATTCCTCTCAATTCAAAAACGTAACTTTTCATTTGCCCCTGTGTTGAAACCAAAAACCAATTTCTTAGCAATCTTCGGCATACCTGCATTTGAGTACTGAATCCAACTTACTGTTTTTAAGAAAATATAACTTGTATATAATGTTAACACAAATTAAGGAGGCTATATAAAGAACAAGACAATTAGTATCTTCACTGTGGAAGCACAAACTTTCGATTCATTAACAATCTTCATTCTGAATGACCAAGCACCACTCTTCCTGTTTGAAGAATATGTTAATCTGGCTTGTACTCTAAATATGGCCACTCAGAAGAAACCTTATGAGGTTCTGGCTTGCCCTCTTTATTGACAGATTCAGATCTCAACGATATCAGGCCTATATCTTAAGTCTCTTTGTTAGAGACCAGCAATAAATTACCTGAGGTCAAGTTCTGTTTATACAGTGGACTGTTCTGAGAGAATTACCTTCTTGACTTAATAGCTTCCTTTCGGGTGACATTTCTCCCTGAAAGAAGACAAATTGTCTAAGGTCAGTCTGCAGAACAGCTCCGAGTGTAGGAGGAAATTGTAGTGGATCAGTCAAATTGCGCCAGCTCTACCCACCAGCACCAGGCAGCGCACCGCCCGCCAGAGGCCTGCCCTGAGGGACGCGGCCACTGTGCCTGGGGCCACTCCTTGAAGAGCGGGATTTTCAAGGTTTCTCTTTGGGCTGCTCTTGAATCTGGTCTCTCCCTACCCCACCCCCATCAACAATGAAATGGTTCAGAGCTGGGCTGCTTTAAAATGTCTTTACTTCCCCCCATCCACTAAGGCTAATTTAGGAGTCTGAATGGAAAGTCAGGGTGAGTCTCAGGCTAAACTCGAGCTTGAATCTCTTCGGTTTCATTCACTGGAGTGGTGGAGTGAACTCCAAGCTGTCATTTTTACTAAAGGGGAAACTTTAGAAGTTAGAAGTGAACTCAAAGCAATTAATAGGTTTCAGAGCACTAACAACAGAGTACTTTATTCTTAAAGGTGATTGTCTTCTACGTGAAGTAATTCAAAAAGGCAATTGCTTTAGTTCGTATTCACCTACAGAGGAACTGGTGGCTTTGCCGAGTAAGAGGGTGTTGTACTCCTCCTTTGAAGGAAAAACACAGAGAAAGGGAGAAAAATAGAAATACAAGTCCCTTTTTAATTAAGCATTTTATCCTTTGAAGTTATTCTGATTTTTTTCACATTGATGATGTAATTTATGTAAATAATCATCTATCTATGAAAGGAGTGTGTCTGTCAAAAGCTGAAATAAAAAACATCCGTCATTTTGAAGTGATTAACATTCTCCAGATGTTTAAATCATCAGATTTCAGGAGTTTCTCTTTGTTGTGATAATGATATAGTATCCAGAACAAGAATGTTTACTTTTTTGCATGGGTCAAACGCAGATTTTTCACAATCCTATTAAGGCATGCAGTTCATTGTAATTGTATGTGCAGATGAAAGCATATTCAGTTATTATTATTCCCCTTAATTGTAAACTGCTGCTGGTAATTTTACTGTAAAGCTCAAACAAAAGGAGTGTACTTGAAAGGACCACCACTGCCCACTTATGTAATCAATTTATATATGTCAAGTTCGTACCGGGATGGTTATCCCCTTCTGTTACCAGACATGTGACATGCTACCACCCTGCAGCTTGGGGCCGTGCACGCACGCGGCTGGCTCCCTTTGCAGGCGGCTTGGAAATACAGTACATGTCGGTGATAATGCTAAATGACAGTTCCAAACTATTTCCCCTAGGCCTGTTTGACCCTTGGGTTCAGGGTAAAACAGGAATGGTTCCGCTTACCTTCAAGGCCTGAGCATCCTCACCACTGGCAGAGTTAACTTGGAGGCTTGGAGACGCTCCCTGGAGGCCCAATTACCCTTGTTAGAGGACCTATTGAAACATTAATGACATGTAGGCACTTCATTCATAAAGTCAAACTCAACTCATGGCTAGCATTACCCCCCACACACCGTTGCCAGCTTCAGATCTGAAATGCTTGTAGGGATTTATTAAAACCGCTTGGCTAGGGCACAGACTGACTACACGCTTATTATGGGCTACCTACATGCAGACAACTCTGAGTGGAGGGTGCTCTCAAGCCCCCGTACACCAGGTCTGTCCTGTAGAACTGCACTAATTAAGAACAAGAGATATGGAATAGTTTCTTAAGAATGGTGCATTAGTAATAATATCTCTGGCCTTTTTTGTGTGTGTGGTTTGTTGAGCCTTTAATATGTGTGTTCAGGAATTTAATGCAATGTTATTCCATCAGTGGCCATACAATTCTTCTCTCTTGAACATCAGAGAGATCTCTTGGCATCAACCAAGGGAGGAAATGTCTTCCTTTACTGTTCTTACAAGAAATCAAAGCATTACAAGGGTTAGATGATAATGAGTCAGACATAGAATACCTTCTTTCTTACTGCACTGAAGTTTTGGTAATAGGCTAATAATTAATAGCTACCATCTGTTATCCCTTGTGCCCAACCTTCAAATCATTCTTCATTTGTATTTGAACACACACGTCCTTTTCATCATCCCAGGACCATTTAAGTACTTTGATAAGCCTTGGGTCCTAAAATGTTTCCAAATCATCCCCATCTGACATAGACCCTTGCATTAGAACTTTATTAAAGAGGAAGTAGGTATAACAAGTGACAAAGGGCTGCAACATTGGGCTGGGAACCGGGTGACTTTGGGTCTCTTCCTTGCTGGGTTCAAGCATCAAAGCAAGTGCCAAGCCAGTCCATTAGCATCCCTGTCTCCATCTTTTTCGAACAGTTTTAATGGCCTCTTCCATCACTTAAAGATGAATGTTTGAACCCTTCTTCCAATAGACTCCTCATCTTTACTCCATCTATAAGAATGTTGGGTCTGGGATTATCTTGGGAACTGAATATCATTCTTTCTCTAAATTAGAGAAAAAAGATTTACTTCCAGATTTTTATACAATGTTTCTATTCCATTTCTTTGGATAGTAGAAAAGTACAGATGTTCCTTAAAAGAAACAAATGCACAGAGAAATCTGGGTGCATCCAGTCCCAATTTCCACTCATCACCATGATCACATTATGTCAACAGCATTCTGAATAGAATTAGAGCACATTTTATCTCTTGTAGCAAATCAAAATGATAATGTTATTTAGAAATTTAAAAATGGACCCAGATAGGGTAAATGACTCCCCCAAGGTCTCATATTTATTCGTTCACTTACTGAGTAATTACAGTTCCTAGGCACTGTGCTGGACGCCTATAATAGAGCAGGAATAAGGTAAGGTTTCCTGTCTAAAAAAGGAGTAGAGTCAAGATTAGCAATATGGGAGCAGAAGAAACAGCTTTTGCTTTTACTTCTACTTCCAACATTTTTTTTCTCACACCTGGACTCACTGATTTTAAGCATTAAAAGGATTTTCAGTCATGTTCTGGTTCTGGTTTGACAATTAGCTCCATGTGATAGCAGCCCCACTTTGGCAGGCAGTATCGGTGATAAGGATAGAGGAGAAGAAAGAACACACAATTTAGTTTTTAAAAGTATTATCCCACCACATTATGGTCATTATTTTTGCCTGAGATCCACAACTAATGTTTGCTGGCACTAAAAACCAAATCTTGTGATTGGCAGCACAGATTTCTTTTAATAAGCCAAGAATTCCTAATCCAATTTTAGTCTCATTGGAGTTTGGTGACAATTTTAAAAATAGCTCTGAAAAGGCTAATGGCAAACTTCTCATCTTCAGCAATCTCTCGTCAAAAAGCTAGTACCAATGGCCAATGACGCTACAGAGCTTCAAAGTTCATGAAGAGGTTTAGTTGGACAAACAATGGGGAAGATACCAATTAGATGTTTTCAAGACTGGTCAGGCCTTCTAAAGCGCTAGAAAGCAATGCAGCAAGAGACAGAGACAAGTTTGCTTTAAAGCAATACCCTGTTAAACGTTTCTCGCCAAGTTCTGTAGGTGTTTCCTTCTTTGGCTTTTGAGGCTTTTCAACTAATGGACTTGAACTCTTAGGCAAATCTTTTCTGCTTTATGTCCTTGATTTAAAAAAGTGTGTTGTCCAGTTTAAGCCTAAGTATTTTAAAAATTTCAGTGTGACTGGCTGCAGTCTGTTAACATAATTATAGTTTTGGTAAAGGATTTTAACAAAATTTCTTTCACTCTCTCCCTCTCCTTCTCTCTCTCATTCTTCTCAATCTTACTCTCTTTCGTTTCTTCCTCTCCCTCATTTCTCCTCCTGACTAATAGTTTTCCTTGGCATATTGCTCCTAAAGACCCAGAGCTTCTTCCCCCTTAGTCTGTGTGGGACCTGTTTCTATTATCAGACCCAGAATCTAGCACACTTCTTAGCTCTTTATTTTTTCACCCCCAAAATTACTACTGAATTAATCTTCCTCATATTCCACTTTCATATTCACTAGCTATTATACAACCTAAACTGTTACAAAGATTTTCCATCACCTCACCCTCTTAGAACTCATTTCTAGGTGTCAGATAACACTTTACTGCTTACAACGTATTTCACATCTGATAGTCCATGAGAGCCTCATGAAACTCAGCAGAAGCTCAGAGAGGTTAAGTAACTGTCCACAGTTTCACAAATATTGAAAGAGAAGGCTCAGGCTTGAACCTTGACTCAGTGCATCCAAACCTTATATACAGGGACAAGGGCTGGCAAACTGTGACCTGAGGGCCAAATACAGCCCACTGCTTTTGTAAATTAAGTCTTGTTGGAACACAGCTGTGTGAACATTTGTTTCTTGTATATAATGGCAAAGTCACGTAGTTGCAGCAGACACTGTATAGCCCACGTAGCTGAAAATGTTTAATATTCGACCCTTTATGGAAAAAGTTTGCTAGCCCTTGGTAATGTATCAGAATCTGTTTTTCAAATTAAAAAATATATATGTATATACCACCAAAGTCACTCTTTTGCAAATTATACAAGTAATATAGGTTTATTATCAGAACTGCACAAAATATCAAAAATCTTCAATTCTTATCCTGTTCCTCTTTCTTTTCTCCTCCCTTAACAATCGAATCTTAGAGCCATTTAGTGGAGCAGAGAGGGCATCTGTGCCTAGGGATGGAAAGCTGCAAAGACCCAGAGCAGGGTCTCTCTTTACACCATCCTCTTGGGGTCCTAGAGGGACCAGGAGGGCATCTTCATAAGAGGGCCACACTGCACGGGGAGTCAGCCTGAGCAAGGTGAGGTGGGCATTGCTATGGATGGGCAGTCCAGCATGTGCTGCAGAGCCGCAGTGGGCAGACGAGGAATGGGATGTGGGTGGGCTGTTATTGGGAGTTAGAGCCTTTCTGGGACAGGAGATTGGTTATGTTAAAGGGATGCTATTCATATAAGTAACATATTAAGAATAGTGGGAGCTAAGATTCTCAATGTCAGAAGGAATTTGCAAATATGAAAAGGGAGGAAACTAGAAAGAACCTTGTGATGTTTGGAACTGAAGGCATTTTTATGAATTCATAGATTACAATAGCTATAGATAGACATACTAGGGAATATAAATGCAAATACCTACATTCCCAGCTCTGCACATTGACAGGGCTTGAGAACAGTGACACAACAATGACAATGAGCACATTTAGTTACAAGATTGTGGTTTTTAAATACTGTTCTCCACTAAAAGAATCCAGGGTTGGAGTTCCGACCAAGATGGAGGCATAAGCAGTCGCATTGTGCTTCCTCGCGCAACCAAAACTAAAGACAACAAAAATTGAGAAACAATAAACAACCAGAACAGAGAGAAATTAATTGAACAGAAGTCGGGCTCCAGTACATCCAGACCGGTAAGGAGCGGCGGAGTTGGAGGCCTGCGGAGAGGGTTCGAGGGGTTCCAGCGGGAAGAAACGCTGGCTGGCAGGCGCGGGCGCCCAGGGCGCAGATGGCGGCGGACAGACCGGTGGCGGACCCTGGGCACGGGAGGTGACTAGCAGACCCAGTGAGGGACGAAAGGCAGCTGGCTCTCTGCAGCCAGCCACACGTTTGCGCACAAACTAAATGAAAACGGGCAGCACCGCTGCGTTTCAAAGCTTAAGAGCCCCATCTGGGAACTGAGGCCAGGAGACTCTCTCAGCCTCACAGGAGACTTCTCAGGGAAGCCCACAGAGTCCGAGAAAGTGCACAAGCCCACCCGCCCGGGAGCCAGCACAGGAAGAGCCCTATTTGCTTGTGGGAGG